>KN817562.1:212319-253658 GCA_000827495.1 Hypholoma sublateritium FD-334 SS-4
ATGGTGCGCATCAGCGGCCGCGCGCGGCGCGCCCCCGGCAATCGCCGCAATTTACGCTGGCGTAAATTCAAGCGTAAATTCATCGAAATAACTGTACTTATTCTGAGGTCACGAGGTGCGTATGCATCCGCCCGTGTCGTTGCGTGCCGTTAAAAACCCGTCCCAGATCGTGAAGGCCTCTGCAAAGCGTACGGTGTGTCTACCTCACATATAGTCGAGTACGCCATTATGACGTCCCTGCAGAAAGATTGGGGCCACCTGCTGTTCACGGACCTAACGACGACGCGCTTCCTGATTGTCATGGTCTTCCCGGAAACCTGCCGTGCGTCTTTCAATGCTCGCGCTCGGCGATGCTGACTGCCAGCGTAGACTGTGGAAACTTCTCGCACCACGATTACGACACGATGACTAAGTACCAGGCTGATCGCCTCATGTCGCTCCTCATGTATCTACACCACAACAACGCGCCGCCCAAGTGGTACGCAGCCCAGATCCTTCCCTTTTCCCGAAGTGTCCGTTAGGGTGTCGCCATCCGGTAGGGTACGCGCTACGTATGTCACGCCGCGCAACAACTACGGGCTCGACCCAGCATTCCTCAGTTCGACAACTGCACCCCCGCCCGCCGAGATGCGCGACCGCCTCGCGCAAGGACGCGCGCCGCTCTTCCATGTGGCGGCGGAGGACTTCATACCTTCGCTCCTGAGCAGTGATGTGGAGAAGATCGACAACCTGCGCGCCACGAAAGGGGGCGCACATCCCGTCCCTGAGGTGGTGCGCGCTAAAGTTATCGGGAGCAAGACTACCCGGCCGCAGGTAGCTTCAAAGGTGTTTAAAGAGAAAAATGTGCGTGAATGCGCGTTCTGTAGGGAGGCAAAAGAGAAGGATTTGATGGTGTGTTCCCGGTGCGTGAACTTCCTCGCAGATGAGCTTACAGGAAGGCCTGCTGACCGTGGGTGGTCGGCAGCTGCAAGCTTGTGTATTATTGCGGACGCGAATGGTATGTACATAGTACCTTCCATTAAACTCACGGATATGGATTATAACTGACAAATAAATATGCCAGTCAACGGCTCGCATGGCCCGCACATAAGCTGTTCTGCAAGGGATGAATCATATTTTCGTCCATCATATCATATATTGACGAGATCACTTTCTAAGAGTATGATGCGCTCCTTGTGTGTGTATCTGTCCAGAAAAAACCTCTTTCGTCTTACAGGCAAAAAACAATGTGATTTTTCTACAAATTTTGTGTAATTCAACGTCCAAAATTGATTTCACCCCTCATTTCTTCGGGGGACTTTCAATGAAAAAGTGCAATTAGCCACCGTCGCAGCTGCCTTCTGCCATTCGTCCATCGAAGGACTCGAAGCATAAGCTCTGTAAAATCGGCCGAACATCTATACCATATCGCTCTGGGATATTCAAAAAAACACTTACATTGACACAAGAAGACTGTGCAATGCACAGCGTGGCCTCGCCACCTTCGCCGAACTGCCCAGATTTATAGTCAATATTTTGTTGATATGGAACATTTAGAGGAAGTGACGAACATTTGCGGAGCAGCAGACCTCGCTACCAGGGCAGTCATTGTCATTATTGCATTGGGCTTGCCCAGCGGCGAGCCCGACTGCCGCCGCTATGGCAAGGAGAAGTTTTGTGTTCAGAATCATCTGCTTGATTGGTTGTCAGCCATGTCTGAAATTACAGACACAGTGTGCGCGAGGCTGATCAGAAGAGGAGACGTACGATGTAGATGTGAGCTGACTCTGGGGAAGGTAGTCGTATATCTTCTCGTTTTATAGCAGATTTTGGAAATCCAAAATGAGACACTGTATATGGGGACACAAATATGGGCTCTGGCTCGCATGCTGGGATGCGGGCCACCTGACTGAGATGGTGGTGCCGGCGGACTTGTTTCTGCGGTTTCATGGCTTCTCTCCGCCCATGACCGCTATGTTTCTGAAAGGTACTATTTTGTGTAGCGCGTCCGACGGAATGGCTCTTTTCAAATGCAACATCATATGCGGTAATGCCAGATGTCAATTAAATACACAGTTGGGATATCTTCTAGTACTTAGGAGACAAATCATTACCGTCCCTGAATCGCATTTACTTACACAGAAGTTGGTAGACTCTGTTCGTTCCACATGGTATGGTTTCACATAGAATAGTCTAGAGAGGATTCCCGAGCTCGCCATTCCGATTTTCAAAATCGGCCGTGGCTTCTTCTTGTCCACCAAACAGAGCGAAGGAAGCAGCGGTTGCATAGTTTATAAATAGATATTCATGCTGCCGTAGCTAAGAATAGATACGGCGCTCGATTTTCATAATAAATATTCGCCGACACCATATCGACACCATATCATGGGACGTTCAAATTTTTGGGGCCAATTTGTCATCTAGTTCCTTCGCACAGAGTGTACAGACGCGGGGATAATTGGGCTTCCAGTTGACTGGATGCTTAGTATATATTAGACAAATTTTAGATACTTAAGAGCTTACGTGCAGCGTTGGATACATGTGATACCACCCTTGTATCACCCATGTTTTCTATGTATTTGGGTCTGCCATAATCTATACATGAAACAGCTCGACGCGTGCCTACACACACGAATGACCTTCAATTAATCGCCTTAAATCTTCTGATATTTCCTAATATTTGAAAGGGCAGAGAAAATCATACACACCTTTGCATGCGTTTCTGATTTTCTGCTCATGTTCTATTCTATTGAATACAATCCTGAGATAATAAGAGGAGCTCAAGACTTGCTCAAGACGCGAAGAACGCCAGAAAGGCACGTGCACGGTTCGAGCTAGCATTTGATGCATATCGCCTCGTACAGCCTCATGCGGCTTCCCACCACACCACGGCAACGAAGTGGGAGTGGAATACATCTTCGACCTAGCGCTTCTTAGGCGCCAGCGCTTGCTCACCTCTCTCATATCTTCCATTCTTTGAACACTCTATCTTTCTTCCGCTGAAGGACGAATGCTCGGTAAAAACACGCTCATTAATGGAGGTTCCTTCGTACAAAACCATGGTGTATTTACCACCACCAGCGTGGTTAACCACGTCAATAACATGACCAACGACAAAGGTATCACAAATCTTCCTAACCTGGCTCAGTGTGCATTCTGTTCCATCATTTGACTGATTCCATCGCACAGTTGGCGGGTTCGAGCGCCTGCAAATGGCTGTAGCATCCGCTGCCTTCCACAACTCTGCACAGCGGCTAGACCCGCCCAAATGTCATGCAAACACGCGCGAGGCCGTCCTACGAAGCATAATGGACTGGATAACAAATAACTCCAATCGGCAGACGTGGATCCTTTGGCTGAGCGGTGCGGCGGGGGCAGGGAAGTCGGCGATCGCGCAGTCCATTGCGGACTTGTGCGAGCAGATGGGTGTACCGCTGGCGAGCTTTTTCTTCTTCAGGACGGACTCGACCCGAAACAAGATAAAGCCTCTTGTGGCCACGCTGGCGTACCAATTGGCGCTGAACGTCCCGGGAGCGCGAGAGGCCATTTCTTCTGCAATTGAACATGATCCTCTGGTCTTCGACCGCTCGTTCGAATCGCAATTCATGTCCCTTGTCATGGAACCCCTTTGGAAACTCGGTTACGGTACACCCAACGCAGATACGCCAAGACATCCCTTGGTCTTTGTAATTGATGGGTTGGATGAGTGCACGGAACGCAAAGTGCAGGAGATGATCGTACGCAACATCGCCAAAATGCTCGGCGACACTAAACTTCCCATTCTGTTTCTCATCGCTAGTCGTCCGGAGAACCATCTTACGATGGTTTTCAACTCCAGAATGGTAGACCGTCTTCTCACCCGGCTAGCTCTCGATGACAAGTACCATCCAGATGCCGACATACTCCGTTTCCTCAAGGATAAGTTTCTCGAAATCAAAGAAACCCATCCGCTTGCTGATATGATCGATCCCCGCTGGCCCGCTGAAGAGGATATCCACAAACTTGTCGCGAAATCCTCAGGCCAATTCATCTACGCCTCCGTCGTCATCAAGTTTCTCTGTTCCCCCAACCAGCACCCTGCACAGCGGTTGGAGATTGTTCAGGGTCTCCAGCCGGTTGGCAACGACACGCCATTCGCACAACTGGATGCCTTGTATCGGCACATCTTCTCCACTGTGGGTGACCTACAGGGAGCGCTACGCGTGCTCGCCTACTCTATACTCGCGGGAGAGACCTACACAAATGTTATCGAGCGGATACTACACCTCTCCGATGGCGCTGTGCGGATCGCACTGGCTGACCTGACGTCCGTCCTTGTCTGCCAAAACTTTGTTATAAAATATCTCCATGCATCGCTGCCCGACTTCCTCCTGGATCCGCTGCGCTCCCAGGAGTATTATATTAATCCTGCCAAATGGCACACGGAATTCGCGCGCCATTGGTTCAGCGAATACAAGCTGGGTGCGCTCGTCATCGCTTCTTTTCGACAGATGATTCTAATGATATCTGCATGTATAGGACGAGTAGGTTGGATTGTCCGACTGCAAAAACATCTGCAGAATGCTGTACCTACCCCGGAGCTTCGCGAGGATATCCTACAATTCCAACCGACGTCCTCTCAGATCAACTTCCTATTGTCGAATCTCTCAGCCCCGAGCCAGATCCTCCAGCTATTCGAGTTCTTGGTCGCAGTAGAGGACCTGGTAAGTGACCTCGGCGATTGCATCATTTTGTTCAAGCTGACAACATCTTGAAAAGGCCTTTGGAGATGATGGCGAGGTGTATGAGCACCAGCGACGAGTGATTATATCCTTTGTCAAGACCACTTTCCCGAACCATCACAGTGTTTTGAATGAAGATGAAGTAGCCGCGCGCATCGTCGCCCGTCAGCAGGGCAATGCCAGTCAGGATGCCAGTCCGTCGCTACCGTCGATCGGAGTGAACAAGTCGCGGTCAGCGTCAAAACCTCAACCGCAGACATCTGATGCACCAAACCCTTCGCCGCCATTGAAAGAACCGCGGGTAAATGACGCAAAACCAAAGTCGAAACGGAAGAGCTTGATGGAATGGATAAAAGGTTGATAAAAGGTAAGTGAAGCTGAGCGAGACGTGTTCAGTTAAGTAGGAATTGCACTCCGAGTTCATAATACCCGTTGACCTTCTATACCCACATAATGCAAATACCAATGAACTTCGTATGTCCACTGATATGGCGCAGCTACCAAAATACGAGGTTTGTACGAGGTACCATCGATTGATGTCAAATTGATGTACCGGCGATTTTCCTGTAATTGGGTGGTCAGGCCCACCCAAATTTTTCTCAAAATTTATCTCGCTCTCGATCAAGGTATTATTTCTGTGCACATGCTCCAAAGTGCGCTGTTGGGCAGGTATAGGTGCGTACCCCGAGGCGAGGTCTGAACTCGCGCATCAATTCCAGAAATAGAACTCCGCGAAAACCAAACAATGCACGCTTAAGACCTGGCTTCAAGTTGGACCGTGCCACATCCAACTTGCATCATCCATTGATCATTCACAAAAGCAGTACAATAGTCTCCCGCCTAGCCGCCTTCCTAATTGTTAATGCTCCAACGAGGCTGAGGATATCCCTAGTGCTTAGATGTGGACACTAGCCGCCCGAGGTAGAATCTTTTTGTTATCATTTTCTTATTGTCCGACTGAATGGTTTTCCTGGCATGCAGGCACTGCCGCATTCCACAGGACAGTGGGACGGTAGGGAAAGAGTGAACGCTCGCGCGCGTCTACGGGAGCCCAGATTCACGACGAGAACAGAACATAGACACGCCCTAGTGCCGGTGTAAATGCGGCTGGCTGGTGCTGCGCCATGAACGGGTTGTTGTATTCTGCCTCATCGATCACGGCGACCGTCTTCTTCACTTCCTCGCCACAAGAACAATTGCCTCGTGGAGGGAGCTCGAATTACGTAAACCCATGAATGCTTCGCCCACGAGGGTGATGGCTCGAGCTCTTCCAGCACGGGCCCGTTCGCCGTCTGCAGAGCACCACCATGATCTTCCACACCATCGTCTGCGGCTGCCTGATTGCTTGTCTCGCCCGCGGCGCTGCAGCGCAGCAAAATATCACCATTGACGACACAAATCCTGCTATTGCATACGCACCCGCGGGCGCATGGGTTGTCTCCGCGAACAGCTCGCTCGACTTTGGCGGTGCGCATATGCTCACGCAGAATCCGAACGGAACCGCAACGTTCAATTTCACAGGTGTGCGGGATGCGATCTCATCTGATGTGCACCTCTTACACCTTTGTTGCAGGGATCGCCGTCTTCTTGCTATCGCCCAAGTGGCCATACACCGTGAACACAGCCGTCGCGCTCGATGGGGGCGCCCCCGTACTTGTTGACCTCGTCGACCATACACGTCCAGATGTCGGGCAGGGCCCCGAGACCGTGCAGTTCTCGGCCGTCTGGGGCGCGACCGGGCTCAACAATACACAGCATACGCTCGTCATTTCAGTAGGCGCGGGGCAGCCTTTCGGTGTCGTGGATGGCATAACGTGCGTACCGCCTTTCGTGCCCCTTGCATGCCCCTCACACGCATCCGCATCAAGATACACTGTAGCTGCGACAACCACTTCTACCTCTGCAACGATGACCTCTAGCTCTGCGGAGCCGCCGTCGACGACGACGAGCACAGTCCCCAGCGTAGCTCCGCCTGACCCGCAGGCGGACACGGCCCACCCCAAGAAGCTGCACGTCGTCCCAATTGTGGTCGGCGCGCTCCTGGGTGGGCTCGGCCTTTTCGTCGTCGGTCTCGCGCTGTGCTTCGCGTGCAAGCGTCGCAGACCAACGTCCGAGGCGTGGAGTGACGCCGCGCTGGGCAACGAGAGATCGGGGTACGCACTGGGGCGCACGCCAGGCGGCGCCTGGCGCAACACGCGCTACGGGTACGTCGGCATGCCGCCCGGTGCGCCTCCCTCAGCTGCGCGCGCGCCGAACCGGTACGCTCCCGGCGCGCCACTTTCGACGATCACGGAGAAAAGTACGCCGCGGGTCGGCGACGCGCATGTTCCACTTTCCCCTGCACAGTCGCCCGCATCTGCGCTATCGGCGGAGCTGCCGAGTGGGTACTACACCGCGCCTGGGTCAGAGGCGGACAGCACGGGGATCGTCGCAACGCTGGACGCCGCGCGGCGGCCATCGTTGGGCGCTCTGGGGCCTGTATCTGTTCAAGCGCAGCCGCCGCGGGTGACACGAGCTGCGCCGCCGGAATATGTGGTTCAGTCCCCTCCGGCAGGGTGGATATGAGGATAGCGAAGCTGTACTGTTTTTTATGTTAATTATCATTTTATTATTACTCGGTCTTTCAATTAATCCAACATGCTTTCAAAATCCAGCACGACGAGGATGCGCGCACACAAATAGAATGTAGCGTATTGGCACAGAATGAAGTTATTTATCAATCCTCAGACCGAAAAAAAAATCAGTAAGCCCACACATACCTTCCCGTTGAAAAATGTGGCAAGGGCAAGGCAAGGGGTTTGATTACGTGAAGTGCAAACTGTTCTGCCGGTGAGAAGCCGCACTTCTGAATCGGCTATTACCGATTCCTATGTCATTCCAACGATCGAGGATCTGACACCTCTTGACCGGATATTATAAATTTGCCAATGGGACTGAATATCCTACTCCTTTCCGTGCCCCGACGCACGAGCACTACTCTACACTTGGTCCGGCTCTAATGTCCTCTCCAGACTCCACGGTTCCAGGTGTTGCGAGTGTCCGAAACTTGTAATGTTTCTCTGCTCACCCCGTATATTCTATCCTGAAAACTAATCTTGGGCCGACTCGCAGTACGGGATCTTTTGTATGTAAATTCTCTTTCTAATTTCTCGTCACTTTATCGAACATCTTTCACTCGTATGTGACGCTAGCTTCTCGCAAATCTTTTTGCCTGGGGACTATTTGGCGTGCTCGTGAATCAAGTTTGTGAGCTGAGCCGGTGATATGATATCTCCCATCCCACTCTCTTACCGATATCGCTTTCAGACACGTACTTTCGGGCATTTTCCAAGGATCCCATCAAGATCAAGCTTCTGGTTTATTCCATCTTCGTTCTCCAAGTTACGCAGATCGTCCTGTACACAAACGACATCTGGAAGGCAATGGCAGTCAACTTCGGGAATTTCACCGCTATTGAAGCATCGAAGACCATATGGCTTTCAATATGCATATTCGGGAGCATAGGTTCGTTCCATCCCTGCCGTTGTTTACCAAATTCGGAATCAAAACGTGCTTTCCTCAGTGGCCTGTGCCGTTCAATCGTTCTACGCGTGGCGTATCCATGTTCTCTCTGACAAATGGTATCCTACTGTCCTAATAATGGTGGTGTGTAGTTTTTTCTCCTGCAGTTGAATGACCATCGCCGATAATAGGATATGTAGCTGTCTCTACTTGCCCTTGGAGGATCATTTGCGGTGGGAGCCGACATCAGACAAGTGGTAGACCTTCCAAAACTGGCCAACACGGCCGCCTGGGTAAGGCTAGGGGTGAGCATAATGCAAACAATACTCACTGAAATGTGCAGCTAATGTGTATCAGCTGTGGCAAGGTAGTACTGCTTCATGCGATGTCCTGATTGCTGCATGCATGATCTACTATGTATGTGCCCAAATCCTTTACCCCCGATTCATAACCTGAAAAAGGATAATAGCTGAAACGCCGCGCGCCCTATGAGGAAGAATTTACAGCAACGACGCACATCGTCAACCAGATTATACGGATGACAATTGAGACCGGAAGCTTGACGGGTATGGATTCACTCATTCCCAATTATCACGAATGCTCAGCCTATCGTAACACAGCTAGTATTGAAATCATCTGCCTAATCCTTTCCTTCGTTCCTCGCGGATCAGGATACAATATGAGCCCCCTTTATATGCTCTCTTCCGTATATGCCTCTACACTACTAGTTGTGCTCAACAGTCGTATCAAATTCACGGTCGCATCCGCATCGACGGCATGGAATGAAGGACCTTCTACATCCCATGTCCCCATGGATAGTCTCACCACACGACCTGGTTCAACAAAAGGAAATACGATTGGTAGCACTCGCTGCGAGGTATCCGTCGAGGTTTCCCATGACAGGCCAGTCAGTGGGGCTTCAGACGAAGCCTGGAATAAGGTAAGTCACTTGGTGTTTCAAGCGTTCACATATTGACGGAGTAAATAGGAGCAATCCGAAATCCCCGGTAGTCCCTTTCATTCCAGGTCGGTTGCAAGCAGCCAGGAAACGGTGTAGAGCGCTCCGCTGCTTTCCAGTCACGGCTAGGATAAAATCTATCTATCTATTTACCCACGAGGAGACATTGCTGCAGGTTTATACTGTACTTACCCCAATATGATACTCCAGGCAAAATCACCTGCAGCCTTTGTACATTCCAAAAAGACGGGGACAGCGCGGTGGTGCGACGCTATTTGGTACTAATGCAAAAGATGTACGTCGCTCTATCACTGTTACTACATACAGGCGTGTGTTTTCTTGATAAATATAGTTTTTTGTTTACGGTGAATACACCTCGGAGATGCGTTATCAGGAATTGGAGGCAGCGGCGCCATAACACATGACTTGAAACACTCCTTCGACGGCGTAGGAGCTCCGCTAGCATCCTCGAGCTTCTGCTTCATCTAGATTCTACTATGCCACCCGTAGAATTCCCTGCTGGCGGTGGTCCTACTAACGTCGGAGCGAAGCAGATCCCGCCGCTGCTGGGCGATGGCCATGGACACTACAGGATTCATATGCTCGGAAATAGTGGTGCGTTCCAGTCTAGGGCTGCTAAGCAGGCTAACGCGTCTGTCGCTCTTCAGGATCGGGGAAGGTGTGGCTCGGACTGTGTACCCATTAGCGACTCTCGCTCATATCAATCTATATCTTATCCCACAGACTACGACTGGCGCGGCGCTGGCGAAAATCCTCGATGTTCCACTCATCGCGATCGACGCACTCGCTCTCGACCCAGGGTGGGTCATTCTCCCGCGCTCCGTCTTCCATACGCGCCTGCGCGCAGCGCTCGACGCAGCGCCGAATGGCTGGGTCGTGGACGGGAAGAACACGTACTCGGGCGCCGAGATGGCGTTCGCGGAAGC
Organism: Hypholoma sublateritium FD-334 SS-4; assembly: GCA_000827495.1. Classification (NCBI taxonomy): domain Eukaryota; kingdom Fungi; phylum Basidiomycota; class Agaricomycetes; order Agaricales; family Strophariaceae; genus Hypholoma; species Hypholoma sublateritium. The sequence goes on from KN817562.1 coordinate 222,426, forward strand.
GACAGATCTTATATGTCAGTGCACGCCTTGCTTGTACGCACGCAGAAATGGCCGATCGACACATACTTACAGGGCTCGACCCACCGCTCTATGTCTACTTCCCGCGCGTCGTGCTGCGCACGTTCTTGCGTCTGCTCCACCTAGCGCCTCCGTGTAGTCCTGGGTGCTACGAGCGCCCTTCGCGCGTGTTCTCGCGAAACAGTATCCTCTGGGCGTGCCTTTCCATCCACTGGCGTGTGCGACGCCTGAACGCGGCACATATGGTTCTGTTTGGGATCGAAAATGGCAAGAGCACCGCGGGGCGCAGGATGCGCCGCTTTACCGGCTGGGGTAGCGATGTCAAGGCGTGGTTGGGCGAAGTTGCGGCGATGGTGCGTGCGAAGAAGTGAAGGACAATCTCAATCATGTCGGACAGGGACATTCCAAGCACTGCCTGCAGACATGACACATTTGTAATCTTTTGCCTCCTTCACCTCACCCTCTCGCGTACAACAATTATATGCAGATACAACCATCAACTTCTCATCATTTGCAGCTTGTCGGGATCCTCGGAGAACACGCATTACACCTCGCCCTAGGCTACTTCTCCAACTTGTTACTTGAGGAGGAGAAATTGTGGCCCCAGTCCGACCGATCTTCCTCGTGTAATCCGAGCAGCTTGAGCGCGGACCTCTGATTACATGGCTTCATATAAGTAGATCTTTATACTAATACTATATAAAAGCGTGAAAAAACGACGTTCGCCGCTTGGCTTGAGCACACTTACACCTTCTATATACAAGAATAATTCACGCACTATTGACATGAAGATGCCGACATTGACAGCGAGGCCACAACGCAGAAATTGTATTCGACAGAGAAGCGGCGTACTAATGCCGTAATTGCACATGGCTGGGCTTCAGGGACGGGCTGCTACCGCCGCGTGTGAGGCTATTTCAAGCCTAACATGTCTAACAGCCCAAATAACAGATAACAGTCGATCCGTTTATAGGGCTGCGTGTGGCAAGCCTGACGCCTCGGTTTCCTAACCACCATGTCGACCACAGGAATGCCCACCGGCGCGGATGTCAGTGCCGAGGCGAAGGGCATACCCCCCCTGCTCGGCGACGCCCAAGGGCACTACCGTATACACCTCCTAGGAAACAGTGGTGCGTCCTGATATATGCTTCCCTAACCTCCAGACGCAGGCTAACAGGCTGGCATGTACAGGCGCGGGCAAGGTGCGTCGCCCTATGCCGCATGTATAGGGATGCATTTCTGTATTTCGCACAGACCACAGTCGGCAAGGCGCTGGCTGCGATACTCGGCGTGCCTCTGATCCCCATCGACGCGCTAGCCCTGGATCCAGGGTGGGTTGAGCTCCCTCGCCCCGCGTTCCACGCGCGGCTGCGAGCCGCCCTCGACGCAGCACCTACTGGCTGGGTTGTGGACGGGAAGAACACGTACTCCGGCGCCGAGATGGCATTCGAAGAGGCAACGGACCTCATATGTCAGTCAAAACCTCCTATCGTGTGCGCAGCTTCAACAGACAACTGACCCGCTTGCGGCCCGCAGGGCTCGACCCACCGCTGTACGTCTACTTCCCGCGTCTCGTGCTGCGCACAATCCTGCGCCTATTGCGATTAGCACCCCCGTGCAGCCCTGGCTGCTATGAGCGCGCTACGAAGGTGTTTTTCACCCGTCGGAGCATCTTCTGGTGGTGCCTTTCCAGCCACGCGCGAGTGCGGCGGCTGAATGCGGAACACATGGCACGCTTTGGAATTGAGGACGGTAGCGATATCGCAAGGCGCAGGATGCGGCGCTTCGGCGGGTGGGGAGGTGCTGTTAGCGCGTGGCTTTGTGAGGTGGCAGCGATGGTACACGCCAAACAGGAGTGATTGAGAAGGTCAGAAAGTCCGCGCCGCTACTCAAGGACGCTGTAGAACAATACTAGGACAATAGGACATATATTATTTACTTCCACCATGTACATGTTTTTCTCCCGTACGTGATACGAAATCCTGCCGCAAGTCCTTAGTCTGGACGTCGTGGTGCGTACTCATCAGCACTGTTGGCTGCGGGGAAATCTCAGCAAGCAAGCAGGAGTCCTTTTTCGTCCTAAAACTAAACATTACTTGAGTTGTTCATTTACTGGCAATTTGAACCCATCGAAACGACACATCGCAGGGAAGAACGATATCGAGGTTGACTGTTATGCGCAACTTGAAAACCTTCGCTTTGAATCATATCCTATGCCTCGTTATAATTTGACTCAGGCACCACAAAATGCTCGAGAGGCATCGCCACGAAATTACAGTGGCACGAATACGATAGCTCTTCGTGACATTCTCGTACATGTGAGCGTAAAGGCAGATAAAATCAGGATTGTGCGTACCAGCCAAGCACCAGCAGCAAGCGATGATCGTTGAGAAAGCAGAACACCAATATTTGGCCTTAGCGACGCTACTGGTAAATTACCGCAGAAGTTGTCGTCCGTGAATCATGGAGAAGGGGAAAATGTCCGAAGTTATGCTAAACTATATCGTCCTTGGCGGCAGGTGGGTGTCTCTCTGCCTATACACTTAATCTTTTCGTGAGCGCAGCATGTCAGCTACCTCCGCCAGCCATGCCTTAACGTCGCCCCCCCACCCGCCGAAGCGCCGCATCCGCCGGCGGGCGACATCACTGCCGCTCCCGATTCCTACGAGAGCCATGCGCTCACCGTTCTCTTCGCGCCGTCTCCAATGGTCCCAGATACACCACCAGAAGATGCTATTGCGCGAGAAGAAGACCTGCATTGGACTTTCGTGGCAGCCGGGGCTGCTTGGCGGTGCGAGGCGGAAGAAGCGTAGGAACGTGCGCAAAACGACCCGCGGGAAGTAAACGTATAGAGGCGGGTCGAGCCCTAGATGGTATCGTTGTATCGTTCCAAGTAGGTCAGCACTTATTGATGAATATGAACGACAAACTAACAGATTATGTCTGTCGCCTCCTCGAACGCCGTGTTCCCCCCCATCTGCGTATAGTTCCCGTCTACAACCCATCCACGCGGATCTGCGTCTAGCGCAGCACGCAGATTCGCGCGGAACACTTCGTTCGGACGAAGCACCCACCCTGGGTCGTAGAATAGCTCGTCCAACGCGATGAAGGGTACGCCGAGCAGCGCAGCGAGCGCCTCGCCTGTCGTTGTCTATGCCAGTGGATAATGCATCGACTCAGTTAGGGTCACTCCATTGAGCGCGCTTCGAACGCGCACCTTGCCCGTGCCTACGACAAAATTAGTTAGCATGTGCTCTATGTCTCGTATAAGAACACCTGGACGTACCACTGTTTCCGACGAGGTGTATGCGATAACGCCCGTGGGCGTCTCCAAGCAGCGGGGGTATCCTTCCCACGCCGACACCAGTCATTGCTTCAGCACCACCAATGGAAACAACTGGGTCAGACATGAACGTTGAACACAGACCCGAAGCACTCTAAGAGTGTTGCTTTAAATATAAAGAGGGTTTGTTCATAGCGGCGTTGACAACCCTATGAGGGAAAGAAGTCATGCGGCGCGCTGAATCGGGCGCCGCCGGCCCGTTGTTCAGATCCAAAGGCGGAGCAATAAAGCATCCCAGTACATACTGACATGGACGACCCACTCAGAGAATTCAAATATCATCAGTCCCAGTACTCGGTACATAATCGGGTCCATAATCCTCCCCGTAACGTGCAGCCCAACAACAGGTAACATGTTGGACTCCGACTGTTGTCTCGATGCTCTTGTCGAGGAGCCAATCAGCCTAGGTACCTGGAAGTAGTGGGCCTTGTCCAGCGACCAATTATATATGATAAAGGAACCCGCTCAAAAAGTTCATTGTCGGCGAACCGCTACCAGAACCTTCGGCGGTCCCTGGGGCGCTGCAATGCACGAGCGGAAATAAAGCCACGAAGTGCTTTCACGCTCGCTAAATCTAGGACAGTCTTGGAGGTAGACATCTTATATGCCGGTACACATAGATATTTGGTATCGCTGAACAGCCAGTAGAAAAGCTCGGTGACACCTTCGCAATCCTCAATGTGAAGCTGTCGCGAGCAGAATTGCGCAATCGCACGGTACCGATTGTTGTATGTCGGATAATATGGCCCAAAAGGTATGCTCGCAAGCTCAAGATAAGAAAGGTAGATTCCCGACGACATGCACTCGCTGCTGGGAATATCGCATCTTTGAAACGCCATGTGGGTGTTTAACCCATTATCTGGCAACACTTACACGGAATGGGCGAAAAAAGTTTTGATGAAATCGCTAGAGGCACCGTCAAGCTCAACAATATCTTGGGTTTTTGGCCGTCCACGTAATGCTTTGTCGGAGTATACGCAAGGGAGAGGTCATATAGCGTAATTGAATGATAGGAGTTTATGTCGCCGAGAAATTTTATGAATGCCCGGAATGTGCGGCTGCGGTTATGAGTCTCGCTGTTGGACTCGAGAAATTTGAATTGGGTGACCGATAGTTGGCGCAGAAAGCTGTGAGCTAGAAACCGCAGGTACTGCAGATAGTAAAGAAGACTGGTATATGAGATTGAATGAAATTGACCAGTGACGTGTGAGGGAGGGCTCCAAGTTCTCGAAGACTGCGTTTGGGGTCGCTTTCACGTAAACCAAGGAAATTTTTCGTGTTTGAGAAGACTTTGACTTCAATGGTATCTTCCGCGGAGTTGACTAAAGTCAAAAGGTACTTATCTAGGAGCGGCGACCGGGTTCGTTTGCCACATCAATAACAACATCCTCCCACCATTCGGGTTTTGACTTGAGGATGGCAAGCCAGCGAGTGCATACGGATGCCACATTGTACGGAAATATAGTTTAGGTTTTTGTTTTCCTCGCTTTTGGTAAAGTTAGTGCGGCGAGATATTGCAGTCTACTTGATGTCCACAAGTTCGGTCGGGAGACTGTCCATGTAGCTTTGCTTATGTGGAAGTGTGTATCAGGTAGAAGTTGAAAGCTGGAAAATGGCGATTTGGTCAAGGTTTGAGTCACTGCCAAATGAGTCAAGTCACTGCGTCGGTCCGACTCGGACGTCCCAAAAATTCCGTTCAACTCCGTCGGTAACGCGACCACGTGATATCTCAGATACTCTCAGGACTCGCGGCCCGGCCCCTGTCGGGCCCCTGCCAGCAGCAATTCAGTTCTGATAAGCACTGCGTCCTTGCCCCGTCCACGAATAAAGATTAATATCGTCACGGTAGATATTAACCTCCAGACGGTAAGTGGATCGACTTTATCATCAACAGCGGTATCGGAGTCTGCGACTAATAATGATATCAACCATCGAAATGAAAAAGATTAGAGCTACGCTCCGTTCCACGTTCCAATGCAGGGCGCCATGAAGATGAGGTTTTGAAAATCACTCCAGTCGTGGCCAAGTATATGGTAATCATCTTCTACGTAGAGGTATGGTACCAAAACGGCGTCTCTCTTCCTGCGGCCAGGGCAGATGTATAATGGGACACGGCGTCCTCGGGCAACGGGCGCTCATTTTCCAGCTCAGTCCTTTTTAGAGCGCAGCATTGCAGCGACATCCCTGAGCCATTCCTTCACATCAGTCCCCCAGCCGCCAAACCGGCGCATCTTGCGCCCAGCGACGTCGCTGCCAGCCTCGATGCCAATCAACTCCATGCGCGCCGCGTTCCGTCGGCGCGTGTTCCAGTGGTTAGAGAGGCACCACCAGACAATGCTCTTATGCGAGAAAAACACCTCCGTAGGGCTTTCGAAGCAGCCTGGGCTACAAGGCGGGACAAGCCGAAAGAGGCGCAGAAAGGTGCGGAGGAGGAGACGCGGAAAATAGACATAGAGCGGTGGGTCTAGCCCTAGATATGGTCCAAGCAGGTGGGTCAGCGCTCGTCATTGCACGCCAATGACGGACTGACAAATGATATCCGTCGCCTCCTCGAAAGCCATACCTCCGCCCGATTTCGTGTAGTTGCCGTCCGCAACCCATCCACGCGCGTCTGAGTCGAGTGCGGCTCGCAGCCTCGCGCGGAACTCGTCGCTCGACGTCTGAACCCAGCCCGGGTCGAAGAGGAGCGTATCCAAGGGTATGAATGGAACGCCGAGCAGTGTCGCGAGCGCCGTACCCGTCGTGGTCTGTGCAAAGCACCTACGCAAGGAACCCCTTGTACACGCAGACTGTGACGCACCTTGCCTGAGCCTACACATGCAGAGAATGTGTCAGCCTGTGCCGATCGACGCCACGTAAAGCTGGGCTTACCACTGTTTCCGAGGATGTGCACGCGATAGTGCCCGTGCCCGTCGCCGAGAAGGGGGGGGATTCTCCCTGCGCCGTCGGCGACCACAGCATKGGCACTRTTGGGGACTCCTGGAATCGACATGGCTGCTGRGAAACCTGGAAATTACGCGGACCYGGATGGCAACCCTTGAGTCATGCACAACTCCGGAACCGCGGGCCGGAAAGGCACGAGGCGCCCATATATCAATCTAATCAATGGATCAGTTCAAAATAATCTCATCAGCGCAGTGGCATTGCGGCGCAGTGGTTCGCAGCACGCACTTCTACCTCAAACCACCCCAGGAACTGGTGAAAGTAATCCGCCGTACGCTGCGGCGCGTGCTTCTCGCTCGCGTGTTCGCAACTGGGTCTTCTATCGATCGTCTCACGCGAACTTTCACACTGCCACTCTCGGGCGAGTCCTACATCCTCGGTCTTCCTTCCGTGCACCACGCAGGTTATCCGGAAAATATGATATCATGTGGAAGCGATTGCAGTGCAACTGGGTATATCCTGCGCTCGGGATCCTAGACCAGAGCCGCAGTGACTCCCACCTCGATGTCGTGCTGCTTACCTCGTAGTCCGACCTCTTCTGCGCTCACTGGATGTCTTCCGAGAGGACCACCGGCGCAAAGTCGCGTGGCAGGTCCACGGACTCTGTCTGATGCGGTGGATCTTCTAGCCAATCTCCACTGCGCGCCGTGTCCGTGTGTCTGCGGCGCAGCGAGATCAGGGCGGCGAGCGCTGCGTCTAAATCTTCTTCGCTTCTCGCTGATTGACGGGCGGCCTGTCGTCATTCTCTGCTGCAGTAGAAAGCCCCTTCAAGAGCTTTAATCGAAGTCTTGGGGTGCTATTTCTGCTCTATGGGTGCTCTCGTAAATTCTGGCTAGTCAACGGTGGGGTTGGGGATGCCCAGAAAATGAAGGACCATGTGCTGCATACTGCATGCTGTGCTTTCTGTGATTCAAAAGGAAAAATGTCGAGACAAGCGGGTCTTTACTACGTTCCCAGAGTACATCGGCCATCATGATATTACAATGGCACGTCCAACCTTAGAGTAAGTGAGCCGTTCCCATAGATATGTCTGTGGAAATCCTGGTTTCAAGCTAATCTCAAACCCCCGCGGTCGGGATTACTGGGCTTCCCACTAGACTTCAAAAATCTTAGCTATCACTTTGCGCGCACCCGACGGGATTTCTACCGCTCTCGCCTGCGATTTACTCTGGCGAGGCTGATCTCGCTGGTCTCGCTCCAGCAGGCCAACCTGCCCTTTAAATTTACAATCTGTACATATCCGGTGGACAGGGGACGTGATACTTCACCCCCTGAAATTTGAGTACAGAGATTCACCATGATAAGACATTACAAAAACAAATGTTCTGATGCTCTGCGACCCGCCCTATGGCTGACACTCGTTTCCATCCTTTGCCTAATGCCTCCCCCTGAATCTACTCCAATAAATTGGTTCCCCACCGTGCTAAAAAATTCTGATTACCATTAATACCTAGCCAGGAGCCAGCTTCGGAGAAGTATTATGAAGTGGTGCCTTCCGCGCCTATCAGAGCCCGCCGGCGATCCAGCTTGACATTGGCCCGGGCCTCACCTGCCCCTATCGTCAAGAAGACTACCAAAAAAAGAATTTGCTCTGCACCTCCACCGCAGCGCTGCCCCACGGTTGAAACGTGGAATACAGTTACCAAAACATATGCTGTCCGGTATCTGGTACTACCGCAGGAGCTGCGCTGTATTTGGCGGCGAGCGTGCGCCACATCAAAACTGCGTGTGTTGTAACTTGCTTTTTGGACAAATATGTAGCGCGATGGTTGAAACGTTGAGGTACTATTATTGGTGCCCGTTCACGTCCTTGGGGATAGACTAATATTCGATATGGGGCCACGTATACATGACATCAATACATCCACGTTGTATCGATCCCCAACGGTCTATTGGGGCAATTGAAATGAATCGGTATGGAACGTTATCCATTGACGACTGTATCAGAAAACACCTTCAATACTATGTGCACCGTGCCACCGTGAAGTTAATGAATTTTCTTTTTCTTCGATATCGGTAGATTACCCGGCATCGACGCTTCCGGGAAGTTTGCTTCTCGTTTCCCCACAGACTTCATAGCAGATTGGAAGACGCTAAAGCGATTCTTCAAGATGGTGTAAATGTCGAGATCAAACTTTACGCATTGTAACCCAAGTGGCTCAACCCGCAGCGCCCCCTTGTGGTAGAGATCGGAAAGGACATTTTTGAGCGACTTGGTCAAGTCGCTCCCGGAGGTCAGCGCCTCAGCAAGAGCTGGCCAGAACTTATAACTAACTGTCAGGGCACTTTTTCAGTTTTTACCATGGGAAATAACTCACAATATGATCGATTTGCTGCGCCGAAATTCCCTCGGGGCACTGCGTCCGGATGTCAATCGCCTTGTAGAGCCCCGCGTAAAATACCAGGCCACGACGCGTCGTATAGAAAAGGTGGAATGTGCGTCCATATAGTGGAATAAACTCCGAGCCTTCGGTCCAGGTTGTATATTCAGTACCGTTGAAAAGATGCATCGGCCCCAGTGCAATTCCGTGCACATGATCCGAAGAGCACCATGAGATACGACCTGGGAGGCAGAGTAGATTCGAAGCCACTCTTTCGAAAAGAAACCCCGTTCAGTGAAAGCGAAGCATCTCCGAAAATAGACTGCCTACTCTTTCAACTGAGGATCCTGATAGAAAATGTGAGCGTATCAGTAATTTCATACAAAGCGCCCCGAGTTAGTCTGTATACATACGGCGGCAATGTAGGATTTTAAATCCATGGAGCTCAAGCCAACTGGATCCAATTTAGGTTGTCGCAGACGGTCAATGGGCTTTGGGAGAACGGACATGAATTTGTAGACATCTTGACGAGTGTGCATTATCACCTGCGTTTTTTGCCATTAGACATCATGTGTCCGAGACGAACAACACTTATATGACTTACTGCGAGATCAAGAGGCGCAGTAATCTGGGAGGGAACAGCCTCCTTGTTAGCGCGTGTTTCAGCCTTCTCTTCTTCAAGTTTCCCTAGTTTTTGCTTCACCCCTTCATACCGTTTTTCCAAATCGAACATTTTAATCTCTAACTCCTTGAAAGCCTTTTTTACCGACAAGGTCAGTCCACAATGGACACAGCCAAAGAAACAAGCGTTACATCACGAATTTGATTCCTGGCTTCCTTTTGGGACTTGTATTTTGCGTAGTAGGTTTTATATGCTTCTTCGAAATTCTGCGCCTGTTCGTCCCCACCTGTATCAGTTGACACTGATTTTTCTGTACGCTCGAGTTGCCTCTCGAGGGGCATGTCGCACGAAGGTTCGGTGTGTTCCTAGAATTCCACCGTCGTTGAACGTTGACAGCTCATATACGTATTTCGCATCCTAAATAAGTAGCGAACGCACCTGTTTGACCCCGACTTTACTGTCTCGCAGTTCATCCAAGCTATCCCGAAGGAGGTGGTTCTCTGAGCTCATTGCCTCAAAGTTGCTCGTCATGACCTTCAGCGCATATTCGGCGGCGGCCGCGCGGTCTTTCTGGATCTACACGTCTCCCCCCATTAACAAAAATATGAACAGAGTCCATCGATAATATAACTGACTTTCGACTCATCCTCCGTCTCTTTTACCCGCGACCGGGCGAGCTTCAGCTCCTTTCCCATTGCCGAGAGCATTTCGGACAACAACTCTGGGTCAAGATTTCCAGGGTCCATGGTTCAGCCAGTCGGCGAGAAACCAGGCGAAACGACGCAGACGATGCTTGACAGTACGGGAGAAAGAAGAGTATACACGTCCCGGGCGAAGCAACCTTACGTACAAAAATGCAGCGTGTTGAATACCTCGGATGTTTATTATGTACATGTCATAAGCCGAAGCCAAAAGCTAATGAACCTCATCCCCGTTGAATCCTCGTCCGATTTTGACAATATGTAGCAGCCCGGCCACGATACAAATGAGCGTGAACTTTGAATCGATGATGATGGAATGTGTATGCGCTCATTTCTTCCTCGCCTTCTTGGATGGTGGTGGCGGTTGTTGTAATATATCTTCCGGGTAGTATCCTTTACGTTTTCCGTCCGATTTCGGCAAATTCATTGCGGATTGCACGGGAGTAAACCGACTGTGTAGCGAGTTGTAGATTTCGGTATCAAAGTCGATGCACTGGAGTCCAAGTGGTTCCACTTGCAGTGCCCCCAGCGTATACAGCGTTTTCACGTCACTGCCAATTTTTTTCGATTGAGTAGTAAGATCGGCGAGAACCTTGTGTCTTTTATTTTTCGGTCAATGGTGAACTCCTATCTGGAGATGGATGAAAATCACTTTTCCTCGACATTGTTTTGCCGATATTCCACCAGGGCATTGTTTTCGAAGGTCGATGGCCTTGTAGAAGCCCGCATAAAATACAAATGTTCCCACCGTATAGAAGAGATGGAATGTTTTTCCATAAAGCCCGTCGAATGCGTGACTTCTTCTCCAGGGAGAACCGGCGTGATCTTGAAGATGCATTGGCCCCAACGCGAGGGCGTGTACTCTTTCCGGAAGGCACCAAACTATGCGGTCAGGGAGGCACAAAAAGTTTGTTCCTACCCTTGTCAAACAACAGAGAAGTTGACCAGCGAGAATATTTCCGAGACGAAAAAGACTTACTCATGTATATTGGTATCCTAAATGCCGAAAAAATCAGGGTAGAACATACCATGCCATGATCTGGCAGAAAGTACTTACACATTCGATGTATGCTTTCAGATCCAATGACGTCAGACAGACGGGTTCCAGGCGCTCGCGTGGCAAATTCTTGGTAGGTTTCGGAAGCTCTGACATAAACTGTTCAACATCTTGTCGGGTAGATAGATTCTACTCTTGCAGTCAGGAAATACAGTACATATCATCATCCCGAAGGGACTCACCATGCGCTTCGCCGCGTCCTAACGGTCCAAAATAGCACGCAAGGATTTAGCGTAGGGCGAGGAAAATCTACTAATTCCACTGACAGCCTTGGTACGCTCACTAAGTTGCTTCATTGCTTCTTTGAACCTCTCCTTCTTGTTCTCCAGCTCTGACGATGTTTGCTTCAATTCGGTCCAGGCCTGTCGATGGCTCGAGTTCTGTTGTTGTCGCATTCCAAGGCTAGTGACTGACACACCTTCTTCGCACTATTTTCACTTGTCCCCAGAGCCTTTTCTAGTCGTTCTTTCTCCTGCTCTGTTTCAGCCTTCAGCCGATCAAATTCCTGACAGTCGTTATATTAGACATATTCAAGATAAAATAAATAAGAATTCTACGTCGCGAAGTTGTCTCCTTTTCTCTTTCTGAGCTTTGTATTTCTGGTAATACAGTTCTAATGCCTGCTGGAGCGCCGGGACACCATTAGCTTCGGCAGAGGTAGGCTCCGCTGACGCCTTCTCTCCAAGCTCTTTGGGGTCAGTTAGGTCAGGATGGTTCCTCGCGACGGTTCCATCCATTGTTTCCTTTATACACACAGTAAAGTTAAGCAAGTCGACCACATATGAGACCTGCACCGCTCACCTGCTTCATAATCCCCGCCTTACTATCTGTGAATTCTGACAGATTGTCCTTCAGGCGGTGATTCTCCGCGCTTATCTCTTCAAAGTTCTTCGCCATCACTCGTAGCGCGTACTCAGCCGCATCTGCGCGATTTTGGAGGAGCTGGAAGAGGCGACCGCCTCAATGATGAAGTAGAGTGGATATGGGTTTACTTCACTTACCCCGGCCTGAATTTCCATTTCCTTGATTTTAGCCCGCGCGAAAGTCAATTCTTGGGCTATCTTTGATACCATGTCGGGGACCAGCTCGAGATTGGGGGGATCCATCATGAAATCAGACAGGGAAGAAAATCGCGACGCAAAAAGCACAAGGGTTGACAGTGACCTGAGCGAATAAAGGAAGAATCGAATCGCACAAATCGGCGAGTTTCGTTCTTCATTACGTACAAGGCAAGGGGAGCCGCAGGAATTACATAAATCGCGCGCTGAAAAAAAGCTTACATGAACATGGTTTCAAATAAAGGAACCTAGTCGCCATTGGGGACTTAGAAACCTAGAGACAAGCGGTAAACTACGATAAATAGTGCAAAACGGAGGGCAGATCAGAGACTGTCGGGGTTTTCATCGACTTCCATTGCTGCCGATTCTGAGCCGTCAACGTTCGGAGGATCCACGTCGGAAGCTTTGCTCGTCTGCCGCGATACAGGCGACGGTGGCTGTGAGCGCCCCGACGTTGAAGTAGCGGTGAGCTGCGAAGGTGAAGAACTAGGGGAAGATGCTAGGGGTGAGGTGTGCATCACTTTCTCCTTCTTGGCGCGTACTGAGACGTTGAAATGACCACACTTTGGGCAGACATATTCTACAGAGAGATATCAGTAATGGCATTCATAGGACACAGCGACGAAGAGGGGCGGGGCTTACGAGTTTCCTCCCATATGCTTTCTTTCACGAGGCCGTTATGCATGAAACACTTCTCGCAGATCAACGCGTAGCGGGAGCTCGGTGAAGCGATATTGGGGTCGTCCTCGCCCAAGAGAGCATCTGCCAACTTGTCGTACCATTGCTTACGTTGGGGAGGGGCCGGCTGAGAGGGAGTAATGGCTACAGAGAAGATTATCAACGAGATGGACATAGTGGGAGAATAAACAACGCGTACGAGGGAAGTGAGCCTGCAATCCGGAACGAGGGCCGGGAGTCATGGGGTTGCTCCCATTTGGTATTGGACGACCTTGCGGTGTCTGCGGGGCTTGTCCTGGAGGGAAGCGTTGACGAAGAGGCGTGCCCGCCGGAGACGATTCGTCATATCTCTGAATGAGATCGCGAGTAGAGTAGTAGTTGGTTTTCTTCTTGATCTCCTCTACTTTGTCACGTCGCTTCTTCATCAGATCTTTGATAGTTCTCTCTGATGTGTTACACTTAACCGGAGCTTAGAGATAACGTTAGATAAAAAAACACACCTTCCGCATCTCCCTTACGCATGTACCAAATTTGAACGACCCGGCGGGTGAACAGGATACTGTGGAGCTTATTAACCATCTTTCCAGCACATTCAGGAAGAACGCACATAATTGGACCAATTATAACTGGAGCAGCTTTGATGGCCTTCCCTATGCTTGGTCTGGTGCCCAGTTGACCACGGTTGAGGTCCGGTAGTATATTCAAGTACCACAAACTAACATAAGCAACCCATGCCGCCAATGTGTACAGCGTGACCAGTAACGTTGATCGCCGTTCACGCAGACGAATTTCTGAGAGTTTGAGCTGCCTCTTCTGGATGTCGTCGGCTAGATTCGACAGGATAGTCTCGTAGTCCTCTTCACCCTTCTAGTGTCGGGTCGCTTTGTTTTAACTATCTTAAGACGGCACGAATTCTAAGAAACAGCGTACCTTTGAGAATATACGACGTATGAAAGACATTTGAGTCAAGCAGATAACTTCTTGAAGCACCTTCAGATTCCGTGGGCTATGGATGTGGTGGCATAAAGCAGGGTTACAAAAACAGGCAGCGTGTCCGACTGCGTCACAACCTGCTCGTGACTTTCTTGCACACGTGACATGTCTTCGCGACGCACGTCATCTGGGCCTGGCGCTAATCCAGGATTAGGCGCTTACCATACATGGCCAGGATTTCGGGCTCACCTATGTCCGTACTTGTTATACTTAAGGGACAACAGTCGATCTTCACGGATTTCTCTGATTTGTGTCCCGAAATTGAATAAACAAAGTGTTAGCCTTAAGTCAGCCATGGCTCGACAAGTCCCAACAGGTTCCATCCTACAACTTATATACAAGCATCGGATTCTGAAGTATACAGAATTATATAATTTACCGGAGAGACACATGGCATAGAAAATAAGCTCAAAGGCTGCCTGACACTTCTTCAATGACATTAGGTAAGTACGTAGGCCACTGGTTTTGATAATTGACTGTAATCTCGGAAGGCTCGGGACTCTGAAGAAAACGTGGCAAGCTGATCACTTCCAAAGATGATTCTATTTGCAACACGCCGAGGCTATTCTCTGGTGGAAAGAGATGGCCGTCGTTTTACCCATAACTCGCATGAAGTTCTCCGCGTTGATTTCGGGTTTAAGTACCTATTTTTAGACCAATGTGTCACCGATTCTTTATAGCGCGGTGTCTTTGCACAAGATCGTTCCAATAGCAAAACAATAACAGAGACTTGGATATTTACTAAGGCGCGATGCCGCTCTTCCTTCTCTTTCGAGAAGTACGGACTCACAAAGCAGTTTTAAATGCTTAGGCATTCTCGACGCTAACAATTACAATACTAGTACAATCTATTCTCGATTGCTATACAGTTACTCATCCACCGAGCGCCCATGGAGCCGATTATAATGAAAATGAAGACTTGCGAGAGCGTCAAGAGTAAACTCCACGCGCTACATAGTACCAATTCTAAACTCCAGCAGGAATACAAATCCGGGGAACTAAACCAAAAGAATATCGGCACACTCCGGAGCTTCTTGGACAATGATTCAGAGGATCTATGGAAGTTGTACATAAGTGAGACGAGAGTGAATGCAAAGCCTGGGCAGTCATTATCTTTAACCAATCTAGAATAAGCCGACTGAACGCTAATATTCACAAGGGGCAGTATCACTCATGTGCACTCAGTAATGAGCCAAAGTCTTCCGCGATTGAATGCCTCCAGATTATCTCACATCGGAATCATCAGTTTAAGATGTGACGGTATGGCATAGCCTGGAATACTAGTACACCGTGCGAGCTATTGTCCGCCCCGTGGCTAATTAATATTCCGGGCTCAAAGCTCGAGACGGTCTGTAACGTCTTACCACTCCCCAAGCCATAGTAAATATTAGAGTTTCGGTCAAGTGGTTCTGATAGATGTTCTGAAACTCTATTCGCACAGTAATTTTGAACAATAACGCGATGGTGGTTAAAATCCGAAGGCAATAGAGAAAGAAGTTGTATATTTTATACTCTCCGACCGCCGCTTCTCGTGGGATGGGAAGCTAAATATGGACTATTACCGTTAGGAGTATTGCAGTTTCTTGATACCTGAAACACGACGTTGATGGCCTATTCTTCCTGGGCAACAAATTTCAGATTATTTCCTTTTATGAGGCTCGACAGATGGAATATCCAAAGTCGATGAAGCCTGATGAAGCGCCCAAATTATGTGCATGAGGCTCTCAACCTAAAACAGACCGCGGAGTGTAGATCCAGTGGGATCACGCAGATCAGATTCCTCCGGCCCCGTGCCTGAGGTTCACCGGGATTCAGATTATTCGCAACCTTCAGCTTCAACCTCACATCAACCCCACATACCTACAACTTTCAGGTTAAACATTGACTAAAAGGACGCGCAATCCACCGGCATCGACACGACTATCGTTAGAGAGATGGGGGGTTGGGCGCGCCCACGTCAGGACCGGCAAGCGTGTCTCAAACATATCGTTAGCATCAAATGCGACGCGTTCGCGCCTTGCGGCGAGTCCTGGCCTGCCTGTGTATTTCCCACACGGTTGCGACGGGAACTGTCGGATGTCTGCTCGTTTGCAACGCGAGCGCTGAGCAGTTCTACTTCTGACAACCTTGCAGGAGCCCCTAGGTATATGTTTTCCTGTACAGTATATAAGATATTTTACTCTCACAAGAACTCAGGGTTCCCATGAACTTCGTCAGGCTTCGTTTGGGATATTTCAGCTGACAGAACGGTTCCTCCGTAAGATGCGCGCAGCTTCTGTAGGCATTGCCGAATAGCGCCAATCTAGCTGCACTCACGACCAATTTTCGTGAAACACCATTGGCGGAGACCCCGGAGAGGCGTCGGCCTTGGCATATATTTATCGTCGGAAGCTTTCAGATACATGTACATCCGCCGGAGGGGCAGCATATGCTGCCTTGATGCTGCCGCACTACACTCTATGGCATTGTTAACAGGAGGCGGGGTTTTGAGGCCCGGAAACAAGCCCACTATAGCGCGCTGCACAGCAGCATCCAATAATTTGAGACTGGAAGAATGATGAGGGTATGGACACGGGTTGCGTGTGTCAATATGTATGCGCTCCAATGTCCACTGCTGCTTCTTCGAGGATGCCACTACTACATATACATAATCTTGGCTTGTGTCCACTTTGTTTGATCGATTTATGCCGTAAGGCCGCCCATGACAGAAAGGAATCGCGCTCTAATTCTATGAAGCATCTCACATTGAATTTGAAGCTCTGCTACCTGAGGGGGTCTATTTCATCAATTGTTATTAACAGCTTGTTAACAGCCAGTTGACAGTATTTTGGAGTGAGTCTTGGGAGCCGGATAGCCGAGTCAGATGTTCCGGCTTGATATCCCGAAAGTATCGGCTTGAAGGAAACCTTTAGGTTGCCTTACGTTACCGACGCATGCTTAGACCCAAAGGCAAAGGATTGTATTTTGGAATGGGATCTCCATCAATCTGGGCCGCTTGTGAATGGGGTTTGGGGGCCAATCTACGGTCGCAGATTCTATTTCCAGAAACGGGCCAAGGTCTCGACGAAGGCGCCTGAAGGTGACGCGGATGATCGTTCTTTCTCTGGGCCCTGAAGTTAGTTCATTCGTCCATCCACACAAACGGTAAACGTCACAGGCTCACTTCAGATCTGGCCCTGCATGGAGTTCAATCTCAAATCTCGGCAAGGAACTTTGTCATCGACTTGTTCTCGGTCTTCGCTATATAACCGAGTCACAATCGTTTGTATATCCTTCCACCATTCGTTCCTGGATCATTCCAATGCACTCTACTCGTCAGCCTTCGATTACATTTGCTCCTCTCGACAAGAACCAGGCGATCTCTTCTTCTGCAATTAACTCGGGAATGATTTGCTCGTCGTACCCTCCCTCCGGAATGTACACAGGCGCGCCTTCAGGCACTGGCTCCTCGGGAAATTGGGCACCAAGTAGTGAGTTATTCGTGGATGCCATCGTTCGACACCTTGCTCACGATTTCTAGTTCAACGTCACCAGTACAGGGCCGATTCTTATGTGTGCCAGGATCAACAGCGCTCGCGATGGCAGGCTCAGCAGGAAGCGAACTTTCGTCGCGAACGACGTTCGGAGTGTTCAAGTGGCTCACCTGCAGGTTCGCTGTATTCGCATTCCAACCACTCTTCTCACCAGGAAGGCTCCAATTCGCCGTATTCGAATTCGTCGCATCTTCTTCGTGCCACTGGCTACGATGGTATGTACTCGCGCCCCATGTCGGAAGATGTGCCGTCTCCAGTTCCGAGTTGGGCCTGGGACATGGATGCGAGTTCTGCCGCATCCACATCCAACCAGTACCAACGGTTTAACGACGATCAGGCGTCGTGGAGCAACCATCTTAACCTCGATATTCCCCACCTCGATATACAGAGCTACGATACGCTGCTGCCATCTGGTTCAGATTCTTCCTCGTCGTCAACTCTCTACACACCCTCCTCCAACGACCAATCAATTCCCCTCAACGGATTTTCATTCCCCCATCGTCTGTCGCCTGACGCGCCTTCGCCGTCTCCTTCCCCTGTGTATCATCATCACCTGAGGCAGCCAAGCTCCGGCTCCGGGCCACCCTCGAATGGCCGAAGTAGCGATTCTCGTCCAGAGGCAGGCAAGGAGCCAGGAAAGTGCTGTTCTCACTGTCGAGCGACAAGTACCCCTCTCTGGCGGCGAGATCCGTCCACGATGAAGCCGTTGTGCAATGCATGTGGTCTTTATCTCCAGCAACGGAACAAGCTTCGCCCTCAGGAGCTCATTGATGCCGATGATGACGGAAGCTCCTCTGAGGAGTCGGACCCCAATTATGTCGGGCCTGAGTGTAGCCATTGCCGCACGCACCACACCTCTGTCTGGCGAAGAAGCAAAACGGGAGATCAGCTGTGCAATGCGTGTGGCGTTTATGCACGTCTGCGAGGGAAGCCACGCCCGCTAACGCTCAAGAAGAACAAAATTAGACCGCGATCGAAGCACTCGCCGAAGTAACATACTTATTTCTAAAAGATCTAATCCGTCACTTGTATCTTCTCAATGAACCTCTCCACCTTCTCGCGGACATTACCATTCCTGGATTTTGGACTAGGCTGTCGCATAATCACCTCACCCTTCCTCCTCTTTCAGCCTATATCTCATCGGACGATATACATCACGAATATTAATTATGCTGACGAATCGCTATTCATAAATTAGTGGACATTGTAAATCCAACGGACATTATTCTGTACTATATATTCGCACTTACGGACTGTCGAGTGTGCTCGGTATACGTATCACCGTCTTCCTATACTAGTTGTATCTCTGCTATGAGCGAGTGCCGTTACAAACGTCAAATGATGCCTTATTACCGCTTGTCACTCGATAATCAACCTCTTTCAAGATGGGGATGAAGAATCACCGTCAGTCAGCGCTGTTCAGCGCTCAGCAGGCATATTTTGAAAGGCATGTAGCTCTCTGAAACTTGAAAGGCTACAGAGGGGACATCACAACTCTGAAAGGGTCAGATACCTTGCGAGCAGTTTGCTACTTTTGTCGACGGAGGCAGTAGGCTCCCGTTCCGGTAAGACACATTCGGGAACAAGGATGAGTCACCTTTGAATTCGACTGGAGCCCGGAGGATGTCTGTGAGTCACTCTCGTAGAAAATAAGAAATAAAAGTCTATTTTCTGTAAGTTGTAGCGATTGCGCCACAACGCGCAGCGCGCAGCTTGATGAACACAAGACACTTGGTGAGACGCTGGCGCGCACTGCGCATGAACGCGTCCGCAGGCTACAGTCGGTCGAACGCGGTATCCATCAGGATGCACCAAGGATGCACAGTCCCGCCTTTATGGAATCCCTCCTCAAAGAGAAGCCAAGTTCAGGAACGCGTCAATGAAGGTCTCTTCGATCGCTGTAGATCAAAGATTTGGTCCATATACAAAGCGTCGAAGCCGGGATATGGACGGACTTGTATTCTGATGCTCACATGGCAGGGTATGCACCACTTTACCCTACTGTACCGCATGACACACATATATCCTCACTGATTTATCATCCGTATGATGCCGTCTTAGGGCTGTGAAATCTCCTGAAGATTGGGATCGCGTATTCGGCTTGCGGAGCGATCAAAGCTGTCAGGATTCCGTCGGCTTCCAGCCATCACTTTGCGCGTCCGGGAAACGACCCGCAGGGTGCTGAAGGCTGAAAACGTTGTCAGCGAACAGAAAAGAATTAAGAAATGTTCAAAACGAGTCGGCGCGCTCGGGCAAGTCCGACGCGTGGACATATGCTGAAACAGCGGATCATCATCGAATTGGGGCATCCTGGCAAGACAGATGCCACCAAAATGGCACTCGGACGCGACCAGATGATGTCGAGTGCATAGAGACCTCCGAACAGTTCGCAGGATGACTGGCCTGAATTGATCTAATCTTATCTATTCTCCCGATATTTGGGCGAGGCGGTGCATCCGGTAATTCACTGATCATGTTTCTCTAGGAATCAAAGTTCAGAGTTCCATTGTGCATTACATGGCTGCATAAGTACGGTATGATGATGAGGTATGCGCTAGTATACTACGCTCCATGCAAATTTACTTTTTGTATGGCTGTGAGTATCACAAAATGAATTTCGAGCCTAGTTACTCGCCAATTTGTCACCATGTCCCTGCGGCATAAACGGCTTATATTTCTCAGCAAGTAGAGTAGGTGTCAGTGCTTTTCGCAACCGATAGAGTATCTCACCATCACTGCCGATCCTCACTGCCGCTCCCGTCAAGCCAAAGTCTGCCGCAGTCAATTGCCGCAGTCGAGAAATTCCTGCGCAGCAAGTATAATAAGGCCGCAATTTAAACGTAGATCAGCTGCAGAGTAAGTTGTGGGTGTCAGCCAAGTAGGCGCTCATACATATCGCAGAATCGCAGCTGGCATAGGCGGCCGCCGAACGCATTCTGCGTACCAAATCGTGAACATGTAAGCTTTTTGGAGAGATCCCGAGCTCGGCAAACTCCGTTTCCCAGTGTAACTACGCTGTGGGATTCCATTCCCCCTCAGGGACTGAGGAAGCTCGGCTTCAGCCTTTGTCGAGACATGAGAATACTCAATACTGGATCCAGCCTAGAATGTATTCTGATTTCTGAGCCAATGCAGCCCTTTGAAATAACGGGCCATCGAGCCGACTGCGGCGTAACGCTAAGGGCACTTAATCTAATTTTTCCAGAGGCTACGCAAAATAATGTCACTGTTAGATAGATTTCTGAAATTAAGAGTCGTATGATGGTGATGACTCCCGCTCAAATTGCTCATTAATACCTCATACAAGAGCACAAAATATCTTTGAAAAGGCTCGAATCTGTCGCTGACGACAAGGTAGAAGCTCCATAGAAGCTCTTCTTGAACTGGCAAAGGGTCCTTATCTGAAAATACGCGTAGGAAAGGTTCTATAGCTTCTCCGACTCGTTGATCTCGTTGATCTATTGCTCACGGTGGATGCTAGCGCCGAGGGTGTCATCGACGACTTGGACTCGGTAGACCTACAGCTGCGGGCCGCACACGGGCCGTCTCCCGGTGCTTTATCTCGCATGGTACAAGTATACAATGCCATACAAAGCCACGCTTGCCGGACCTGACAAATCAACAAACGGAAACTCTTTCCACCCGCACTTGCGCTCGCTGACCGTGGCACTCTGATAGCTGGCTCTTTGCGGTCACTTCCTTCTATTATGGCTCTAGAACTCTTACAGGCCATCTTCTGCTGCCACAGATCCCCACCAGCAACGCAGGAAGAGCAATATGACGAAACCTCGCACCTTATCCCCAGTGTGGTTGAACCGGCCGTTGTCTAGTATGTTTTCTTAAATTTCCTATGTTTTCGGCTGGTTCGCTCAACGACAAACTTTTTTTCTCCAGCACGGACAGGTCATTTGATTATCAGCAATACCAAGCGCGGATGAATGCGATCGTTCAGGCCAACAAAGCGTATGCTACAACGAACTGTATCATCTACGCCGCTGATAAGACATTCGACTGCAGAAAAATGGTGAACGTAGCTTCCGCCTCCCCTTTTAACCTTCACAATCGGGACATATCGGTGGACGCATCGGCCTCTCCACATCCGCGTTCAGAGTCTCCGGAAGATAAGCAAGTGTATTACCACAGTCGAATATTCTTCGATGTCTACCCGAACCGGAATAGCGCGCGGAACAGGAAAAGGTATCCTTACCCCTCTATTGGCGCTGACCAAGGTCGAGCAGAATTCTCAGACGAAGTTGGAGGTAATGACGCTGGGAAGCCGTCAATTACCGAGCAGCCCGCTTTTTGGCCTATACCGATTATAAATGCACGGACGATTGGCCTCGCCGAATCAAGTACGAAAGGGTGGACGGTAGACCGTGTCCCCCAACCGTTTGACCTTCCCTCTTCAACAGCGGGCACCGGTCTGGCTTCTACATCCGTCCAATCGCCTGATAGCGATAACGCCCCGCAGAAACCTGTACGTAATATACTAAAATCTACACATTGCTTACTCAAAGGGGCTTTTCGCAGATTGCGGCTGCAGGCATTCAGTTTGTTCTTGATAGACCTCTTATCGTCGGCTGGGAGGGTGCATAGCGCCATATGTTCCTGGTCCCGTCCCGTCCCGTCCTTTTCAATCATCTTGCGCCATTCACTTGCGCTATTTCACTGGACCATCTCAACAATGTTCCGATCGCACACCTAGTACTCACCCCTACCCCTCCTTCACCGACGCACTCGCAACCTTGCGTCGTTCCATTTCAATCGCTAATACCAACCCTCCGGCTTCAACGCTGCTTCTACTGCCACGATCTTGTCACGACTTCATGACCCTAATATTTATCTCAACTAGCAATTTTTCCGTTTTCGCTGCCTTGCTTTTCTTGTGTAGCTACCTTGATATCTACTAGAGTTGTCACAATCTCCCGTCCACATCTTTTCTATAATAGTTGTTGTACCTTGTCGTTGTGTTTTTGAGTCCTTGCTTTTTTACTGTTGTGTTGTTCCTATGTAAATTTACGATAACCAAAACAGAAATGCTAAATAGATATTAGTTAGACTTCTTTTCCTCCTTTTCGCGCTGAGTGTGCTCCGCGTTCTCGTTGTCAGAAGATCCACTTTTTGTCCACTTTTTGTCAGCTTTCTCGTCCATGTGTCCATTGAAAATTCGGAGTTTCGGGCCAGTAAAGAGTCCATCATATTGTCTCTTTCAGACTACACGTACCCCAGTGCTGACACGTATGTTTCATAGATCCAAAAGTCCCGTTGATATTATTACTCTGATTCTAAGCCCACTTTTCTCGTTCTATTATTGGCAACAGCATTACCATGATACGAAGTACGGTGTGCAGTGTTGACGCATTCCTGCGAGAATTCTCCTCAAACTCAGGAGCTCTACGTGCAACGCCAGTGCATGTTTCCGGTTTTCGAAGCTTTTTTTAATCTGATAAAACACCGATGGGACCGACAGCTTCCGCATAAGCCGAATCTATTCATATTACGGTGGTAAACATCATTGACAACTTGTTGGAAAATCTCTCTGACAGCAATCTATGTACTTACATGGTGATTGCGGCTATTTGCAGCGGAGGTGATCTTGGCACCTGGAGCGTCATCGCCAAGGCGAGATAGGCGCGCATGGGCGCTTCTTTATTTCAGGTCCCCGACATGGCGGCAATTGCACATGCCCTTGTAATGCAGTTGATGAAAAGATACTGTATCTTTTTCTTAGAAAAACTTTCCGAACGCTCACGAGAACGGTACTTCGGCGGGATATTGGATCGATACAAAAATAAGAGGAAATCGAACCTTTAGGAGTCGTTACTAAAAATAGTATATCTACCGGTTGGAAGTCATATGATGGCGTACTATCAATAACAACTCTATAGCATTTTGTGTCTGTTAAAGTTAGGAGCAGGTTAGCGGCCCTTTTGTGGTTCTCGTAGAACTTCTTCGAATATCATTCCTAACCCCCACCTGTCAGATGACTTACGTGTCTGAAAAATCTCGGAAAATGTCTGTTCGAGCTCCCTGGCTATTACACAAAGTTACCGTCCCGGAACAAGCGCTCAAAATAATGCAGTCGATTCCATTCGAATATCAAACTCAATCCATGTTAAAAGAAATTCCATAGAAAGGAATCAACTTCGGTTGGAAGATACGGCAATGAATTTTGCTCCTCGCTGTCCAGTTGCCATGCTATGCTGTAGTTACAATGTGAACCGCGGTGAGGACGACCCGGAGCAATATACTTACATCGTCACAGAACTTGATACAAAAATGGACGATCCAACTTCTCGAACGGTCACGGGCCGAAGTTGTGTTAATTGCGGAGGGCCGACGCGTACTCCACGTTCCTGAAGAACATAGAACGCGTCCTGAGGTAATCTATATACCCATGACCCCTTGTTTTCGGAAAATATCAACGTGTGGCGCGTGGAGCGTCCTGATGGATGAGGAGTTATGGAGGCCTTCGAAGACAGCCCAATTGGCGGTGAGTTGCGCAAACGGGCCGTGGTGGACGATTTCTCCCCGTTCAGTCTTTATTCTAACCCTATAAAATGCCTACAGATCTTCTGTTCATCGAAAAATCATCCGTGCTAAAATTTGGCGGCGATATGGTGTTTAAATCTATTATTGTGGCGCTTGTCCTTTCCCTGCCAGCATGGTCTACATGTGAGTTTGTGTAGTGCTCGTTCGGACATTTCTGTTATAATTAATTGAATGTCATCTTTATACTATAGCCGTACCTACTCCAGATTTTAGTCTTCCCCCACCTTCACTCTGTCCTCAAACACCTTCGAATCTACATCTTACGACGGACACCTTCCTGCCAAACCCTTTCAAGTTCGCTGACGGCCTTCCCGTGAACACCAGGGCTGCGTGGTCCTGTCGTCGCGATGAAATAGGAAAGCTCTTCCAAGAACTCGAGCTGGGTACCCTCCCTCCTAAGCCAGAAATTGTCAAGGGTACTCTCGTCGGAGAGACACTTGTCGTCGACGTCACCCACGCAGGAAATTCTATTTCTTTCAACGCCAGCATCACCTTGCCTGTAAATGGCACCGGTCCCTTCCCCGCCGTGATTGGCGTTGGCGGTATCAGCATCCCCATCCCCAACAACGTCGCCACCATCGTGTTCGACAACGACCAGATCGCCCAGCAGAACGACGCCACCAGCCGAGGACTCGGTGACTTCTACAATCTTTACGGCTCTAACGCCACCGCGTCTTCCATGACGGCGTGGACTTGGGCAATCAGCCGCATCATCGACGTTCTCGAGACAAAGCCAGAGTCCAAAATCGATCTCTCGCGCCTTGGTGTCACAGGGTGCTCGCGCAACGGAAAGGGCGCACTTGTCGCCGGTGCCTTCGAGGAACGTATCCTTCTCACCATCCCACAAGAGTCCGGCTCCGGCGGTGAAGGCTGTTGGCGCATCTCTGACGCAATGTTTGCTGACGGAATTGTTACCCAAACCGCTTCCGAGATCGTCATGGAGAACGTCTGGTTTTCGCTCAACTTCGCCAATTACGCCAACAACGTCACACTACTTCCCTTCGACCACCACATGCTAGCAGGTATGGTCGCACCAAGAGGCCTGTTTGTTATCGACAACACCGCCTACGTCTGGCTCGGCCCCGAGTCTAACTTCGGGTGTATGAAGACAGCTAACAAGGTTTGGCAGGCCCTCGGCGTCCCCGACCTAATGGGATTCTCCGGTGTTGGCAACCACACACATTGCGTTTTCCCAGACGCGCAGGAAGACACACTCAACGCTTTCTTCGATAAATTCTTCTTCGGTAAAAATACCAACACCAGCATCATCTACACTGACGGCGCTGATGACCTTGGTTTCGTGGAGGCGGATTGGGTTAACTGGAACGTGCCGCGCCTCCTTTAATGCTTAGCCTAACGCAGTATCTAAGTCCAACGCTTCGTATTGACTAAAAAGTAATTTCACATATCTTGCCTCGAATGAACCTATATTTCCTGATGAAGTACAGTTTAAACAACAACGAAAACCATGAACTTATTCTGCCCGTTTTCTGAATAGAATCTTCACGCTATGGTTCGGAACCGAGTGAGATTCGATGATCAACTTGGCTGGATATTCATTTTTCTCGAGTTTGAAATCGTAGTGGGTAATGAGGTGAGCCATCATCAGTTTGAGTTCCGTTGCTGCGAAGAATCGGCCGGGACTAAACGGACAAAAGGTTTCAGCCACGACTTCAAGAAGTTAACACCGGCCCGACGCACCAAGCTGCCCTCCCGTGGCCAAAGGGATGATAATCAATAGTCGGCCCTGTGACCAGCGGTTGATCCTCTCCCGCTTCGCGCGCGTGGCGGAAACCGTCAAACTCGTTCGCATGATCGTAACGTTCATCATCTAAGTGACGCGCATATACGTTGATGCCCACCGATGTCCCTTTTGGAACGCAGAGCCCGTCCGAGAATGTGAAGTCGTGAAGGGTAGTCCTGCCTACGGGGACTAGCAAGGTAGCCGAGAATATAAACTTCGTGGGGGTCAAACCTTTGAAAATGACTCACGCGTTGACAGGAAATGCACCCTTTGTGACTCTCGGAAATAGCTATCGAGTTTATGCATTTTCGAAAGGGCGTCCTTCGTCCACCCTTCTTCTTTGATTACAGACTCTACTTCTTCTCGAAGCTCTTTTGCATTTTCGGGACTTAAACACAGTTGGAAAAGAGCGGCAGTAAACGTCTTTGAAAGAGAAGAATAGATCAATATCCGAGTAGTATTGCACGTATCTCCCGCACAGACAACTTACGGCAGAAGAGGTATGGATGGCACCGAAGCTGACCAGAAGGACTCTGCTGCTGATATCGCTAAGGGTGATAGGTTCCTTAGCTGCTCTGGCACCGTCCATGAGCCATGAGATTACGTCGTTCTTTAAGATACCATTGTAAGCCCGAGTTTTAGAATAGTAAATGACGCGGCCCGCACCGGTTTATCCGGCCATTCAGATCCGTGTAACCGTTCTTGTTCAAGTCTATGACGAAGGATTGGTTCCACAAATTCTTCCATCTGAGCGCGTAGCCCATGAACCCCCGTAACAACTCTTGATGCAAATCTATAGGAAGAAGATCATTCAAGAATATTATTGGACAAGACCAAAATGGCCTCACGGCCTCAAGATTTCCGGAAAGAGCCTGATAAACCGTCCCTTGAATATTTCGAAAGCAGCTTGTTCGCAGATAGCCCGAAATCTTGCATTGTCACCTACGTTTATGTCGTAGGATGCAGCGATCGAGCACGATAGAGACACTTACAAAGGGGTTTTCCAACAAAGAAGCGGGAGGTGATTTTACAGATCACATCAACCTGGAGATCAACCGCTGGCACAGCCACCCATTCTACACAAAATCAGCGACAGCCGCAACACGAGTATGTATCAATCACCGTTTCCTCTGCAAAGTATACCGTCCTGATAGGCTTGTATGATTTGGTCATGAATATCTTCAAATCGGGCCCCAATATTTCGAGTAAGCGAGGTCCGGATGACGCTGGCGTGATATTGACTTCGAATCACAGATTGTCCAAGAGTGTGTTTATATTGCAGAAACTGAAATTTTCAAAGCCGCGACTCGACATCAGTTTCGCCTCACACTGGAAGATCTGAAACGGAGAACATACAGTTGATGTGCTTTTGAAGCTGTTCAGCTTATCGAGGCTTGCGCGAGCAACGTCCTTGACATGATGATCCCCATTCAACACAACGATCCAACCATCTATCATGGGGATCTTGAAAGCGCCCCCGGGATACTGGGAGTACCGATATCAGTGGGGTCGGGCTGATCAGAGACCAAAAGTCACGGACACGTAAATAGCCTTCTTCAAGGATGTCTGTGACGTGGAAGATGAAGCGCATCGATGATATCCATGACAGGAATGGGTCAGAGTACCCAACGGTTGGGATGTGATCAAGCTAGAGCAAATATGTCAAGACCAATGCATTGAATGAGCAGAGCAAATAACTCACGTCACGTCTGCGAGCAGCATATCCATAGGCCACAACGGCAGACAGAAATACCAGAAAGATGGTAGAGAGGTCAAGCATAATGGGTGCGAAGCAAGATTAGTCCGTTCTATCGTCGCATGCCCTTGATAAACATATCTGCGAGGTGGGCCCTGAAAGCTGTTCAGCCACCAGGTTACGTACCATAGTCAGCTGAGGAGCTGAATGGCCACGTTGAAGGTCTAGGTAGGGAAGTGGGTTCTCGGCACGGCACCGTGTATCTGCAAATGGAATCGGCGAACTGCGTCAGAGTTATCGAGCCTACAAAAGTTCGCCACATGTTCTTTGGTCTTATATCATCGGCTACCTAGCGGTCGGCTTCTAAAAAACGTGGATACACATTTACGGTTGATAATACAAAAAAACGTCCCTGCAATGCAATGAGGACGGATTTATCAGAGCACACAATATTGAAAGTCGTACCAGCTAGATAATCATACTCTCCTCCTGAACAGTACTTTTGCCTCGCGGTTGGGCAGCGCATTTCCTTCAAAAATAATTTTCTCTGGGTATACGTCGTACTCCATTTTGAAATCATAATGTGCGATGAGATGCGCCAACATCAACTTGATCTCGGCCGTGGCGAAAAAGCGGCCAGGACTTTCGTCGATATCAGTTTAATCATTAACTACAGGTACCGACCTGGAATGTAAGACGTACCATGCTGAGCGGCCGTGACCAAAGGAATGATACTCCATCGAAGGCCCTGTGGCAAGCGACTGGCCTTGGCCCCCTTCGCGGGCGTACCGGAAACCATCGAAGGTGTCCGGGCTGAGGTAGTGATCCGCTGAGCGGTGGCGAGAAAAGGTGTTGATGCTCAAAATAATGCCACCAGGGACCACAAGGCCATCCGAGAACGTGTATTCTTCCAATGGCATCCTCACAACGGAGACTGAAAGAGAAGGTCTGAAATTGCGTTCGCACAAGAGATCGGCCATCACAGTCACTTACGATTAGCAATAGTGTGCAGCCTTTGAGATTCCCGTAAGTAGCTGTCCAAATTATGCATTTTTGTGACTGCAAGTCGCGTCCAATTTTCCGCCTGTACCACCCTTTGAACTTCGTCTCGAAGTGTTGCGACATCCTGAGGATTCATGCATAGCTGATACAGGATCGTCGTGAAAACCTATGCTGTTCATGAAACAAGTCTGAACAAATATGTTGGTAAAGATAGAAGGCGCACCGCTGAGGTAGTGTGAATAGAAGTGAAGCTGATAAGAAGCACCCTGGTGCTAATATCGGCGACCGTCGGGGACTGGCCTGCGTTAATCGCACCATCGATGAGCCAGGTGATGATATCGTTCTTTGCCTTCGTCAGCGGTGATACAGATGACTCTGATGCACAAACGACATACCGGTTCTTCCTCTGTACAATCAGCACCATTAAGCTGCCTACGCTCCAGTCTATTTTCGATTATGGGTCCAATACACTGCATCATCCCAGCATGTAGGCCATGAACCTTTGTAATGAGTCGAGCAACAAAGCTGAAGAAAGTTTACAACACGGTATTCATTGATTGACGGAACACGTACGGTTTTGAGGACTCCGGGAGATATCGTACAAAGCGCCCTTTGAATATCTCCCCAGTGGCCTGCTCACAAATGACGCGAATATTTGGGTCATTGCCTGATAGCAGAATGTCAGTTAATACCAGGCCACAGTCAAACCCGCAACAGCGTACAAAGTGGTTCGTCGAAGAGATACCGTGAAGTGACTCTGCAGATCACATCGGCAGCTAGTTGGTACGCAGGTACAGAAGTCCAAGCTATGTTAACATCATCAAAAACTCTGCCAAATAAACATATAGAGAAAGTCACCTTCTCCCTCACAGGGTATACCGGCGTCAAAGGAACGTACAACTTCCTCGGTGATATCGTGAAAACGAGCATTGATGTTTCTCGTCAATGATGTTCGTATTACCGTGATTATATGGCTATGTTTTGTTATCTTATCACCTAATGTAGCCTCAAATTGAAACATCTACGGAAACGTCAGTAAGTAGCAGGCATGACTGGAAGGAAAGAGCAAAATTACATCTGCTAGAGCCATGACACTGCTGAGTATGCTTGGATCAGCTCCGTTCAGGTCGCTGATATATTGGTTTCCATTTAAAATGACGTTCCATCCGTCAATCATTGCTATCTTGAAAGCTCCTTTCGGATACTGTGAACATGATTACCAGTGCTGGAAACTCGAGGAAGGGTCTTGCGACTTACCAAAGCATATCCTTCAGATATAATGGCAGGCGCATTGTGAATGTAACGTATAGCAGATAACCATGACAAGAACGGGTCGGAGTATCCCACCGTAGGAATGTGGTCAAGCTGAGGATGTCAGTGATCAGTTAAACAAAACAGTGTACGTTAGGACTTACATCGCGTCGGCGGGAAGTGTATACAAAGACGATAAGTACTGGAATAGATAAAAACAAGGCTAATATGCTGTCGAACATGGATACGGAAAAAAGTTGCACTTTGACTACCGTCAACTCTTTCTGTCCGGTGCAAGGTGCCTTATACTTAGAGTTTAGCAAGAAGTTGGCAAGAAGCATTGTCAATACCCACGGAGGCAATATGAGCGATTCCGCGACGTCGAGTTCACGACAAGCGCAAGGATTTACGATAACTTGAAAATGGTTCGGGCTGTGTACGCTTGGGCGCAAGCTAGAGATATAGGAAAGGGAAAAGTAGGAAGAGAGCTCTTGTCCTCAAGACGTGAAGTCCAGCCTATCAGTGGACTTGTTGCAATCAGCCTGCATAATAAATAGGTCGGTTTTTAGAAGGCTCCGCACAATCCAAACGCAGCACAAGCACGGCTTCGGAGGATACGGACCTGAAATTGACTTTTCCCATTCCTGCCCGAGCAGAGAGGTCCAGCGAAGAACACGTCGATTGCACGTGGAAAGTAGATAGTATAACAGTGCAAGCGATAGCGCGGGATCGTCTGAGATGATTGATAGGTACGAGTTGTTCGTCGGTGAAGATGTAAGCCCGAGTTTCTCTTCTGATGAGGTGTACACGTCGCACTGGCAGTGGGCACGATTGAGGTCTGCCAAAAGCAGCCGCCTTAGTCACGTGCATTTTGTGTCGCCGCCCATTTCAATCCTTCAAAGCTTCAGCTTCAGCGCTTCAGCTTCAGCGCTGAGTACGAGTCCTGACACAGATTCTCATGTTACCGGCTCTCTTCCTTGCATGGTCTGTGACCTTCTCGAGCGACTCCGAACGGCCCAAATGAATGCGGAGCCAGACAATCCTGGCGTCAGCTCCGGCGAAGAAGTAGCAACTTCTCACAAAACCACCGCCGCTCCCAAGCCGCTCCAGTCAGGAATCTTAATCAACTACCAAGTTCCATTTATAAATTTGGAATCGCTATAACTCGAAATCGCCTTAACTAGATCTTGATTTGGGCAGCTACTCATTATGACCTCAAAAACGGTCTTCGCCTGCCCCCCGGCTTGGCGTTCTACTCTTGCGGAGTGGAAGCGTCACAGGCTCGGCGTCCGAGTCGTATTGTCGGCGAAATCATACGGGCTATACTGTAATCCGCATTATATCGAGACGTTGAAGAAAAAGGAGGTGCTCGAGGAGTGGTTGGGATTGTGGACAGAGTGGGTTGCGCCACCCAACGACATGACACCGAAAACGATTACGAAACACACTTTCCTTCTTGCTCACTGTAGGCTTCGTACATTTTACACGCAACATATACATATGTAAGACACACCTCCCAATCAAACCACTGTATTTTTCCAGTCAATGCAATCTCTGTTTGTCGATACCCTTGTTTTGTACTCATAAACAATATAACTCGATCACTTTCCAATCGTGAGGAGTGATCCCCGGTCAAAAGCAGCTCTGATGGCATCGGATCAAAATGACTGTAGCTGATTTATGTGCGCTGTTTTGGCCAACCATCTAGTAGTATGAATTTC
>KN817562.1:254686-286537 GCA_000827495.1 Hypholoma sublateritium FD-334 SS-4
TTTACAACACGACTCGAAAGTCTATTCTTAGGCGCCACCCCGAAGACAATATACCTTCGCATGATCAAATGAAGAAAATCCTTGCGCACATCACAGGCGTCGGTTCGATTGTCCACCCAATGTGTAGGAATACTTGCATCRCTTTTACGGGGCCATTTGCAGACTTAGACCTTTGCCCTAAATGTGGGGAACCAAAGTGCTGTCCCATCTCTGGGAAATACCACCAGGAATTCCACACTATGCCTATTGGCCCTATACTCCAGGCCCTCTGGCGCGATCCTCAAAGCTCTAAACGATTCCGATACCRCCACCGCAAAACATGTGAAATTATAGAACAACTACATCGTAACGACGGACACTTGTCGGCTTTCAAAGATTTCTTCCACGGAAGCGCCTATCTCGAACAAGTTCAGAACGGAAACATTACCAATGACGATATTGTCCTCATGTTCTCTATTGACGGTGCGCAGCTTTATGCTCACAAAATGTCAGATTGTTGGATATACATTTGGGTGATATTGGACTTTAGCCCCGAAGAGCGCTACAAAAAAGAATGCGTCATTCCTGGAGGCTTCATCCCTGGACCAAAGAAGCCAAAAAATCTAGACTCGTTCTTGTTTCCTGGGCTCTATCACCTCGCGTGCCTCCAAAAAGAAGGTCTTACCATCTGGGACGCGGCTTTAAATCGATTGTTCTCAAGTCGTCCATTTCTCGGGATCAACACCGCCGATGGCCCGGCCATGGCGTATCTCAACAGCCTTGTCGGCCATCATGGCAAATTTGGCTGTCGACTTTACTGCCCAACACCCGGTCGTCATAAGGCAAATGGTTCCCACTATTACCCCGCGCTTCTCAAGCCTGTAGACTACGAAATAGCCGGCTGCAGTCATCCAGATCTTTCTCATTTCACATTGGCTATCTCTCACGACCACTATTTTCCAAATCTTCGCTTTCTATTGCAATCTCCGAACAACACCCAATACAAGAAAAGACGACTTGAGACAGGAATCGTCAAACCGTCTATTTTTCTGGGGCTCCCTGCATCCTCTATTTTACAAATTCCCAAGTGCTTTGGCTCCGACGTGATGCATCTCGGTACATTCAACTTAGCTGACCTTCTTCTACCACTTTGGCGTGGTCTGTTTGACCACGATCAACTCGATCCTCCATCCGGCTGGCCATGGGCTGTTCTTCTAGGTGAAATCTGGGAATCGCATGGCAGGGATGTAGCGGCGGCTACCCCGTACCTTCCCGGATCATTCGACCGCCCTCCTCGCAATATAGCCGAAAAAATAAACAGMGGATATAAAGCTTGGGAATGGTTACTCTACCTCTACGGTCTGGCTCCTGCACTTCTTTACGGCATTCTTCCTGATCCATATTATTTGCATTTCTGCAAGCTTGTGCGAGCAATGCGTATTGTTCAACAATATCACATTACCTCTACTGACCTTATTTTAGCCGACAATCTACTTCGATCGTTCGCATATGACTTCAAAGTCCTCTATTATCAGCGCCGAGAGGACCGGCTACATTTCTGTCGACAAAGTATACACGCACTTCTCCACCTCACATCTGAAGTTACACGAATCGGGCCGCCGATATGCTCATCTCGATTCTCAATGGACGATGGAGCAAACAATCGGTAATCTAGGCGAGGAAATACGGCAGCCATCGAATCCGTTCGCAAATCTTTCTCAACGTGGCTTACTCCGATGTCAAGTCAATTCTCTCACTGCTATGATTCCGGACCTCAAGCCGCCTTCCAAATCTAATACGCCTCGTGGTGCATTGGATCTTGGTGGAGGCTATGTTCTTCTTCGGGCTCAAGATCGGTATAGCAGGCACATGAAGGAGACAGAGGCTTTGGCATTCAAGGGATACCTCCAAAGTCAACATTCCCTAGTGCTCGGAGGGGATTGGTCACCTAAAGTCACTCGCTGGGCCAGGCTTCTTCTTCCCAATGGCCAAATATCTAGATCTTGGTGGAAGGAGAGTCTGAAGCCCATTARCAAAATCCGGACTGCCAGGAATGTAAAGGTATGCATCTAGTTTCATGACCAATTTCCCTTATACTAAGTAATCCATATCACCGCCTTAGTTCTGCATCAGCAATTCAATTTCTTTTGGAGAAATTCAGTTTTATTTTCAATGTCGTGTTAAAGGCGCACTACTGACACTGGCCGTCATTTYGGTCTACTCTTCGCCTCTCCCGGACCTTCTGGCTCAATCGCATGGAACACTTGTGTCATGCGAGTATTTTGGCGATCGGAACATTACCATCATAGACGTCACTTGTATCGAAGCGGTAGTGGCGATGATACCACACTCTCCACCAGGCATAGCGGACGGGAAAAAACATTTCTTTCTTGTTGAACGGCCTGGCCTGGATATTGCTCATCTAGGAGGGATTCAGCAAGCATGCGACGCGGAAACTTGACTATTGTTCGAAATGTATATGATTATGTAATAATACAAATGTGGCATTGTTAGTAATATTAGTGGCCATTCTCATACATAATAAGTACTCCCCRGGGGGCGGGGGACRCCTCATGTCAACAGTCATGTCTTCCCCTAGTTCTAGCTCTGACTCAACCACCTCTCGTTCATCTTGTTCCAGCTCTTCTTCTTTCTGCCTCTCTACTGCTTACACTGAATCTATCGACCAGACCGCCTTTTCTAAACCACCCCATTTCAGTGGCGAGCCTATCCCAGGAATCCCAGTACACACTGATAAACGATTGGAACCTGATAAAACCATCTACAGCTTCGCTTGGTCGTCCATCTCCTCTGATCACTTTGAGTTAGAGAATCCTATTCGATCATTCCACCCCATGGCTAGCACTCAACAAATCCCTGGAAATAATGCAGCGTTGCAAGGCGAGACTGAAGACCGTCGCGCGGTTCCTAGCCTTCCTYGTCCCATCTTCTTGTCAACTGTATCAAACCCCAAGGCATTCAAGGACTATATCCAGACAAAACAACTGATACCGCCCGACCGCACCATTCTGCCAGCCGCGGGCACTMCAGTCAGGACACACCAGTCGGAGGCTGTCGGGATGCCATACGCAAACATGAAAACCATCGTTAAAGCTAATACCAGTAGTGCCAAGGTTTCCAGAGATGCTCGGCCTACTGACACTTGGATCAATGATCACTTTCGCGACTCAYGTCTCCCTGCACCCTTCATCCAAGACCGCCTTACGGAATGGAGCTCGAAATATAGCGCAAAAGCAAAGCTGCTTTGGCGCAAGTCGCCCAATGGAAGGGATCGCAATAAGGATAACTTCGCTGCACTCCCCGATGTATCGTCCGAGGCTGAGACRGCAAGGTGGCTCACGCACTATGCTCGTAGCATAGGTAAGCTTTATCGAACACTTAACAATCAATGAGACTTCTGACCTATTTCGACACAATAAGCTGCGCTGTTCCCGAAGCTCCTCAAAAAGGCCACTCACAAACGTGAATTCAATAGCGAAGGATCAGCCCTTCCACTTGCAGGGGGACTTGTGGGGCGCATGCCTGACATAGTCCTTCTCGATGAGGACTATCGCAAGCAAGTCGATCCTGGAATTCGTATAAGCTGGTCGGTAGTCCAAAGCTTCATTGAAATCACTTCCCAGGAACACCGATCGTACAGCGAACACAAGAGGAGTGTGCTCACAAAAGCCTCAAATATTTTTCAYGCCCAAATCCATCGTCAATTTGTGATTGCCGTCGTCATCTGGGGAAAACTGCCGAACCTACATTATATCTGCTTCTTTGTCGATCGTGCCGGTGGAGTCTCTTCTGAGTCAATGGATATGCAGGGTCAYGGTGCTCTTGCTTTCGCTCGATTAATAGTTGGCATGCGCTATGGAAGCGACGGGTTACTTGGACATGATCCCAAAATCACCATCAATCGTCTCACTGGCCTTCCGCTATCTGTTTTTGTGGGCGACCAGGAGTTCTTTTTTGTGACGGAAATCTTCAATTCTCCTTTTCTCTTTGGCCGCGGAACCAAAGTGTTTATCGTCAAGGACAAGAATGATGTCCACTTCATCTTGAAAGACTCGTGGACCCTTACGGCATACAACATCTCTGAGGTCGAAAATCTCCAGAAGATCAACGAAGCAGCTCTGGAAGAGGGAACCGATCCACGCCTTCGAGCTCTCTTACCCAAACTCATTGTCGGCGATAACGATGTTGCGAATACCTCTGTCCTCCGAGGCATATTACCCTCAGACCCAGAGGGTTCCATACRTCAACGCCGTCGTTTTGTCACTGGCCCAATTGGAGACCCAATAACTACATACTGTTCGCGTGTTGAATGCATCCAAGCATTCATAGACATTGCCGACCGTAAGTATTCAATGATATCCTACATATACTGCTTACTAATYGCTCAACGGTCAATAGAGCTCAAGTTTTTGGACACTAAATGCAATCTGGTGCACGGTGATATCTCGGTCAACAATGTCGTGATAGTGAGGAAGCTCCCGAATATCATTACGACATTGCCTCCTCTCTCCCTCTCGTCTAGAAACACATCGCTCACCGACGGCACACAGTCAAAGGCCTTGCCCTCCACGTCATCGATGGCACTGAATCCCGCTTCTTCGGTCTTGGAATCAAGTACGGCCTCCGCAATCTCAGAGCAGACTCTTCCCTTGTCTTCGGCGCCGGACCCTACCTCCTCAGCTCCGGAGCCAAATCTCGCATCCTCGTCTATGGTCGTGGGTACCATTGGAGACGAAGAAAAATCTTTTTGGGACAATCCGTCGATGAAATCCTACGGCAAAAATGGGTTGACATATGACGTGCAGTCTGGTGGAAGCATCATTGACTTTGATTGCAGTCATGATGCTACAGAGATCCAATCCGTGTTGACAAGATCGGTACGTTTGAATTTTCTCTATTCAATATATTATATGTTGACTAACTATGAATAGGGCACCGTGCCTTACATGTCCGTCAATCTTCTGAATCCAAYGCACAGAATGGGTTCGATCAGACATCAACTATCGCACGACCTGGAATCGCTGTGCATGATACTCATTCACATTGTTTGTTTCACGCTTGGACCCGTCGGCTCTCCTCTCTGCRAGTTAACAAAAAGTAGAGCTCACCGAATATCTCAATGGCACCACGAAAACGATCTTGCGCTTGTGCAGGATCTCAAGGCAGTGGACCTCAATTTTCTCGCTGCTTTTCCTGAAGACTACGTCAACGATTATTGGGCTCCTTTTTCCCCTTTCTTGACAAAGCTCCTCCATATTGTTTATCCCACTATGACTGTGACCAACATGGACAGCCGCATGCTCAATTTTGAAGAGTTCAGATCCACACTTGTYGAAGCCCTTACCCACCTCTCGAAGATCCCTGAAGTGCCCCATAAATACGCCGCATTTGGACCCTACAAACCGTCGGGCAGTGGGAACCAGAAGCGTAGTCGAACTGAGAGCGTTGCTATGCACCCGAACACCCGTCAACGCACTCGTTTTTCTCAGGTTCAGGCTTTCCAACCCCTCCAAGCCGCCGATTGATGTGATTGATGTTGGGTGCCCAGTTCTTGCCATTTCGACGGACCACGTTTATCTATACATGTTGTGGAATATACTGTTGTAGTGCTACTCGCTCTCATGTTATTTGAGAGAAATAAATATGCCTTGTACGACTTGCCRAAGGTTTGAAATATTTATAAGCAATAGTCAGCAAATAAATTCGGTTAGGGCTGTTGCCGATTCATTGACCTTGGTCCTTCACATGTATCAATGGCCTCTTTTCCTCCTGTACRCAGTCTCACTTCATTAGAGGGAAGTTTCCCTGCTTCTTTTACTTCTGGTCACTCTGCCTTAGCAACCTCTCAACCAAGTTCAATTCAATTGCCACCACAAAACCTTGCTTCACAAGTGGTAAGAKGTATATCTTGTTCTCTGCATYGCTTGCTAATATAGCGTAGCCATGGTCCTCGTCAACTTCTACAGACTCAAGTTGGTCTAATAACAGTAGCAGAAACCCGTTTATTCCCTCGTCCCAATATAACCAACTTCTCGCCCGGTTCAATGAATCACAGCAGGAGAACTCAGCGCTGTTGACTAAAAATACAGCTCTCGAAGCTAAACTCGATGCACTTTTGTAAGTACGATATTGATTTTATTCTACATAATCTAACTATAATACCAGGATGGCATATAACATGCTTCTGACCCGCATTCCAACTACCAATTCCCCCAGCGTCGACAATGATTACCCCGCTCTCCGCCGTGAAGACTACCCAAACGTCCGGTTCTGGACCAGACAGGATTGGAACTCAGCTGCGCAGGACGATGTTCTCCAAATAGACCCACCTGAAGAGTCAGAGGCATTTCCAGAAATCGAGGAAGGTGATGAGTCTGAGTCTAAGGAGCCTTCACCTCAGGCTCCTGGTCCTGCTTGCCGTGGTAAGCACCGATCCTCACAAGGTATCAATGTAACCATGAAATACGTTGAATACGAGGACGGTACACTGGCCGATGGATACCGAGCTGCAGAAATTCGACGCTATGCAAGGTCGCTATGGGTCCAAATGGCATTAGAGGACAAGTTGCCCAGAACCTGGAGTGACGCAGATGCAAAGAGCTTGGTTACTTACAACCAATCCATGGCGCAGCGCTTTCCAGAGCTTCGTCTTTGTTCCGTAGACTGGAAAGCGAACTTAGTGGCCACTGACAACTACCCTTCGTGGCGCCACAATTGGCTGAAGAAGAACGGCAGGGACATTAGCAAATCAAAACGGCCTGCTGATCATCATTTAGAAACAAATACGAAAAGGTCAAAGGTGGTAGTCGAACACGCTGATGAACTGCATGCTCAAAACCGACATCATGCATCCGAGTCAGAGCCCGCCAGTACATCCAACTCTATGGTAAGGCCATTATGTTCACTTGCACGTCACTAACTTCACAAATACTAAATCTCTAGCTACCTGTACCAACTATTGGTATAACTCAAGAAACTCCAAGCCCTGGTACAGGGCCTTATTCTGCGACGACGCACGATCCATCTCAGGTGAGTTCGTATGTGTGACRACAATGTGCCAGCTAACAATTTCACTAACAGGAAGGTAAACATATGGCGTATTTACAGAGTCTCAATTTCACTGTAAGTTGACCACTCACGTACTACTTCATGGTTTACTCAACTCATTTATCCCTTGAGTCAGATCGGAAACCCCCTCGCATCGAACCACATCGCACCGTTTACAGCACCTTATGGAACAGATCACCATACCACATTATTCCGCGATACATCTACGCCAGCAATTCCTAGTTTACCTAATACCTCGACGCCGCCTGCTGGACCGGATACCGCCAATGATAATGGAAAACGTTCTAAGGGTGCCCRTATGCGGCCTACGAAGACCACCACAGCTAGGTATGTGAATCAATATCATTCTGTCTTGTAGCTAATAACTGACATTCTCAACAAACGAAGGAACTTATGCGCGCAGGAATGGGTCAAAAATAACACTCAAGGTACAACGGACGATTTCAAGGTTTACTACAACAGCCTTTCCAYGGAGCAAAAGCAGGTGTGTGGTATATTTGCAGTCTATTTATCTGTTCTCATTCATTTCACAGGTCTGGGAAGATAAATCGAAGGCTTGTTCCTAAAAGCCAAAATTTATCGGACGGGTCACGGTGCGTGCTCTTGGACATATCATCTGAGCGTTCCCCTTACTTCTTGTGTCTACACCCAACCAACCCTTCCGATGACCAGGTTCTTGCGCTTGAACAGGTCATTGACCCTCTCTTTTAATGTCGCCAATGAGGGTACTTCACTAGTCGAGTGTCATTGATTAAACAAGGATTACGTAAACATTGTGTTTATCAATATAGTTCGATTTGCTTCATCCTCCAACTGCTGGAATGGGATTGAATTACATCGAATTACATTTGATTTAGCTAGGTATATATCTATATAGAGAGAATTTCATTGATAAAACCCGTAAATTGTACATTTTCTATTCATGGCAATCAGGATTACTTCGGAATCGTCCGAGGGATTTTTGAGTCTTGACTGGGAGTGATCTTCTGTGGTGTCCTGCAACACCTCCTATGCCTGATCCGTAGACTCCTTGACATTCGGGTAGCACCTATACCTTTTGTCTTGCGCTCCTTTCCACCCAACTAGAAAATCGGCGCTTTATTAGATCGGACGTAAGAACATTTGGAATATAGCAGCTCACCGCAGCGCCAGCAGTCGAGGAGATGGTGCGGGTCGCTATTGGCAACGTTCAGCTAACCGTCATGCAGAACGGACAAGAAAGGAGCATACTATTTATGTTTAATAGATAGCAGCCTTTCGTAATGGGGCCCCCAGAAGGCATTTTCATAGTCAGGTTCATATATATCCGCCTCGTTCTGTGAGGAAGTAGGGATCAGATGTGCGTTTCCTTGCCAGATACACTGGAACTTACCATATACACTGCAGCACCGGGCGTACGTGCGCGTACGGGCGTCCACAACCTCTTCAATTTCTGGTACTGGCCTATCTTCTCCGCGAGTGTTGCATCGAAATTCCAAGAGTAACTCATAAAGGACTGCACATGTATCAAGATTAGGTACATTGCAGCGATCCGCGAGTCAAAGGCTGCCTACACTCCACACGGCGTCCCTCCACGCGGGGTTGATCGACGTGCCGTGTTCGTCGTAGTCCTTGAAGCCGTACGGCGCGACTGCTAGGATCTGCCCGAAGTCGGAATCAACCATTGCATTTGCCATCAAGTCGATGAGGCGCTCGTCGTCGAATGCCCCAGAGGGGATGAGTCGCGTTGCCATAATAAACGGCCGGCCAACGGGCTGGTGGGGGGATATCTCATAAGACTAGTGATAAGATAAGAGAGAAGGATACGCACATCCGGACTCGGAGCAATGAAAGTGTCGAAAAAGTCAGAGAAAGAATCCATGGTCAAGAACATGGTGGTTCCTCTGACGGATCGGAACGCGTTGACCACGCTTGCTGCTGACTTTTCTGCCTCGGTAGTGCTGTTGAACACAGGGTTTATCCATACACCGCTGGACAAGGACGGCTGATGATGGGTTGGATAACTGGAGGGCTATGGGCAGATATTGAGGCGAACGCACTGTCACATATCCGCCCCATCCGTCACTCGCAAGCTGCACTGCCCCCTTTGAAAGCTGCTTTATCAACTCAACGCTATTCTCTCGTGTGTTGTTGTACTTTCCAATTACCCTTTAAATTGCGTTGTCACTAGCAATCGGAAGTTCCAGCAACGAATATACGTACACCTCAAGAGTTACCCGGGGACTCGCCAGAAACGTGCTCTCGAGAACGACTCCGAACGTGCCCCCTCCGCCGCCACGCAGAGCGAAGAATAAATCGGAATCTTGGCATTTGTTTACAGTGCGGTACTTCCCGTCCGCGGTGACGATCTTGAACTGTAGCACACGGTCGACGCCCAGTCCGAGCGCCGGGGACAGCGCACTGTGCCCTCCTCCCTATGGATTGACTGCATCAATGCATGACCCCCGTCTCATATCCGATATGATATACCATTACCCATCCGCCAGATGCTCCAACGCTGGGGTCGGCACCGCCCACGAATGTAACATTGTTCTCGCGCGCAAAGTCGTAGATGGCGCTGAAGTGCTGCCCAGCCTGCCCACCCATCAGAGTGCTTCAATATGACAAAAGGAGAGGGGAGGACGGATGGTACCCACTCCAATAGTGATAGCAGTTGTGGGCGCCGACAAACACCCCACCGGAACGAATTGACGTTCAAGCTTAATCTACAAAGATGTAGCCCACTGTTCCTATTTAGAGTATGCTTAGCTGACCCTTTTCAAGCCCTGCGTCTGAGGTCCAGTCATATTCGGTCAACACTCAACGTGAACTGGGAACATTGTCATATAACACACCCATAGCGCCAGCGCTCCTGGGCCCGAGCTTCGTCCGATGAAGTCGTGCTACAAGCTCTAAACATTAGTTACTTCTATAAGGAGTCTGTAGCGTGCTGGGGACCTACTCCGGAGTTCTTGATGACAAGTGGAATATTGGTTTTGCGACTAAACGCATATGCAGCCCGCACGTCATTTGGACCTTTGACCTCGATCTGCGCCCCGTCGTGAGGCACTACCATGCCTTTAAGAGTTGTAAACGACTCACGTAGTAGCTCGGGACACCTCCCTGACTGCATTTCTGAGGAGGTTGAAACGCGACGGGATTCAATGGAGATTTCCAGTCTAAAAGGCATTTATCGCCGGTAGTCTGACATTCTTCCCAATTTGTGAGTTGATAAGCACCAAATGACTCAGATCTGAATACTGATATGACCGTTGAAGAACATCACCATAGGCATAAGGAAACGTACGATGATCTTCGTATCTTTCCTGGATTTCGGGACACTTCAAAGAACTGTGGGTATTCAGGTCCGAAGCGAAACAAGGCTGAGCGAAAGGGACTCCTTGGCGAAGTCTTCCATTCATGGAGGCATTGAAAGACACCCAATCATTCGGGACGGATAAGAGGGGCACCAGCAACAGCTCGGAGACCACCTTCACAAGTGCCCATGGAGACGGCAGCGAGTCGAGCATTCTGAGTCAAGCTTGGGTGCACCTTGGTACGAAAGTAGATGATGATCATATGCATACCCATGGTGAGAAAATGCAGAAAATGCAGAGCCATTTGGATAGGGTAATTTGTCTCGTCTGTTTGAAGAATTCTCTCTCCGTGTGGCATGGATATAAAAAGCCGATAGAATCTGAAGTTCGATGTGTACAGTGAATTCATCACGCTAGGATATTCGAAAGGAATCTAAGCAACATTGACGAAATCTCACAAAGACGCGCCATTTCAGTCAATGCCTCACACCATGGCCCCGACTGCTCCGACTCCCGAGTACTTGTCTGATTCGGACTGCCGCACTTTCCATGGCCTTGTGATTTTGATTATATCAATGTCATGTATAAGCCTCTAAGTCTTTCAAATGAGTGGGAGCCATTGAGGGAAAGCAAGTTACGATGATGGAAAGAGGAGACAAAATGAGGTGGTGTTGGGGAACGTTGAGGTTGTGGGCAGTTCAGATTCATTCGGCAATTTCCGTGTTTCACGGCCGCCTCAAGTTGCCTCCTTCTGTTCAGCGGCCACTGTGCTTGTCCAAAAGTCTCGATTTCGGAGAAGAATGAACCACTCTTTCCCAAGGCCTCAACGTTCAACTTTGGGTTTTATTTGTCTATCAGGAGTCAGGACATCACACATCTAGGCTGTTTACGACTCGGTTGGAACGACATCTTGCATTTATGACGACCTCATTCCTTTCTGATGCAGGTTGGATGCAGGATCTTATTATGATTGTAAAGCCACAATATTCCACCGCCAACGACCTTTGTCGCCACGCTGGAATCGGAAGGCCCCCATCGTGCCGTAGCCTCGTTACCTGCCGCTTCGAAGCCGCTTCGCCAGAGATGTCAAGTTATTGTGTAAACGAGTCGATTTCCGCAAAACCTTATAGCGCTGACATTTTTAGATACTTTGAAGCCATGGACTCACAACCCTATCGGCGATTTCGACGTTGTTTTTCTCCATGAACATCATATGGCCATTTCCAAGAATCCCAACATCGCCAAGGGAAACATGCTCGACAGGAACACCGGCCCGTCGGAGAAAATCTACGCTGCAGTCGTCGTACACCGAGTGGTACCCAGACTGCGAGGTGAGTACCAGGACGGGTGTCTGCAGCAGGTTCGCGAGCTGACGTGAAGGCGATACCTGCTGGATACAGGTGAAGTTTGGCGAGGAGCTCACAATCTCTGTTTTTAGATCTGCCGCGGACGCAATTGGAGGGTCATAGTGCACTGGAATCTC
Organism: Hypholoma sublateritium FD-334 SS-4; assembly: GCA_000827495.1. Taxonomy (NCBI): domain Eukaryota; kingdom Fungi; phylum Basidiomycota; class Agaricomycetes; order Agaricales; family Strophariaceae; genus Hypholoma; species Hypholoma sublateritium. The sequence goes on from KN817562.1 coordinate 266,534, forward strand.
CGTCAGTCCGAATGGGCGCGCCAGCGCGAAAGGTGGGAAGACAGCGTTCTTAAACGGAGGCCCGATAGGCTCAAGCGCGACGATGGCTTTTACCAGTGAGGGCCGGGCATCCGCAATCGACCACCCATATTGTCCAGATTGCGAATGGGTCATCAAAATCGCAGACTATGTATAATGAAGAGGTAGTGAGTACCAGACTACCCCACACCTAATCCAGGACGAAACGCTCACGCCGATACTATCGAGCAATGCCACGACACCATTGTGTGTCTTCTGCGAAGCCTCAGCGGCTGACGCGAGCGATGGTACAATCGAGGCGTAGAAGCTGTCGAACGTGGGATCGCCTCGACTGCCATTCCCGACCCATTGCGTGTGTAGATGTGCGTTCGGCCAGAGGTCAAATCTCTGCGTCGCTGTAAACATCTTCTCGATCGTCAGCGTATCGAACATCGACTGCTGGCCGTCCACCGTCTGCTGCCACGGGGAGCGCGCGCGCGAAGCCTGGTCGACTATATATAACTGGCAGCATGTGGATGGCGTTAGTACGACCAAAAACTCTGGGATTGGCACTGTCAACGTCCCACCTCGTACCCTTGCGCCATGAAGTAATCTGCCCATCCTGGTCGGCCATCGGGCGTGTTCAGGAAGTTCGTTCCTGTCATTCCTATGGGGCAACGCGACTGTCAGATTATCATCTCTTCTATTGACAGAACAAGAATAAACCTTTACCGTTTCCATGAATCATCAGCAAAGGATAGCGCGCAGTGACTTTGATAGGAGTGAGATGCTCGACGTACATTTGCTCCGCCGAGATTGAGCTGCCAATTGGGGATTGAACATACGAGCCTCCAACATAGAAGTAGGACCGAGTATGAAGGGTCTTCTGAATATTTTTAGGAGTATTATTTTGTGCCTCCCGCCTCCCTAATAAGACGCCAGAAAGTGCAGCGCAAAGCGAAGCAAAGAAGAAGGCGGGCTTCATCTTCTACCAACTCATATCCTCGGAATTTGGAGCGTTTCTGCACCACCTTTATGATTTGCAGGGCGTGCGTTCATGGACGTAGATCGGAGAAGAACCGCCGTTGTTTCAGCTTAAACATAACCAGTTCCCACTCCTACACACCGCAAGAACCAACCTTAACTTCACTCCTTGTGCATCAGATGTCTGATTGGACTATGTACAAATGCATTTGCGCCCATGATCAGTTAATTTAATGGTTACATCACCCTCGAGGCAATGTGCCCGGGAGGCGACATCTATGTACTTATAGCTTCGCGAACCCCGTATTGGAGCTGATTTATTGTTTGGGAGCAATATCCAGAGCAAACTTTCCAGTGGCAGATGGAGGTTATGATGCCTTTAGAAAGCGAAATAAAATCGTCATTATTATTCATGCTGAACATCAAAAGAAAATACAGTCATTCAACGTGATAAAAAGCTCGTGTATACACTGGTATCGGGACATGGTACAGGGGGGCATTATGCCGACGCTTTTTCATCGTGGTCGACACCGATGTCGTGTGCCTACGGTAACATAATGTTTAGCATTGAGAAAATGTGGAGAAGAGCCATGCGAAGACTCACCACTTTATCTTTGGCATCGGCATAGGTGCTATGGTTAACGAAAGTCTCGTTTTCGGCGATGATCTTCTTCCGGTACTCGTTTGATCCAATGACTGCACAGCAATATTAGTTGGCGCCCCGGCGGCGATAAGAGCCATAATGAACTTACTCGACGACTCGCGGTATAGAAGATCGATTTGCTCGAGCGAAAGACCTTTAGTCTCGGGGATGAAGAAGTACCTGGATAAATGATCGCCATCAGCATCACCTGGATCAACGCCTTGGATGTGACCTACGTGAAGACCAGGCAGCCCACACAGGTTCCGCCCCAGATGAAGAAGACCTTCACGCCGAGATTGGCAGCTTTGACGCCGTTGACGCCAAATGTAGTCTTATCGACGAGGTACGGGGTGGCGTATCCGATGCCGAAGTTCCACAGCCAGTTGCTCGCCACGGAAAGCGACATACCCTTTGCACGGATCCCGAGAGGCTATCGAACAGACCGGAAGAATCAGGGCACTGCAACTCGTAGTGACTGGATATACATACGAAGATCTCTCCAGTGAGCACCCAGATAACTGGTCCCCAAGATGTAGCGAAGAAGGCGATGTAGCTACGATGCCCATGTCATCAGATTCTTGGGACCACCGCGGAATTCGAGGATGAATGAAACGTACATGCAAGTGAATGCAATCAGCACCCTTTGGGCAGTGATGTTGACGGCGTTTCCTGCTGCAGTCATGTGTGGTGTGCCCACAGTAACACCGACGATGGCTACGATGAATTCGCTCATACACATGCCAAATGCGCCGATGAGCAGAAGCCTTCTACGCCCGACGCGGTCGATAAGCTGAACACCGACGATGGTCATCACCGTGTTGACGACATCTGCAATGATTCTGGGATACCATTGATTAGGCCAGGATTTTATTAGGCATGAAAGATTGACGTACTGGATGATAAAGGCATTCTTGATACCAGCTTGCATGAAGAAGGTCTGTTAAGAACATAAGCTATGCTGTAATAAAAAAAGAAATTATGCGTATATGCCACATACGGTTCCGTAGTAGACTACGTAAAATCCATTAGCATGGTACACGAACGTAACGAAGTAGGGACGTACAAATGAAGTTGATGCCTGTGAGTTGTTGCCACTAAACGCCCATAAATTAATCGGTATCAGTGTCCGATGAGCACGATATGCACTCACACCCTGCATTAAGATACCCGTCCATGTTCTCCATCCGTTCCTGTTCTCCGTATTCCTGAAGCAGTCGGCATAACTGGCCGCATCTGCCTTCAGCTCAACCGCAAGAGCCGTTGAGATTTCGAGTGCCTCTGCTTCGACCTCCGGCGAGTCATACGGAAGTGTCATCAACCTTCCGAGGGCTCTGCGCGCTTCGACTTGCTTGTTCTTCAACAGAAGATAGCGAGGCGATTCGGGGAGACAGATCTATTTTTGGTTTCATTAATGTTATTTGGCACGCTGCGCGCAAAATCTGGCTCACCATTCCACCGGCGAGCACGGCGGCCCAGACAAACTGAACGGCGATGGGAATCTGGGGTGAAGAAGTGGGGTGAGCATGTGGTTGTTATGAACGCCCAAGATAGAACAGTGCATTGCAGCATCAACGGGAGGCAGCATCCCCTGCGGGCCATATGTGCATACATGCGCAAGCACGGCCATGCACGAGTCAGGAGACTGGCGAGATGATGGCAAGATACTCACTCTCCATGAAGAATGATTTTGGCGATTCTTTGTTGAATTCAAAACGATGGCGGCAAGGAGTGCTCCGATTGTAACTGAATGAATACAGCCGGAGTGAGCGGACACTTATGGGGACAGATAGCAGGAGGCGCAAACGCGGCGAAATACTGACTGGCAAGTTGATAAAGACCAACAATGAGTCCACGAATTGATTTAGGTGAACACTGTTGCATCGTCAGCAATGCGGTTCATTGTGCCATAGGAAGGAAACGACATTACCTCTGATTGGTACATGGGCACGAGGGTAGAGACGAGACCCTAGACAAGCCAAATCAAAAAATGTGCAAGCGTCATAGATATTTTTGCTCACCACACCGATACCAGCGATAACACGGCCCACGATAAATGTAGCCCATCGTGTATCCAGTTGGAGTCCGACACCGAGTGAAAAAATGGCACATGCCGCGACAAGACCCCATTTACGACCAACTCTGTCGCCCATAGGGAACGCAAAAAGAGCACCAAAGAATGTTCCAGCAGAGAGGATGGACACCTGAACATCGAGAGCGGTGAGGCGAATAAAATGGATGGAAGAGAGCTCCTACTCACCACGAGAGACTTGTCGTTCGTTGGGATGAACCAGCCGTTATTACCGTTATCGATTAGACTAATGTCAAACTTTCCGAAATTCTCTAGCCAATTGTCCATGGCAATTACACCTCCAATTGTTCCGGTATCATAACTATAACGCAGAACGTTCAGCTTGCGTGGGGAATAAAAGAGAGAACACGAACCCGAACAAAATTCCACCAAAGCCTGAGAGAAAATAATGATTGGTTAGGATGATGATGCAGACGTTCTCACTGCCTGCGAACGGCTTACCTGCGAAAGCAGACATGATGACAGCCCATAATAGCGATGCTGTCTCGATACCGCCGCCGGTACCTCCTGCACCTCCAGCCATGTTTGAGTGCGCGTTAAGTGAGGGGGTGAAGAAATGCGGAGAGGTGGGACTAAGTGATGTGAACCAGCCTAAGAGGACCTGGATTCGAAGCTAGTTTATATGGATCCCGAGAAGCCCTCAGAGTCACCGTGGGACCAAACAAGCGGTTAGTGATATGGCATACGGGTCTTCTCCATGATATGCGGGGTGAGAAGCGATCTGGAATCCTCCATTGGACAGGCCGTTGGCAAGGCCCGAGATCCCTGACGTTCGATGATTGTACACGAAGGGAAAGGCAACCCAAACGCCAGCTGGAGTGGGAAATCGGCCTTGTCCGTCGGGACACATCGATACTTCTGCATTATGATCAATACTGGCTTTGGCAAGTTCCTTCCCGAAATGTATGTACCAGCTCGCTACCGGACCTTGGTCTCTAGCAAAATGTAAGTTTATGACTGGATTATGACTGAAAAAAGGGAGTTGAAATCGCACCATACCAGAGGGAGGCCCTCGTGACGCCTCTCGCCAGAAAATGGCCGGCAAAGGCAAGTCAAACGGCATGCTACGTGCGAAATACTAAGGACATCGGCGACGGAATGAACTCAACATGGTGGTTTGAACAAAAGCGGTATTCTGATGCCACTGCTAAAAATAGATCAGCCCGCGGGCTAATTGATAGAGCGCCAAATTCAAAGAATTGCGTCCTCCTAAAGTCCTTCTTTAAGCGCAGGGGTATACATCCACCGTCGCTTCGAGCTGTTATTAACTGCTTCTTTTGCCATGTTGTCAGTGCCATGCACCCCGACCTACCCCAGCTCAACGCATTGGCCGGATGGTCCTAAAACAGATATGGAGACATATTTATAGGTGGGCTTTTTATCCCGCACTCTGTCAGTACACAGATAAATATCCATGTGGTTCGGTATAGGCCAGCCGACGTACCCTTCACGTAACGCAGAAAAAATGCCACAGACTTTTATCACAAGTGATGAATGTGTATAGATCACAATTGATTTGCGTCCACATATTACTGCAAACACACCTTTCAATGGTATGATCCGGGAAGCGCTGGAGCGTCAATTTTAGACAGAAATTTTTCTAACCATTGCGAACGCTCTGAACTCGCCGTTGGTACTGTCGTCTGGAGTATTCAAGTGATACAAATGCATATTCCATCCGGCCAAGTGGCAGTTTGTCGTTTCAGCGGAGATAGGCGCGTGCGGCCGAGGAATTGCACCCTATTGCACCCAGTACACCACCCCAAGCGTAGCCCTACTCATTCAAGCAATTACACCCAGTTTTTTTATCGATTCTACCCAAGAAAGCCTCTGTCCGGCCGCTTAAAGATAATCTGATCAGTACATAATACATTTTCGCTCGCCCACACATGGAAAAGCAGCATCATAGGTCAGTTATAGATACAAATCCGCTGGACTCTCACAATAGGTACAATTGCCGCTCATAACCCCCGGACTTCGAGCTTCCGTGTCACCACTATCAGAGATGCGAGCACGCATGCAATTCGCTAGCCTCAAGCGCAGTCCTTGAACGTCGGGCATGTAGGTGGCGTCCGCACACCCTTCGCGGCGCCGACGGCGTGCACAGCGTCGTATAGACATACTAGCCCAATGCCCCGAGCAGGAGGCGCTCACCATGTCAGGCGATCAGAAAAGACCACTTGCGATCATCTCAGGGCGTCATATGCACGCACCCAATCAGACACGATCGCGTGCAATTACCCCGGGCTCCGGCTTATTCAAATGCAGACGCCCCAATAAATATCACGGGTTCACCGCGCCGTGCCTGACCAGGTGGTCTGGGCACGGGTACGCGGGCTGGGCCGCTGGACCAATAAAGTGCAATCTCCAAGCCAACGCGACGCCTGGATCTGGGCGTGGGCGTGGGCGTCTGGGGACGCCCCAGTCCCGCACTGGGGACAGGATCCGATGCCTACCCCAGGCGCGCCCCGCCCCAGACACACAGCTTCCCCGCCTTTCGCAGCTGCACGGGGATGTCGGCCGCGCCAGTTTCATCGTCTTACCATCGAGCGCGATCGTGCATAACCTCCAAATTCCATGCCCGCCCGCCCGCACGCGCACGGATTTGTCATAAGGACGCTACAAGCTCCGTGCGCGCACGGCACCCCCGCTGCATTTCGCGCATTTGACATGCGGGGGCGGGGCGCAACCGGCTTCTTCACGTAGCCGAGCGCAGCCGAGTGCTGCCGAAGTCCCATCACGAAGCACGTGGGGGGATGTGGGGCGCCGCGGGGCATCGGGCCGCCACTCGTGTGCCACTTTTGCGGGGTGCGCTCGCCGCTAAGCCTCGAATATGGCAGCACTGCGCAGGAACGCACGGACGGAAAAATGAGCGGTGAATATATAGTGCGCTGCGAGATGACTGCACTCCTTCAGTGAATTTTTAATGCGAACGAGTGCTGCTGGATGCAGCTGCGGGGATTCGTTTAGCGGAGCAGCGGGCGCCAGAGCTTAGACGCCCGGGCGCGCTGATGACGAGCTTCGTTGACATTGACAACGGCGCTGCTGTATGCTTCCACCTGCTTCCACCGCACTTTTTTTCTGATCTCGTGTTCATATAGAGTACGATGCTTCGCCGCCGGCGGGGCGTCATCGAGGTTCCTTGTACACCTGCCGCCATGGCATGCCTTACTTAGCAAGGTGCTTCCCCCGGCGAAATTTAATCATTCTGCAATAAAAAATCGTTGATTCTGTCTCAACATGGCGTTTTACTGATGCACCCGCCGCGCCGCTTTCTCGGCGTATTGCAGGCATTACTCCTTCGGAGCCGGAGAATGATCTGTGCGCCTAATCCCCTTCTTGAGATACTCCCTTACCTAAACCCTTATAACGCCTTCCACGTGGGAATATGCGTCTTGAGTTCTAACACGCCTCCGCAACCGGCGTCCCGCAGGCGTGCCACGAGGTCGGCTGATCATGTTCTGCATCCTACTTAACAAGGCCTGGCTGTATTGAATTCGCCTTTCTCGACCCGGGACAAGCGACTAGGACCACCCCGCAATTACAAAAACCACTCGCAGTCTCGCCTGGTCTACATACACCCCTCGAGATTACCCCGCCGCGCGCAGCAGCCGCGCCGCACGTCTCGGTGCGCCCCGACGGGCGCGCCACCCTTTCCCACACCCTGCACGCCGGAATATAAGGAGCGCCTCGCGCGCGAATGTGATTTCCCCGCACAGCCTCGCAGCGTACTTAATCTTAATTAATTCGCGGCGGCACCCGCGGGCGCCGCTGGACGAGCTGCCCCACCCTCTCCCGCAGCGCCGCCAAGACGCCGCCGCTGCGCCTCTCCTCCTCGCGCTCGCTGGACGGTGCCCGCGCGTGCGCGCCCGCGGGCCGGTGACGTAGGCCGCAGCACCTCGCCGGCGGCGGAAGGGCCGGCGCGGCGAACGCGCGCGCGAGGCGCATGCGGTCCTCGACGTCCGCGGGCGTGTGCCCCTGCGCGGGCCGCACGACGGTGTACGCCGGCGCGGCGCGCGGCTCGACGAACGGCGGTGCGCCCACGGCGTCGTGGTACGCGGGCGGCGGCGGGTTGAGCCGGTGGTTGCGCGCGCTCGCGCTGTCGTCGTCGTCCCAGTCGAGGTCCCACTCTTCGTCGTCGCTCTCTTCGCCGGCGCCGCCCACATCGACGTCGAGGAGCATGTAGCTGTCGTCTTCGCGACCGTCGTCGTCGTCGTCGATCCCGTACCCGCCGCCGCCGCCGGCGTCGAGCTCTTCTTCGCACAGCGCCCGTACGACGCCGGCGAGCCACGCGTGCGTCGCACGGTCGGGCAGGACGTCCCACTGCAGCACACGGCACAGCTCACGCTCCATGCGCTTCAGCTCTCGCACCCCAAACACGCCCCCGCCGATGTCCGCCCACCACTCGAGCGGCGCCTTCGCCGCATCGGCGACCTTCGCCGACACGAGCACGGCCGCGAGGAAGAGGCGCGCAGCGTCGTTGCCGTACGCGACGCTGTACGGCACGGCATCCTTGTACCTGAGCAGCAGCGCCATCGCACCGATGACGACGGGGAGCGGGAGCGCGGATCTAGCGAGGGCGCGGGCGATGTATGTGGGCAGCGTCGCCTGCCAGGCGGACTGCGGCGCGGGGTAGGGATACCGCGCCGAGCCGAAGATGCGCGTGATGAGCGTTGCGAGGGCGTGCGCCACGCGCTGGGCGGCGGGGCCTGCGGTGTGGATTGGTGTGGTGCATAGAGGCGCTGTGTGCCGCCGGGTGAAGGAGTACGCTGGATGCGGGGCGTGCGCGGGGATTTGTGTGGGCGCCTGCGGGGTGCGGGGTGTGATCCACATTTCCCGATTGGGCAAGTGATAGGCGCCGAGGCCCAGTCGCCGACGCTGGGGTCCGTATTCCACCGCTGCCATTGTGACTGCTGGACTCAGGCTATCGTCGTGCAGCACACACTATACCGTGGATGGGTGGTGGAAGTGGGGGTTGGAGCGCAGGAGAGCGGCGGGGAAAGGGAAGACATTGGTCGGCGCGTACCGAGACATGGTGCATCTCCTTTCCAAGGCGGGCAGTTGGTGAGCTTACTTTCGTTATAATGCTTGAGCATATCGCACCTGATTGTCTGACAGGTTTAGTGAGCTGGCAAACGCGCATGCTATTGTCTATTTTCTGTCGACAATCGAAAGTCTCGTGGACTACACTGGGCGCTGACTGCTATGTGTTACGTCACATCAGGCTGAGGCTAGTATTCTTTTAGACGTTCTGTCTTTGGTCGTGCCTACTTGTTCTGGAGTTGTAATACCATCATTCTAGTCGTACGGGCTGGATTAGACGGGCACATACGGCGTCTCCCGTGGGCCTGGGTCTGCCGTAGCCGTCTGCAGCCGTGCGCCGTCACGCGCTTCGGTCCAAGATGATCGATTGCAATCGCGCGCGTTTCACGAGACCGCGGCGACGCCACTCTATATTTCCCCTTGGATGCAACCACCTTCAAGAATTCCTACCTCGAGCCATATCCAGCAATCGCCCCTCATCTCCCCCGTACTTCCCCATGATGGCCCCTGGACTCGGGGGCGGCTCGTCGGTCTTACAGTGCTTTGCATATTGTTTTGCACGACAAAACTCGCCGAAAAAAATCGCGTGACTGACAGTCACTTTCCCACAGTGACCCTAAGCCCTGTCGGACGATTTCTCAGAGTGCCGACACCGACCCTTCACCACTTTGCTATCTCGTGCCACAATTGTGCCTCGTTTGACGATGAGGACCACTCATTTCGGGGATGCCGCCCCTTTGATACCTTGATTTTCAATGACGAGGACCGCCTTATGGATCTTACCCGTGCCTTTTGAATGGTCGCCGTCAAGCCGCCGTACTTCATCATCAACATATAGCGTCAAACTCAACGGGTGGAACCTCCTCAATATTGAGGGCACTGTTGTCGTTGTCAAGGTGTGCATTCCAGACTTTGGAAAATCCATTCAACCCACTCTCAATATGTATTTTTTCAGCGGCATCYGCTATCCTGCAAACATTGGTGGAAAGCTCTGGGTTYGTCTATGCAGGGATGGAGGTCAAAGAGGTGGTATAAAGGTGTTTTTTATTCAGCTCGGTGAGTTCAGACCACCAATGTCAGCGCGCACTATTGAAGATCAGATCGAGAACCCTCCTTTCACTCAACCGATGCCCAGCATCMCAGAGACTGACGAGAYGCCRCCCCCGACGTACGTTGCRACATATGCGGAAGTGGTAGCTGGAAACTCTCGTAGGCCTTCTGCAGGATGGCTTCGAAATCCTGCTTGGATYGGTATGTTCTTCAACGTCATCTTTGCTGTAGTGCTTATCTATCCCTTATCAGATGGTGGTGTCAACCCCCCTCGTTTCTATTACTCTCATGACGAGATTGACGAGGATATTCGCACTTTCGGAGGCAGTATTACTCATGTAGGAGAGGATGACCAACAAGTTGCCGATGTCAGCCCTACGCCAATGCAGCCTGCGCCTCCCTCGCCTCTCTCGCTTGACCTTGTCAATATGATTGGCACCAGCACACCCACRCCCGTAGCTACTGCATCTGTTGCACCTGCGCCGGGTGYGCCTATCACCCTTGTTGTGAATGTTACACTGCTCTACACAGGTCCACCCGCCCCTTCAACCAATAGTCGCAGCAAAGCTACCACCAAAAAACTCAAGATCGTCAAAATGGACAACATTCCTTTTTCGATGGAATCAACTTCCCGCGTCGATTTCATCAAATCTTTCCTTTCGACCCATGGACTTTCTGAGAAATTCAGTCCYGGAGTGCACTCYGGCCCAGAGTTCAAACTCTGGTGGACTGGAATCAGGTATTGTTTGTCTATCTACCATTTTTGGTACTATCTCATGTTTTCAAACAGTGGCGGTAAAACGGGAGCACCCTCAATTCACACGGATCACCAATTTCGCATCGCAATAGACGCCCTCTCCAAAAAAACCAAGGCGCCGCCTATGATCAATGTCGAGTTTGACCTGGATACTATGGAGGGATATCGTATCAAGGAATTGGTAAGAGTGTCTATACAATGATCGTATCAAATCTTATTTACCTCTTGCCGTAGCTTCCTCCAGGTGTCGAGAAGGGCATTTTCAATGCGGAGGATGAATTGGCCTATGGTACACGTGTATGTTCACCCCTTGGCTAGATATTWACATGCTATTGACTTTTTCCTTCAGGTTCCCCAGATTGAMAGCTTCAGTGACACGGCGCAACTCCACGGCCGCTTTGTGATCGAGCTCAAAAAGCGWTGGCCTTGCCAGATACACCAAGGTGAACACGGTGAAGCAGGATACTGTTACATTGCACCGTCTGGTGAACACACTCGGTTGAACCCCATTCGYATGAAAGCGTGGGCTGCAGCTTTGGTAGGGTTTGCGACCAATTTGTACACTGCTTCAGCTGACTAAAATCTCCATTCTCTAGGCGGCTGGGGATGTGACAAAGCACGAACCGCCAAATAGCTCTGTCTTTGATGGTGCTYGTGATGGGCGTATCATGGGCCCTCGAGCCCGAGGGCGTACAGGCCCTCGCCAGTCTGTAGATCCTAGTTCCGATGCCATGACGATGTTCATGACTGCGCTTCTTCCTATCATGGGTGGTCTTTCCCGGAAGCGTGGCCGTGATTGCTCTGACTCTCCTGATGTTACTCCCAAGCGCGCCAAAACTAATTCCACCAGCATTCCGACCACATCCTCTCCCCTTCCAGAACGTGGGCTGGAGCTTCGTGCCTGCCTCCRGGATTTTGCGGAGCTTGAAGGAATTGATTTCACCGCATACGAAATCCCACTTCGCATGGAGGACTACAGCCCYRACATCATTCCACTTGTTGACGACTCAGAATTGCGCAGGATCACGGGTACGACTGCCGGCGGGGTCATCAAACTCAAGAAGTTCTGTAAGGAGTGGTCTGAGCGATATGAGGCGAAGTGCCGCGCCGCTGCGCAGCAGTGATCTTTTGTGAAACTTTTACAACTCGTATATAGAATCATCCTAATTGTCTTTTACTTTCCTYAAATTACACATTCCTTACATTACGTAGTGTGATCTATTCCTCTGTGAACGTGTAGCCACAGTTTTCAATCCATCCACACGCCATTTCTTCAGTGATCGCATCTGTTGCCTGATGAATCAACCATGGTCTGACTTCTCGGGATGTAGCTTGTGCCTCGTGCCGTCGAAGCCAAGACTTTATGGAATGGAATGCCTGCTCAATAGGATTAAAATCCGGGGAATATGGTGGCAAATACACGAGCTTTGCACCTAAGTATCAGTTAGATTTTTATGATCAATCATCGGATACAAATCAGATATCAAGGATGACCTCACCACATTCATCTTCGATGATTTGCCGTATATCTTCGTCGTGATGAATTGTACAATTATCTAAGATAACAACACTCCATGGACCAGGATATGGATTTAATCTGGGAGCCTAGTAACCAAAGCATATATCAGCTGTAGATCAAGCAGATTCAAGCCCAATCAAGTGAACAAGACGCACAACCTGATCCGTGATGAATTGAAGGAATTTCTCTTTATTCACAGACCCTTCAAATATATCCAATGCAATAAGGCCTTCGTAGGTCAACGCAGGTAAAACCGAATATCGTTGGCCACGGATAAAAGTCTCTCGGCAGACACAAGCCTGACCAATGGCACTCCAACCCCGTTGACGCTGGTTTGTCTTGTCGTCRACACTTGCTTCATCAAGCCAAACACAGTACTCTGCGGGAATGTCTCCATATTCTGCCTGCCATGTTGCTCGCAAGAGTTCATTTCGCTCCAAAGCAGCACTGGCAACAGTTTTTTGGCTCATTTCCCACTGACGGAGTGCCCGTGATATAGTGGATATTGATATATTGACTTGTCGAGCAGCGAGCAAGTCTTCCTGCAGTTCGTCGAGATACATTTTTGGTCTTGCTGCCAACACAGATACCAGATAGTTCATGTCTCCAGTATCTAGCTCTCGAGAACGGCCAGGTGTTCGCACATATGGATTTCTGACTGCCCCGTAGTCGCGATCATAAGACAAAATGTAGTATACTGTTCGAACACTGCATCTGGCCAGTTGAGCTATTTCGGAGGGTGTTTTTTGGTCTGTATGGTACCATGAAAGCATGCAGTGACGCAGATCATCAGAGATTGGGGGAGCCATGGAAGATGTGGCAGAAATTACTATACRCTACGACTACCTATCGATATCTATTGTCCTCGAACAGATAACAAGATCCGAAAGGACTGGCTCGGCAACTATTTTTAGGGTGGAAAAGTGACCGTCAGTCACACGATTTTTTTTCGGCAACTTTTTGTCGTGCAAAACAATATGCAAAGCACTGTAAGGTCAAATTGCCCGTAAGATGCGGGGAAGCGGATTTCACATGGCGGCGCTGCTCGCTGTTCCGCATTGCATGCGGACCATTGACCCCAGTGCACCTCATGGCGCACAATATCTGGCGATCGGCCGAACGGCAGGAACTTTGTTCCCGGAAGCGCGCTCCCCTGCGCGCTGTGGGCAGCAGAAAGTTTTCCTCTGAGTTGGCGGGCATCGCCAGGGGGAGTCTGAGTCGAATATGACTGGTTGCCTTGTCTCCTGTGGGGTGCCGAATCGGGATGCGCGGATGTGGAGAAAAATCAAATCACGTGGGAGCAATTTTTTTTTACTGCATATGGTCCAAAAATAGCCTTGGCTGCTGGTGCGCTCTCGCTGTTCGCTGCTTTGTCGCTGCTCGGGACTGGCGTTCTCTGTCATGGATAACATGGCGCACAGCATCTCTGAGGCGGACAGCCTATTTCCCGGGACCCGGCCTCGGCGACGGGACATGCACGGGACGGATCTCTGAGGGGCCTGGTGCCCCTTGGTACGCGCGGGCGCATTATGGCGGCTTTGCAAATGCAAAATTTCGGAGGCGCACCCCGGCCATCGCGATCGCATTCCAGAGTGGCGGCCGCCTCTGGGCTTCTTCCTATAAAGCCTACCGCGTACCGTCTCCAATTCCCCATTCCCCATACCCCAGCTTCATCTCAGCGGTTTGCGGTTTCTGTCCCATCACTCCCATCTACCCACCACACCTACACTTTGCAATGGCAGGAGGACCTGGAGGCTCAGGCGAAGGCGTCGCATCGAGTTCAGCGGTATGGACAATAGTCATGTCAGCGTTTGCCGGTGTGTAGTTTTTTTTTCGCCTCCTCGCCACCGCTCATCCTCCTCGTCTTTCCAGCGTTTGGCGGTATTCTCTTCGGTTATGATACTGGAACAATTGGAGGCATTATTGCCATGGACGACTGGCTACAAACATTCGGCTCATTCGACAGCACACTCGGTTACTACCTCCCCACCAAAGACAAGTCCCTCGTCGTATGTCCCATCTTTTCCCCTTGTTGTCTCCGGCTGAGTTTTCGTCCGATAGGTCTCAATTCTCTCTGCCGGTACCTTCTTCGGCGCTCTCATTGCATACCCCATCGGTGATCGTCTTGGCCGCAAATATGGTATCGTCTCCGGTTGCGTTGTTTTCTTCCTCGGTATTGGCCTCCAGCTCGACACCCAATGGGTCACCTTCGTCATCGGCCGTGTTATCGCTGGTCTCGGTGTCGGAATCATCTCATGCTTGGTGCCCATGTACCAATCTGAGTGCGCTCCCAAATCGATCCGTGGTACCATCGTTGGTCTCTACCAATTTGCCAGTGCGTTGTTTTCGTTCCGAAATTCCTGATTACATTTCTGACATGCTTTTCTCTCTCAGTCACCATCGGTGCCCTCCTCGCTGCTATCGTCCTGAACGCCACCAAGGAGGAGCTAAGCCACTCTGCATGGAGGACTCCCATCTCCGTCCAATTCGCCTGGGGTGCCATCCTCGGCGGAGGCATGCTGTTCCTCCCCGAGTCCCCCCGCTTCCTCCTCCTCAAGGGCAGAGAAGCCGAAGCTCGCAAAGCCCTCGGCCGCCTGCTCACCCTCCCCGCCGACTCCACCGAGGTCGAGGACGGCTGCCTGCTCATCTCCTCCGCCCTCAAGATGGAACAAGAAGTCAGCAGCGGTTCCTACCTCGACTGCTTCACCAACAACGAGAACCGCCACGGCTTCCGCACATGGACCGGTATCCTCCTCCAGGCCGCCCAGCAGCTCACCGGTATCAACTTCATCTTCTACTACGGCACCACGTTCTTCAAGCAGGCCGGCATCAGCAACCCCTTCATCATCACCATCATCTGCGACGTCGTCAACACTGTCGTCACCATCAGCTCGCTGCCCTTCATCGACAAGCTCGGTCGTCGTCGTCTCCTCCTCATCGGTGCCGCTGGCATGTGCTTCTCTGAGTTCATCGTTGCCATCGTATGTCTTTATTCTTCCTATCTGTATATACATCAGTCTAACCACCGCGCTTCCTCAGGTCGGTGTCACTGCTGGACATATCCAAGCGGACGGCACAGTCAACCTCCCTGCCCAACGCGTCCTCATCGCCTTCGTCTGCATCTACATCGCGTTCTTCGCCATGTCATGGGGTCCCGTTGCCTGGGTCGTCACCTCGGAAGTCTTCGTACGTCCTCCCACCTCGCTGCCCCAGCACCCGCTCATACTTCCCCCTAGCCTCTCTCCATCCGTGGCCGCGGCATGTCCCTCTCCGTCGCCTCGAACTGGCTGTGGAACTTCGGCATCGGCTACGCCACGCCCTACCTCGTCAACCCCACCACCTACGGCATCAACGGCGAGAAGGCCGCGAACCTCGGCGTCAAGGTGTTCTTCATCTGGGGCTCGACGTGCGCGGGCTGCTTCCTCTTCACGTACTTCTTCGTCCCCGAGACGCGCTCGCTGTCGCTCGAGCAGATCGACCGCCTGTACCGCGAGTCGTCCATCGTCGGCTCCGTCACGTACCGCCAGAAGATCCTCGACGAGACGAACGACCACGCGGCGTTCGAGCCCGAAAAGCACGGCGAGGTCGAGCACTACTCGAATGAGAAGTCCTCGGTCTAGTGTGTGGGCGCGCGCAAAACACCCGCGCACACATATTCCGCGCGGGTTGCTATTTTATTCTCAACGGGCTGGCCAGCGGGCCGTCACTTGTAGTGATATATACGATCTCATCATGTACACGACAGTCAATGATACCTATGTCTTATAATACGAAATTTCTTTAACACTCCTTCCTTGTGCGATTTCAGTTTATTGGCTCTGTTCTTCTGCTGTTCGTCGAGTGCAATCTGGACTTTCTTTCCTTGCTTTTTCTAACAATAGACAATGATAACTTGCTAAACGATCCTCAGCATTTCTGAGTGTACCTTGCTCGGCAGTTGGGACGCATATTCAGCCGCTGCACGCTGCCGCCCTCTGCTCCCGCCGCCTCCATTCTGTGGCCTTATCCTTCCCAAGATCCGCCCACCGGCGACCCCGCTCGACCGAGTCCGGCAAGCTGTGGGCCGCCGCCCAGCACAGTCGGCCGACGCGCGTGTCAACATTTGTCAAGATTATTGCGAGCGAGCGGCTCAGACACCACGCGCCTTGCAGCCCGGGGTACGCGCTGGAATGCGTTACTCATGCCTGCGTATGTATGTGTGCGCGATGACGAGAGACGGGATGACGTCAAGCTCTGCGTGCATCCTTAACCCCGCGTTTATGTCCGGGGCAATACTCGACATACATACCAATGGAGAAATTGCGCGTAATTATGCATGCACGGCTGCTGAATTCGGGCTTCCGAGGTCCAATATTCAAGCTTCGAACGCCGGTGTCCTCGTGGGTGCTTGGACTGGGTGCAGTCTACACCGTGCCCGGCTTCTCACTGCCAATTAAAGATGACTGAAAGGAAATACACATAGCTTACGGCAAGGGCGCTTCCCGGTGTACTTTCAAGGCGCTGTGAGATTCGGGATTTTTCTTGGAGGACTTTGTTGCGGCCGCTGTCGATAGTCCCATTGGCGGTTAGATAGCGCATGAGTTCCGACGGCTACGAATGACGACTCCAGACGAGTTCCAAAGCCAGCCTTCTAATCGACTGGGATTATCTGAGGGAGTCGATCGATACATAAGAACTCGCATATCTTATTTTCCAGTTCATGATCACGGCGATATAGGTTACATATGTAGATGGTACAGAATGTACCAGATACTTACACTTGAACTGGATTCAATCCACGGGGAACGACCTTGATTGCGTCTATGAACTTTTCAAAAGTTATCCAACCGCCACATATGTCGTAGTCGAAGTTGGGGGTACCCCGACGTAGAGCCGCGTTGGCCGCATCGTGCCCATCGCTAAACATATGATAGAGTGGTATAACCCAGTCCATCCATACACTATCCCATTGCTTGTGCACGGACTTTGCAAGCGGGCGGAGGCCATCCCGGTCCCACAGACTGGACTTGGCGGAATATACAAGGTGTGCGTTGGAATGTCCCCAGTACTGAAGCCCAGAAGCTGCGAGCGGCTTGACCAGTTTCCCATTCTCGAGGTCGAAATGGGTGGCTGCCCAGATCAAAACATAAAAGAAGGATTCTAGATCATGGCGATAGAGATGGTATGTGGGACTGCCGTCTTCTTCATGAAATTGATCCTCGGGAGTTTTCTCTGCCGATATAGCAGAGGCGTCTTGCGCCCGTTTCAAACGGAGAATGAGATCGCGGGCCATGAAAGGGCGTGCTCCTGTAATACGAGGATACTGGTGGTGAGCGTCTAGCCAAACTTTGCCGCCAGAGCCGAGCTCCGAAGCCATATCGAAGTCGGTGACGATTCCGCGAGATGGTGCTGCCCCTTCGTTTTCCGGAAGCATGCCTCTGTCGGTGATGCCTGGTTGATAGATCTTCAAATTGTTTTCATTAATATCGCGGTGCAGGACTTTCCCCGTGTTCCAGGCGTGATAATGGCCTGGCAAAGCGCATAAGATATGTGTGATAGACGCACAGAAGTGTGGTTGCTTACATTCAAGGCATTCGAGAAAGATCCGTTTGAATTCAGCGACTGACTCTGCGTGCCAGAGATTCTTAAATCGGTGGGTAGCGAGGACATGAAGAGAGCGATGCTCAGTCTCAAGCATGACGTCCGTACATCCTTTCACTCGGAGAATATCTCGACTTCGAATTCTGGAAGGTCGGTGACGCTAAGCGTTGAGCAGAATACAGGATCCGGAAGGTGACCGCTCCATGCAGGAATGACTGTGCGGAGCCTTGATATGATATCTCCTTCGTAACTGCGAGTGTTAAACTGCCAGCTGAGCTTGACGACATAATCCCTCTGGGAGAGTAATTCGCACCCAGCGACCACTCTCGCGACTGTCACCAGCGTACCGCGCCCAGTGATTCCCCTGCAGCGAGTAAGCACTTTTCCAGGGATGAAGAGTTGTTCCTTGTTCAAGGCGGTCGTTGAAAACTCGTCGCAGAGCTTAGTCGTTTCGACCTCCGGCCTTTCGTGAGCCGTGACGCTGCTTTCCTTGACAGGCTGATCCGGGGACGAGTGGATAAACCAACACAAGTATGGGTCGAATGCCGCTTGCTTCATGCTACGCTGACTGAGAGTGATATCTTCGTGGAAGCTAGCAACCTTTGAGTCACGAGCTAGAGGATGTACTTATTCAGAATTCAAGATCTACACCGACCGCGTCGTGAAGCTCTTGGCTTACCAAATAGTTGAAAAAAAGAACTACTACTAGATGAGCAGGGAGAAAATGTCATGTTGGCGAAGAGTGGTTCAATGACTTTCTCCAGTATGGATCAGGCATGGGTAGTTCGTCGTAGTATGGACGCTTTGCCATGCCGTCACTGTTTCACGTTGGCCCCGTTCAATGCAACCTCGTCGTGATAGTAAGTAGCAGCAAATAACTAGATTGAGGAATTCGATGGGTTTGCAAGGGTTGAGCTCAAATCGATAGAGCACTAAGTTGAGTGCACAATCAACTTAGGCACAACCTTACGCAGTAGCCGCTCTCACGCTGTTATGACGATTGTCACAAGATTGTCAGTCAGTTTTTGGTTTTTGAATGGTTCAAGAATGGTGACATTTCTTATAGCTACACACAAGTCAGTTCATAAATCATATAAATATGTAGTATAGATAATCACAGCTGTTCGAGAAGATTAATAGGCGTTGAGTGACTCCAATGCGCAATTTGCCATTCTCCTACAGACCGAACTTGAATTGCCGATGCATGATTGAACGCCCAAATTTGAACCGTATGAGGCCTCCTGGATCTCCATTTTTGAGGTCAATAGTCATAGTTGGTGCTTGCCCAGATCCGAACAAAAATCTGCAGATCATGGACATGGCGATGTAGGCAGCATATGTACTAGATGCTATATACATGTACCTGAATGTATTTGGGACATCGAAGTATTCAACGGCAGTAATTACGCTTGAACTGGTGTTAATCCACGGGGATCTTCCCCAATTGCCTCCATGAACTTCTCAAAAGTTATTAAACCACCGCACGTTTCTTTGTCAAGGCTGTCAGTTTCGAAACGGTGAGCTTTGTACATATTAAACCCCCGGTAGAACATGCGATGCAGTGGTATAACCCACTCAGCCCATAGACTGTCCCATTGCTCGAGCACGGACATTTCCAGCACATCGAGGCCATCCTCGTCAAAGATATCGATCTTGGCGGAGTGTACTTGGTTTGCGTCGACATGTCCCCAGAACTGTAGCCCAGAGACTGCGAGCGGCTTGACCAGTTTCCCTTTCTCAAGGTTGTAATGAGTGGCTGCCCAGATCAAAATATAGAAGAATGATTCTAGGTCATAGCGATAGAGATGGTATTTGGGACTGGTCGCTTCATTTGCAAATCGACCCTTGGGAGTTTTCTTTGGCGATATAGGAGAAGCGTTTTGTGCTCGTTTCAGATGGATGACAAGGTCGAGGGCCATGAAAGGAAGCGTTCCAGTAATACGAGGATACTGGTGAGCGTCGAGCCAAATTTTGCCATCAGGGCCGAGCTCAGAAGCCATTTCGAAGTCGGTGACGATTCCGCGAGATGGTGCTGCCTTTTGGACTTCCGGAAACATGCCTCTGTCCGTGACGCCTGGTTGATAGATCATCAAATTGTTTTCACTAATATCGCGGTGCAGGACTTTCCCCGTGTTCCAGGCGTGATAATGGCCTGGCAAAGCGCATAAGATATGTGTGATAGACGCGCAGAAGTGTGGTTGCTTACATTCAAGGCATCCGAGAAAGATCCGTTTGAATTCAGCGACGGACTCTGCGTGCCAGAGATTCTTAAATCGGTGGGTAGCGAGGACATGAAGAGAGCGATGCTCAGTCTCAAGCATGACGTCCGTACATCCTTTCAC
>KN817563.1:0-11920 GCA_000827495.1 Hypholoma sublateritium FD-334 SS-4
CTCGCTCGTGCTCACCGCCATCCTCGCCGCCGCGGCGCTCCTCAACACCGGCCGCCTCTCCATCTTCGTCGTCCCCGCGCTCGTCATACCCACCCTCGCGCACGGGATCACGCTCATCGTTCTCGCGTCGCGCGACAGACACCGCACCGCCGCGGAGCTCAAGGGCACGCTCGCGCCGAGCGCGCGGAGGCCCGCGCTCGTTGCTGCGTGGGCGCTCGCTGCGCTGTGGGTGGGCGCGGCGGTGGTTATTGTCGTCGTCTTCGCGGCAGCACACCTTGATGCGTGGGGCCGCCTCGGGGCGTGCCTCGAGGTCCCGCTTGCGCTCGCGGAGGCTGCGGTGCTCGCGATGCTTGCGGTGAAGTGCGGCAAGCAGCGCCGGCGGACGATCGTGCGGCCCCAGTCAGTCGACTGGCGGAATTTTGGCGCGCCGCTGTCCGCGCGGGTGTAGGTTGGAAGGCTTCAGACACGTATGTTCTGTTTGCATCTTGAAATTATATATTTGACATTTATATACGATGCTTAGTAGATGGGAGGGCGCGATATATCATATATGCAGGTCATATTGACACTAATAAAAGAAAAATCAATGCAATGAATTCGAGATACATCAATTTCGAATGACTGAGCACAGGCATTCAAATATTCAATATTCAAGCATTTAAGCAGGTTCACGTTTACGTTTTCCAGTGGTCGTCATCCGTTCGACGGGTCTTCCGCCTGCATCGCATGAATAGCACATATTATTTCGCGTTATGTTTGCAATGCCGATAGATATTGAAGAATGCTGGGACGAAACACTGCGAACTCCACGGATATCACATAGTTAATTCATGTGTGGCCATTGACACTGTTGCCGCAGAGCAGTTCCTATTTCATATAGTACTGGGATGCAACGCATTGAGGACCAGTGGTCTTGACAAGAGCCATTGAATGCCAAAAGGGCATGGACAGCATCTAATGGAAAGGCGGAGGGTTCAGCCAAGTTCCAGCACTTTGTTTCGAAGAAAAGTGATTAGTAGCCGAGTCTCTAGACGTCCTCGGTTCGGTGGTTCGGTCGAATTCCTATGAGGCGAGATGCTTGCACGCTAAATAGAATATCATAAATAAATTGAGAGGTCGAGGGGCAAGTTGCAACGGGTGGCGGTGTACATAGGGCGGCAAATGCCGTCTTGGTACCGCTGGCTCTTTCGGTATAAGCTGTATAGTTCGGCAGGATTAAGGTTCAGAGTGGCTGACGTTACGTAATAATGGGTGCTCCCGCCATCGACACATTGCTGGGAGCCCTCCATCGACGACATCCTCAAGACCAAGGCAAGTCCACCCTCCCCGTCACTATGCCCGTCCGTCCCACTAACCAGTTTGTTCCTCTGTCCCTCCCGTCACCCCTGCGATTTCCCCCTCAAACCGCACATCCACCCAAAACTGCAAAATTCCCACCGATATAACGATTTTGCGCTCCATCCAGGCCCTCGACAGAAATGGGTGAGCAGAGACCGCCTGTACTGCTGGCGGTACGGGGAGCTGATGGGGGATCCTTGGGCAGTCAATCTCAGGTCACAAAAGCGCCTCGCCGCGAGCGTCGCAGGCGTCGGCAAGCGAAAAATCTGGCTCGACCCCGCTGAGCAGGCGGAGATTGGCAATGCCAACTCGCGCATCCACGTCAAGAAGCTGATCAAGGATGGCCGGGTCATCATCAAGCCCACCACCGTGCACTCGCGCGCGCGCACACGCGATCTCCTCGCAGCCAAGCGAAAGGGACGCCACACCGGTACCGGTAAGAGAAAGGGAACGTCGGAGGCGCGGATGCCGAGCAAGGTGCTGTGGATGAGGAGGCAGCGGGTGCTGAGGAGGCTGCTCCGGAAGTACAGGGAGGCTGGCAAGATCGACAAGCATCTGTGCGTACCCTGCACGATTTTTACGCTGTGACGGTGCTTAGGTTGTGGTTGGTGCAGCTACCACGTCCTCTACCAGAAATCGAAGGGTAACGTCTTCAAGAACAAGCGTGTCCTTATGGAGTACATCCACAAGGCCAAGGCTGAGAAGACCCGTACCAAGGTCCTCTCCGACCAGATGGAGGCCCGCCSTGTCAAGAACAAGGTATGCTCGTCTYCCCTCTCCCCRCAAAGCCGCCGTCTGATCCCCGCACCCYTCAGGCTGCCCGTGAACGCCGCGCCACCCGTGTTGCCGAGAAGCGCTCTGGCGTCACCGCCGTCGAGCTCGAGACGGCCAAGGAGTAGACGTACCATCCCCACTGTATACACACGATGGCTTGTTACCATCTTCCTCGTCGGTCGCATTCTCGGTTTAGTCTCCCCCTCAGCCATGTCTGATCTCTACGCTTTACAACCTCTATGCTTGAATTATGTATCGCCAGCTGATGAGCGCTTTATGCTCAAGCCCATGCCCCATGCACGATCAGTCATCCTCTGTGTGAGTCATGGAGGTCGGCGGGGCGCTACCGAGTCTAATTATATTGCGTCTGGCTGCGCCTTCATTATCTTGCGTGTTGGGTACTTTAAGGCTGCAAATCGTTAGAGAAACATCTGGGCAGAGATGTAGAGTCGCGAGGAGACAGATTGCCTGCTGTATGAGGTTGAATTCAGGTCGTGTGCAAGCGAAAACGTCAATTCGTTCTGTACCACTCGCGCACTGCACATTACTTTTAACGCCCCGTCAAATACCTTGTTGCCCAACCCTTCGATCGAAAGATGAAGGCGATTATTTCGTACGTCGTCCGTGCCGCCAAGATAATTTTGACGACAGCAGTGCAAACGCCCAAGGCGGAGAGATCCGGGGAAAATGGGAGATAGAGTCTGATCGACCGGAAAAATCTCAGAAGTTTGAGCATGAAGCTCTTGAACGAGTCGGTGAAGTGTTTAAATACTATCTGATGTATCCAGATTGAATTCAAGCGGCTGCGCACATGGACGTCTACCGGTACGTAATGGACTCCACTACACTGCAATTTGCTCACCCAGAAACCCCCTGGCGCCCAACTGACCGCCCAAATATGATTATGTCCATCTCAGCGTCCATATCTGGAGCCATGTATTAGTTCGGTGATTACCGTCAACGACGGCAGCTTGAGGTGGATCGGGAAGAAGGCGAAAACGCCTTACACGAGAGTCGGGAGATCGAAGGGATTTCGTAGGATCTTGGGGCGCGTAGATGATACGGTAGACTGCGACGTATTATCGTGTAGGTGTCCGAATTCGACTGCGACAAGTCGTGAGGCCGCCTTAAGGGCGACCATGCTGCTGGTGGTCGATAGGCAGCAACAGATCCCAAATTGATGGACGATCCGAACCTCGAGCGAGGATAGGTTCGCGCCCAGTCGGCGGGGGAGGATATTGTGCGTAGAGGTGTCTGTTCGGACGGCGGGCGCATAGCAGTTCAAGTGAAAGCTGCAAGACCCAGTGGCGACGTGACGATCCTACTCGTCGCTGACACTGCCGTTAGGCGTCGACGCAAGAGAATCGACCTCCATCGTGATATCGACGGAGCTCGAGATTATCTTTTTCGCAGAGAATTCTGCGAGCTGTGCGCTGGGGGAGGTGCGGAATCAGCGTAAGTACATCTGAGTGCAAGGATGAGTGAGTTCGGCTACCGTTTGCGGTCCCGGAGCGTCTCGAGCATGTGGATGAGGTCGTCCTGCTCCTCGATGCGCAGCTCGCCGCCTGGTAGATTGCCAGAGATGTCTTTCGCTTGCGCAAGAGCATTTTTAAAATTGTTCGCCTGCAAAGAAATAAGTCAATGCGGCGTTCAGGGGTTTGCCTATGTGTGCATACCGCCTGGAGCAGTCTCTGCTTCGACTCCGGAGTGGACGTTCCTGCCGGTTGCTGGGTTAGCTCTAGGACAGCGACGAGCTTTGGTAGGAGTTCTTCGTAGTAGGACACGGGGAAGACATTTGCGGCCATGGTCGTTGAGAGCGAACCCTTCTGATTGGACTGTTTTTGTTTATGCATGGATGCCACGGTCACCAAACAAAACACCGGCGTCTTTTTGCTGTTTTGGACATCGACCGACAGCGACGAGACGGCTTTCCTCCGCCACCTCCGCCATCCAACTCTCGTGTACTGGCTAGGAATCTCCTCAACTGATTTTCTGCCGCGGCGAATAAGCCCTTAACTCGACCCTGAAACTAGCAAAACTCTTCCTTTGATGCCTGTGACCCACATAGTCGCTGTCGACACCGATCCGCGCGTCTACATTGTCCAAAAAAATGGCGCCGAAAGTACGCCGTGCATCCCCTAGCTGCGCTGYGYCGCTCATCATYCCGATCTCATCGCAGGGGTCGTCCAGATCCTGCAGCGCCGCCCGAACGAAGTGTACGTGCACTACGTAGACATGGACAAGCGCATGGACGAGTGGGTCCCCGAGGTGGCGTGCACGATCCGCGAGCCYGCGGTGCCRTCSCCSCCGAAGAAGCGCCGCCCGGGGCGTCCACGGGCACAGGCRGTSCCMGAGCCTGCGCCTCCCGCCGCGGTGCCACCCCCGCCGCCCAGCGGCGCGGAGGTCGTCATGACGGAGGAGGACTTCGACCTGCGGCATCACAAGCAGCTCACCGCGCAACGAAACTTCGACATGGTCATGTTCGACTCGTGGAAGATCAAGCCCTGGTGAGCTACCTCTCTTCTCCCCCTCGTCGCGTGTGGTGCCCGGTATGCTGATTTGGTTTTCGCGGGGCAGGTACTTCTCGCCATACCCGCTGACGGAGACGGAGGCGGACGACGTTGTCGACACGCCAGCGCCGGCGACGCGCATTCCGGGCGTGACGCGCGCGACGGTGCGCTCGCACGGGCGCACGTCAGACCTGCTCGCCGGGGGGCTGCTGCGCCCACACACCGGCGAGTCTATGCTCTGGGTGTGCCACTTCTGCTTTAAGTATATGGCAGACGGCGTTCCCTGGGAGCTGCATAAGGTGCGTCACAGATGAATGCTCCAGTATATGGTGAATTGGTGCTGACGCCCGCGTAGAAGGACTGCAAGATGAAGCACCCGCCGGGGAAGAAGATGTATCAGCGCGGTGCCCATACAATTTGGGAGGTTGACGGGGCAAAGGAGAAGGTATTGTCTTTTCGTTCGTTTGTTCTCGTCCATCGATGTCGCTTAAACTGGTTCAGCTCTACTGCCAAAATTTATCACTTTTTGGAAAACTATTTATCGATGTCAAAACACTCTTCTTTGACAGCGACAATTGTTGGTTCTCCACTGCTTCTTCCCTGTGCTATCTCTGACAATAACTGGATTTAGTCCTCTTCTACATCCTTACCGACGCCAAATCGTCCGAAGACCATATTCTTGGCTTTTTCTCCAAGGTTGGATCTTTACATGGGTTGATGCTGTAACTGACCCACCTCACAGGAAAAACTGTCATACGACGACTACAACCTAGCTTGTATCATGACTCTACCCCAATACCAACGAAAGGGTTACGGGATGCTCCTAATTGAATTTAGTGAGAGATAATGGTTTATTTGAACACTATTCGTATTTAACGTATAACAAGGCTACGAGCTATCACGCAGAGCTGGCAAGGTTGGCACGCCCGAACGGCCACTCTCCGACCTTGGGCTGCGCAGTTATCTCGCGTACTGGATCTCCACGCTCATCCGCTTCTTCCGGTGCGCCCTAGATGCCTGCCTGCCTTGTCCCCTCGGCTGACGTTTCTTGTCCGCATAGCCGTGTCCTGCAGGTCCTCCCGCCGGACATCGTCTCGGTCCGGACAGACAACAACTTCCCGAACCTGCTCGACGACAGCAGCGACGCCGTGTCGCGCATGCCGTCGCGCAAGCGCAAGAAGCCGAAGGGGTTCGACGGCGAGGTCGCTGAGGCGAATATCGAGCAGATGATGGGCATGATGCCGCTCAAGGCGATCCACGGTGCGTCCCTCCCCCTTTGCTTTTCGCATATCCACGCCACCGGCTGAACATACCCCGCAGAGCCGGCGTTCACGACGCAGCGCACGCTCGAGACGGTGCAGCGAGACGACGGCGGCGCGGAGACGCATGTCGAGGTGCGCTGCACGCTCGCGGAGATCGCACGCGCGACGAACCTTCGCATCGACGACGCGGCGTTCGCGCTGAGCGAGTGCGGCCTGCTCGTGCGGCGCATCATCAATCGGAATCGGAGCGGGACGGGCGGCGAGGAGAGCGACGCAGGGGACACAACTCCCGTTGGGGAGCACGATACCGTTGTGATTACGCGCGCGCTCGTCGAGGCGGTCGCGCGCGAGAGGAGGGTAAAGATTATGTATCTTGATTTGTCATGTGTGATACCGTAGGGGCCGTCGATGGTGCGTCTATTGGTGCATATGTATGTCCGTGTATGTGTAGCGCTCCTACTTGATTTTATTTTTTCTTCGACCCCCCCTCCCCCTCGTAGTCATGTACCGATATACCCTGATTTTGTAGATTTACATCGGCCGCGACCTTACTGCGACCGCCCGAGCGCTTGCACGCACATATTGTGCAAGAGAAATTCATCAAAAACCCTGCTCGTATTGCGAAGCGCGCGATCTCTGATGCGTCGCATTACTCCCTTTCCTCCGAGGAATTATCTTGTGCAGCAACGATGTCGGGGCGGGCCTTTGATATTTGATCCAGGTGAATACTCATGCGATGTGCGTAATCGAGTCCATTTTCCTGCACCACGTCCGAGTCGGCCAATTGCATATTGCGTGCGATGGCGAGGGAAGTTGTTCGACGCAATGCTGCGTGGAGCAGAATTTAAATATATGAGACAGGCCTCATTCGCGAGTTTCGCCGCTACACCGGCGCGCTGACCGCTACAAGTGCTCGCTCGCTATAAGCGGGCTCGGGAGCGAACAAGTGTGCGTTAGAGGCCGTCATACACGCTGAAGGACGAGGAGGACGTCTCAGGCACTTCCGAATTCCCAACATAAATATATAGTGGATACAAAGATAAATACACGCCGATCTAGGATGTGCGTGCGAGAGGGGAGCAAATAACATTCTACCTATGGCTACAAAGACATTGCGTGCGGAAAGCATGTGCATGTGCGTGTGTGCTTCAAAGCGTGAAAACGTGGGTGAGGATCCGGAGAGAGCGGCGGGGCGGGGCTGGGAGGGTACAAGGCTGGGATGCATATAGTTGACCGAAATATAGCGTGCATAGAATAAGATTCAGATATCCGCCGATTGGGCCCAAAGTTATATAATCCTGTCGAATAGTAAAATATGATATGTATAATGTGACCTATTGGCAAAGGAAGCGCCCCCCCGGTCAGCAAAGCGACGCGCGCCTATAAAGATGGGGGAGACTCACATGTCGTTAGATGCAGAGATACGCTTGTGAATATGCGTGGTTTTTTTAAAAGAAAGAGTTGTCGGAATTGTTGCGGCCCACTCTTGAGCACGCCCTTCGGAAGGATGAATCATGATCGTGACAAACCAGCGTTCGGCAACCTGTCCCCGCCGCCACCGATGATAGGGAACGGATACTCAGATTTGGCACTCGCTCGGCGCCTCCTACTGCCCCCCACAGGCGTCTTGCCCGGTGCGCCCGCGGGGCTCGCCGGCAGCGCCGCGATCTCGTGCCAGTCGCGCAGGAGCTGCCGCCCGACGGACGGCTCGATCTCCGTGCCGTCGCGCGACACCTTGATCTCCTTGTCGCGGTTCCACGGGTTGCGCAGGTGCCGCGTGTTGGCGAACGAGAGCCGCTCCGTGCAGAGCCACTCGACGGGGAAGCTGTCCCCCCACGAGAGCTCGCCGCCTTCCTCCGGCTGGACGAGGGGGATGGTGCGGTTGGCAGGCTCCTCTGTGCGGTCGACGTCTTCCTCGTGGACAGAATCGAAAGTCGGCGGATGGGGCTCGTCCTCCCCCGGCGCGTCTTCGGGCGAGCGGATCGCGCGTCCAGGCGCTGACGTGTCCAATGCGAATCGCTCAGCCGGCCTGCGTTTGAGATACAAGGGTTGCTGATCTAGACTGTGCGGCTTTACTATGGGCGCGAGAAGCGAATATTCCCGATCCTCGTCCCCCAGCAAGGCAGGTGCGGAATGCCGTTCATACCCTGGACCAGGTACATCTCGTGCACTCGTCGCTGCAGCTGAGGCCAAGTCACCGACGACGAGCGGCGAGCTATCGACGAGACGGTGGTCGCCGGGCGAGAAAAAGGTGCCTGGCTGGCTGGAGATCTGACTCGCAAGTGCGGCAGGGGAGTGATGAGGCGAACGGCTTGTCCAATGCACATCGCTTTGGCCGTTGAGGAAAGGCCCAGTCATCCTGCRCAAACGCSCTCGAGTTCAGTTCATCGTTATCGACCAACCGAACTATGGCAGTAGCACTCACCTCGCGTAGCCATAAAACTCCCTGCTTTTGTTGACGCYRAAAATGAGAAAGACRTCCTTGCTCGTCCGGAACGCCTGGTCCAGWATCTCCTCGTTGTGCTTYTGCGTGGCCCATATCCCGCGCGACACACTGATGTCCAGATCCCCCTGTCAGCCAAAAGTCAGGTCTCGCGTTCATGCATGCATGCGTGTGAATGACTCGCCTGGCTCAGCGACTTCAAGATGAAGTACCGAATCGGGAAATGGCGCGCGAGAAAGCTGGAGTTGGTCGACGAGTACGAATCCGAGCTGCTCGAGTGCGGTGGGTTGGCGCCTTTCCCGCTGCCGCCGTCGTCGCTGGGGGGCGAGACGTCCGATTGCGGCTCCGCTAGACCGTCGGACGCGCTTCCCGGCGACGAAGGTGCACCCTGCGCGGCTGCTGGTGGCTGGTGCTGCAGCGCTCCCTCGGCAAGCTTCTGCTCGCGGACCCAGCGCGTGTGCATGCCCATCCCGCGCTGGTACCCTACCCCCGCCGTCAGATCGTCGTTCGTCTTCCGCACGCGACACACCAGCCGCGGACAGCTCAGGTCGTTGGCGCGGAGCGGCACGCCGTTGAACCGCGCGATCGCATGCTGCAGGCCCTCTATGCTCGCGTAGTTGATGAATGCGCAGTTCGACCGCGCGATGAGGAACACGGAGACGACGCCGTTGGCCGCGCCCGCCTGCRCGCTGGCATCRACTGGGGCGGCGACGAAGAACTGCARGACCTCGTSGTGCGTCGCGTCCGCSGGCACATTTCCCACCCACATGACCCAGTCCGAGCGGTCCGCGGGCGGGTTGGGGTGGAACGAACGCCGGATCAGMGGGCGGTCGCTTGTCGCAGGAGAYCCGCCTTCCATGGGCACTGCCGCCAACATTTCTTCGACCGGAGGCGCAGATCCTGGTGGGAAGGGATGATCGCCCAATCGAGTATCATGATACCCCCCCGAAGAGGACGGAGAATAATCGTCCGTGGGTCCACCTTGCGCCGTSTCTGARMWGAACCCGAAGTGGCCTGCCTGTGAGTAGCCCACGGCGTAGTCACTTTGGTAGCGCAGGCCTGAGTGGTTTACCTGCAGCGAAGCACCGGACGAGAGGTGCGGAAAGTAGTACCATCCCAGTTGGGGGCCACTGTCGCTGGGCGATGGAAATGGCTGACCGAATGCGGGCGGAGGATACGAGGGGCGGTACATCTGCGGGGACGGGTATGTTTGGGGAGGATAATATGGATACGGCAAGGAGTGAAGCGGGCCAGGGCCACCATAGGGTGCGCCGCCCTGTCCGGAGGGCGAAGGCAAATAGGGCGTCTGCGCTGGAAAAGAGGAATGGGGACTATACGCCGTCGGACTTGGGGCATCGGAGGAAGGGTATGGCTGGAGAGCATCTTCTGCGAAGGGCGGCACGTAGGCCGTATGCGGCAGTGTCATGCTTTGGAAGCCGGCGTGAATGTCTTGCGGCATAGAATGCTGGTATGGTGCAAAGGCGTACGCGGGCGGTGGGAGCGACGCATTCATCGAGCCTGACTGCGTGGGCGTCGCGTACGGTCCGACGAACTCATATCCCTGGTTATACGGTAATGCCGCTGGTGGAGGAAAGTGACGCGGTTGGGGGACAAATGGCACAGGCGGCGGCGGCGGCGGCTGATCGCGTACGTTTTCGTTTTCGAGGACGCTGTGGAGCAGAGTCGGATACTCGAATCCTGATGTCAGTTGCGAGGAATGTGGGGCCCGTTGCGGAGGATTTGACCGGGAGCGTCTTGCGCGCACACCAGGCTTCGCGGGGGGTATTTGCTCGACGTTCGCCGTCTGAGTTGCATCGCTGCTCTCGCCACCTAAGGAAGGGAAGGTGGACTCATGGCGCTCTACGCCGACACATGACTTTAGATATGCGTGGAACCGCAGCGAGTGACTGGACGCACCTGGCCGAGCTGCAGAGCTGGCTCGATTGCTGCTAGAATCTAAACAGAGTAAGGTTATCAGGCTGCATTTCAGTATATAGCCAGGGGCCGAAGGGCAGCAGCATCTCCTCTGGACAGCCCAGGGCGTAAGCGGCACACGGGGAGAAGGTTGCTGTAGTATTTCGTCTCTCAACTTCAATAGGGCACGTGATGACGCGAAGAATTACCTGATCGTGCGGCCATCGAGGGGAAAGCAGGCGAAGCGGAATCCAACTCTAACATTGGCGTCGTTGTCCTTTCCTATATACTTCGAGTACATGACGTCATGTCCGGATTGCGAAGAAACTGCACGCTTTCTTTACATAGACCTAGATTGCGCTCCGAGCAAGCTCCGAGCTAGTGTGGTGCCCCATTTCTCTGCATTTTCTTGGAATTTTACGCTGCCTCTTAGCCTCACCGATAGTAGTGTCAATCAGTGTAACAGTTATGAAATAGCGACGATCCTCAACCTTTTCGGGCAACTATAGTCGTCCACAAGTTTTTGATTTATATCCTCCGTCATCGCCATGACGTAGGCACCTGCGCAGTTATCATTAGCCGAAGGCTAGGGCCAAGTTTATCCAGAGGTATTCTACGCTCTTCTACTCGACATAAGAACCACTAGGAACCAGGCGCGTCACCGCCCGGGGCCCGAGATCTGGGTAGAGGGCCATTTTTGCTTTTTGGACGGGCCGACATCAAGCCACGGTACATAGTAATGATATGGCATCCCGCATCTATGCGAGAAGAAAAGTATCCTGTACAGAAACGAGATATCTGAAATCCAACACGAAGAAATTTCCGAGTATGATGACAAGTCTTTAATTGTCGAATGGAGACTCGAAAAACACCCGCCGTAGTCCTTCGCCGAAAATCTAAAATTCCCTCGAAAGTTCGAGGTCGCACTTGTCGATGGATGACAAATGGATGAAGCAGAAAATACCGCACGGCCTTTTCATTTGCAGGCACACGTCAGCGATCTACAGCTCCAATCAAGTTCTAATGGTACAACCTGTACACATGAATTACAGCCCCCAGGTCCTCTCATCTTAAAATCATGGCTCCTCCTTTTTTTCTCTGCCCTCTTCCAGGCCGAAGCTTTCAGCGCCCGCCCACGAGCCCCAGCACGCAAACGAGTTCGCGAGCTGGCCGTGCTCCGGGTCAAACGCCGTCCGGCGCAGGGGGCCCAGCGGCGGGGCGTCGTACACCTTCGCGAGGACCTCCTCGACCGACGTCGACGTAAGCAGGACAAGCCTCCCCTTCGTGGGGTGCAATATCTTGCGCAGCGTCGTGCGCAGCTTCGCGTTCGTCACCTGCGCTCCGAGTCCATCAACATCCGGTGCGCCTTTCACCGCGTGTATCAAGTAGACCGACGCACCTCGTTGAGGAACGGCGGGTCCGCGACGGCGATCTCGACCGCGCCGTGCAGCGCCGCGGGGACGTCCGCGGGCTCGTCGATGTCGTACGGGACGAACTGCCGCGGCGCGAGCACGGCGAAGCGCTGGTCGACCTCGAGCAGGCGCGCGCCGGGCAGCGCCGCGCGGTGCTGGAACGCGACGAACGCCGTCGGGCAGCAGAGGAACGCGATCTGCGTCGCGGGCGTGCAGAGCGCGTGCAGGTGCGCCGCGAGGCTGTTCGCGGACTTCTCGCTGTACCTG
>KN817563.1:12279-290737 GCA_000827495.1 Hypholoma sublateritium FD-334 SS-4
CTGGAAGAGGCGCTCCTCCTCCGCCTTTTCGCGGAAGTGCGTGTCGAGCAGCGCGAGGACGTTGGGGTCGAGCCGCGGGGGCGAGCCGGATGTGTGGGAGGCACTCGAGACGGACTGGGAAGATCGGGGGACGGCGATCATCGTGGAAGGCTGTTTGGGTGGTGGTACAAGGGAGAGAAAGATGAACGAAAATCGTGATCGCTGCTAAATTTCTGGCTTACGGCAGCAATCATCAGAGCTGTTTGGGGGTAAGAAAAGTTCGTAGCAACTTGCAAGCCGCCTATAATAATATAGGGCCTATTTCAATGTTCGCAGGTCAGGATGTTTAACATCGGATTTGCATCGGATGGCTCATTCGCCTCGCCCTAGCGCATTCTGAAACTTTGCAAATGGTTCAATTACATAAATACAAGGTCAGTGTAGTCCAAATAGCGTATTAATTCTCAGTACCATAACGACAGTGTCCTTTTTTCCTGTACGCTGTCGACAATGATGCTATATAATGATGCATTGAACAATTATCGGGCTCATGGACTTCAGTGTCTTCCCAACCGACTATTGAGCGTTAAGCGCTGAGCATTCGTGGGGCGAACTGCATAGATGGCTAATCCAATGATGACTGGACTTGGGGGGGATCAAGCGCTTTAGCATGTGCGAAAGACGATGGCAGCCTGAGTGGCTAGCCGATGTCTCCGCCAAATATTATTCTCGTAACGAGGTACAGCTATAAGTACATTTTTTTTTTTTTTTTTAAAGGATGATGAGCGTCGAAGAGGTGATGAGAGGAGTGTGGAGAAGAATAATAGAAAGGGGATGATAATAGAAAGGGGATGATAATAAAGGATTACGCAACATTGAGAATATTATGGCCTGAGAACAGAAGGGCTTGTATGAGTACGGGGTTTTTACGGATATAAGCGAGGAAAGATTCTGATGACCAGCGACCGAGGGGTTGGATAATAGATGGTGGGATGCCGTGTTCAGCGAGAGATGTTGTTCCGCCAGCTCGCATTGATTGGCCGCCAACGCCACGGTCAAAATATGTGCGTAGACGTCTCATGAAGAAGGATCGAGTTGGTACTTCTCCCTTTGAGGTCAACCAGAGGGGGGAACAAAGGGGGAACAGAGTATCACGGGATTTCAGGTAGCGGAGGAAAAGTGCGAGAGGGTTATGTTGGAATTGTTGTTTGCGAATAATTACTCGATTGCCTTCAAAATAGCGGTCGGCTTTGTGGGAGGGCAGGAAGAATTCATACTGGGTGTCAGAAGTCACTACTGAGGAGCGACGGGTGATTTTCCGCCATTCTCGAATTAATGGATCGTCAGGAAATGTCATTTCTCCTAGCCGCAAGAGTGCAAAGAAACCTGAGGTGATCATTGCAGTGAATAGCAAGGTGTCGTGAGGTGGCGCGTCAGGGAGGTCATTGATTATAATTGCGAGGTCATTTAGAGATAGGGCCCGTTTCCGAGCAATGGGGGTTCCTTTGAGTCGCTTGCAGCCCTTGAGAGTACGCGTGACGATGGATGAACGGCGCGCTTCACGGACATTAGGGAAGTATGGTTCAAGTTGGTGGCATATGCCTGATAGATATGTTCCGACAGAGTCAGGTTTTATGTGATGGGACATGTATACGACAAAGAAAGAAAGGGTTTCTTCGGTGGGGTCAATGGGGAAGTTGTGGATGCGAACAAATGTCAGGTAAGAATTGAGTGCGGAGCCATATGATTTCCAGGAAGAAAGGTCGATGGCCATACCCAATGCAATCGCTCGTTCATGGACAAGGCGATCACGGGTCCACGGCAGGCGTACAGGTTGCCTGTTGCGGACAATAGGATGTGGGATCATTTTTTAGAGTGCCCCATCGTTACTCGTGGGGGTTGAAAGGTTGAAAGAGACAGGCCGGGGGCAGCATTAGATGCCCGGCTAAAATCGCCGCGAGAGAGGGCATCAGCCACGGTGTTCTCAGAAGTAGGGATCCAGAGAACACGGAGGTCGTGGTTGCCGTCGGTGAGGATGTCAGCGGCAGCCATGATTATAGGATTTATGCGAGGCGAGCAGCGGAGGGTGTTGAAGTTGTCAAAGACATTGGAGGAGTCGGTATAGACAACAATTCGTGAGCCGTTGGACGCAATTTTGTGGATATGGTGAAGGGCGGAGAGGACGCAAAGGGCTTCGTAGAAGTGTATGATTTCGTCGGTGATTTCGTCATCATCGGGGATGGAGGCAAAAAACCCTAAGTTGGGTCGAGGGATCCAAAAACCAATGCCTGTTAGGCAGGCATCACCATATACGACGTAATCAGCGTCTTCGAGATTCCATGCAATGGAACTGAGGACACGGACGCCGTTGGACTCTTTGACTCGTTGCATCGCCCAGCGGAGATCTGAGCGGACGGCGCAGTTGGTGTAGATTTTTTGTTCAGGTTTGTGCTTTCCAGACATTTTGGGGTAGAAATTGTTTAATGCAAGGCGGAGGAAAGGATCAATGTTGACGTCCCAGTTGACCCAGCCAGCGAAATGTTGCCATTGTTTCAGTTTGAAGTGCACGGTGTCTTTACGAGGGGGTTTAGTGTGGGGAGGGTGTTTGGGTGCCTTGGGGGGTTCAGTAGTCCACAGTGCAAGTTCA
Organism: Hypholoma sublateritium FD-334 SS-4; assembly: GCA_000827495.1. NCBI lineage: Eukaryota > Fungi > Basidiomycota > Agaricomycetes > Agaricales > Strophariaceae > Hypholoma > Hypholoma sublateritium. The sequence continues at coordinate 14,906 of KN817563.1, forward strand.
GTGAGGAACCGTTCGCGGGCAAGAGGGGGTTGGGTGAGTGTCATTGCATTTGGGTCAACGTCGATGCCGATGACAGTTAAAGGGCAGCCCGAGATCTGCTTCTTTTCCTTATGGGGGATCCCGAGGTGATCCCAAAGGTCGAGAAGGATTTTTTGGTGTCGCGGCAGCATCTTGTTGTACGGTGGATAGAATGCAGCGTCGCCTTTTACGTCACACCCCGTGGAATCGTCTACGTAAACAGCCAAATGATCAATATGCTCGATCTTTTTGGCAATCCAAGTAACTAGCGCATTGAAAGAGATAAATAGTGACCCAGATGCGGAACTGCCGAAAGCTGCATTGCGGTCAATGTACCAGATCCCGTCAATGAGGTTTGCCTGTTTGATTTGCCAGGCAGGGTGCATCGGAAGCAGTCGGTATGCCTCAGCGATGTCAGCTTTCCACATGATAAGCTCAGTGTCCTTGCCTAAGCGGGCACGGGCATTGAGAAGCATTTCACCGACGTGTTTCATGTTGTCGAGCGGGAAGCCGGTTACACGATCATGGTTGATTAAGTTGTTCAGAGAAAATTCAGTCGCGCTATGGTCGGTGACCATGCGCATAGCTCCAGGATCAGTCTTTGGGACAGCATGAACCGGCATAGAATACATCCCATCCAGGAGCGATGGGCCGAAACCAGGTGAGAAGCGTTGTTTTTGCAGCTCAATATCACGTTGGCTGCGGAGGAAAGAGGCTTTAGATTCATCGGAAGGGGTTGGTCTGGAGGCATCAAAAGTATTCGGAAAGCCATCGCGTCGGGTATCGGCCCAGGGCCAGAAACCTTCATGGAAGCCAGTACAAACAGATTTAACAAAAGCAGGGTTGGGATGGTCAACGAGCATAGCTTCAAAGTTGTCAACGTTAATGGGAGTGATAATTTGAAATAAGGAAGGATTCTCAGTAATCGTTTTGGAAGTGACGGGGTTCAGTATATCGGTAGAAGAGGGACGTGGAAGGGGGTCTGCAGTCTCAGTCCAGTCGGCGGCAGTCGGCGACATGGCGCCAGATTCCCAAATGTTGTACCTGAGGTATTTTGGGTGCAGTCCGTAACGATCACTTCTTCTCGACATTACACTTTTGAGCGGAGTGTCCGGCTTTTTTGCATGAATCGCAGATGTGTCGGTAATTACACTCGCCGTCGGCGCGGTTGCACCCTTTGGCGCCATTGTAGCGGCGGCAGATGTCGATTTTGCCTCCACCTTTGCGGGCTCCAGGGTTGATGGCAACTCGGGGTCCGTTGTTGGCATCGTGGCGGGGGTCATCAGTCCGCGATCCGTCAGACATGAGGATGGAGGAGTAGAACTTGGAGAATTTGTGGTCGTCTGTAAGGAGGACCTGCTGCCCGCCTCCAACGAAGTTGCGGATGGCTTTGTCAAACGAAACGACTTTGTGATGTGAGGAAATAACCTTGGCTTCAAACTCTCCTTGAATGTAGTCCCCATATGCGGTGACTTCTTTCGCGCGATGGGGAAAGGCAAACGAGTATGCATCGGCAGCGCGTCTCCATGCACTAACCCAGTCAATGCTCGTTCGGACCACCCTTTTTGTATCAGAGACGACAATGCGGATTTCTTGGTCTCCAAAGCGACCCTTTGTCTCTTCATCAATTGAAGTGCGGTGGATGGATGTGAGGATAACGTTGAGGTCGAGTGCTTGGCCTCTGAAAATACGGTCCCACTGAGACGAGGGGAAACCGACCGGGCTTCCGCGCGCCATTTCGGCGAAGAAACGGGTCCCGGGGATGTCGATGTGATATTCACGAAGGAGTCAAACGGTTTGTTCACAACTAGGGCGGAGTGGGCCGGCGTCGACGTCAGCCTTTCGGTTGTACCATGGCATATGCGCCTCGACGGCCCGGCGAGGTCGTTTAGCTCCGTGCTCTTCTCCGTCGTCGTCATCCTCATCAGCAGCGACGGAGGGTTCGGCCCCGGGGAAGCGGCGCGTGGTGCCAGCTGTAGATGTGTTGTCGGCGGACTGAGTCGCGTGGTCCATGGGTGCGTCGTCGGCGAGCTGAGTCGCGCCGCCAAACTGTTCGACGAAGCGAGAGACCTGATAGGCGGGGTGATCATTCCCGCCGTGGATGTCCTCCCTTCCGCGCTCCGGCGATCCGCTCGCAGGGCGCTTGCGTCGGAGTCCGGATTGTAGTTCGTCGGGGCGTGAGGGGTGTCCGGCAGGAAGGTAGGCGCGTCCCCGCTCAGACGCTCGAATAGAGTTGGCTTCGGCTGACTCGAGCTCCTTTGAATAGGCGGCGAAAGCCGTGATCTTTTGGCCCTGTGATACGTTGATGTCATCATAGGCCGTGAGTCGGTTGAAGAGTTGAGTGTAAGCTTTGGTCTTCTCGACGTGGCCATTGCGGAACTCGTCGATGGTGGCAGCGAGGTCATCGAGAAGGCGTTGGTGGTCTGGAGCGAGCTGTCCTGTGAAATTTCCCAAGACTTGCGCTTCGGCTGCCCGCGGGGAATTATTATTGGAAGCGTGGGATCCTCCTGGGCTAACAGTGGCATTGTCATCCGGGATAGCAGAGCCGGCTCCTTGTTGTCCATTGCTCATGACTTATTTGAGGTACGATGGTGTGAATATAAAAGTGAAAAAGGCGGCGGCCTTCTTGAGTGAACGCAGGACGAAAGTTTGTGTGAGACACAAGTCGTGCTGTTGTGTGAGATGACCTCGGCCGGTTTTGCTCGCGGTCTATTTTTGGCTGCGGCCAAGGTGTGTTGACCGCCAACGTAGGCTAGGTCAGGAATGAGGCGTCATTCCCGGTGAAAACCGACTTCGCCTCACGTGATCTATTTCAATTCTCCGAAAACTCACAACACTTTCCAATGAGCACCAGTTTGGTAAGAATTGCTCAATATAGCTTGCGCGTTACGGGCAGGTATGACAAATGTAATTAGAAAAGTCTGAATGATAATATACATAGGGCATCTCAAAATATTGGGACACATTGGCGCAACGTCAACATGACTGGAGGACTAATATATGTAAATCAATCTGAATGTAACGCATCTCAAAGTTTCCCATGTGTGGTTGAACGACAATTATTAGCAGAGTTAAGCATCCTTTTCACCTGAAAGCGACTTGGAAAGAGCTTTGAAACGCTTTGTAAAAGGGCAATGTCAAATAATCATCAAACCGGAGTTTCGAGAAAAGCAAACCTCCAATTCCGCTGCAGGAAGGGCAGAAAAATAGGCAGCAAATTCATCTACAGTGCCATGGTTTCGTTGGACCCATTCTTTTGCACAGAGATTTCTAATATAAAACTGATTAACATTCTGTCAAAAAGATAAGTGTAAACAATAGGCTTACCTCGGGGTGACAGAATGCTTATTTACTCGCATCTTGTTCACTCGCTTTGGATTTTTCTGGGGATCATCCTCTTTATTGCCTTGTCCCTGGTTTGAAGAGCCTTGAGCTGGGTGAATATGATTGGGTGGAGGCAAAAAAGAGGGAGGGTGCAAAGATGCCGGCGCAACTGCAAATGGTTTGTCGATCTGTATCGAGATAATATATCAAATGATTACAAAAATCAAGATTGATTTCACTCACCAAGAATTGATATTGGGGGCGAGTATCAGCAAGCGGGAAAGCCGCATTCACCAAAGGGAGTTGGCCCACTTGTTCCTTTGAATCTGCTATTAGAATCAATATATCAGTACATAGACTATACGCACCATAACTTGAGCTGGCCCGCAGGGCATATCAGCAACAATGTTAGTTTGAGAAAATTGAGCGATCTGAAGTTATTGATTAGATATGATAGATAATTATAAGTGTCTGATACATACCATATCTGAATTATCTGTAAGCGCAGATCCTAGTGTCGACGATTTCATTTTCTTGTAAGAAGGGTCCTTCGAGTCCTCGTCGACAACGCGCTTTGATCCCTTCCCCTTCATCTTTTCAGAGCCTTCTTGCTTGTTCAGCCAGTTGCTACGCCATTGCGAATAAATGTCACTAGCGATCTGCTCGCTTTTCCAGTCAAGCTCACAAAAGCCAACTTCAGGAAACCTTGTAGTCATGTCATGGTAGTAACTGGTACGACTTGCCGCATCCACTCCTTCAACCCAGCTATGAAAAACTTTCCCTTGTAATGCAAACCCAACAAAGATAGACCTTGCGTAGCGGCGGATGTCTGTCGCTCTCCAACCATCAATAATCTCACCATTCTCATGTTGAATATATCGCATCTTGACATTCTGTCCTTGAGAAGCCCGCCCTCGACCTCGTTTGCCCTTTGCTACACCAGTGGAATGTTCGTGTATGGCGGTACCATCCTCTCCGTGAGCATCATCGTCATCGTCATCAGCTTCGTTAGATTCGGTACCCGGAGCCCTCACAGGGGCATCGTCGAGAGACATTATTTTATCTTCAGCGAGTGCAGCCAAATATTCGTGGCGGAACCAATAGGTAATATTAGGGTAGTCTTCACGTTTAAGCACAACACGTTCGCCAGAGGAAAGAGGGACTCGCTCTAGAAGGTGTTCGTACGCCTCTCTGAGTCAAGGATTGGCTGAATTAGAGAGGCTTGATAAACTTTTGTAATAATACTTACTTGAGCACCGCATTTTTTGCTTCCAAACGAATGTGTTCCTTGACAAGGTTGCTATTCTCGCGATGAATCTCGTTAAATCGAGCTTGAAGGGTACGGTATTGTTCAATAGAGACAAATCCACCCTCCGTGGGGAGATTGGACCATCCCGATTCGAAGGAGGATATGGGTGTCGTTGTACCCTGTCTGACATTAGAATCAATAGACCATGTAGATAAGACAGGAAATAAATACCTTGTGCATTTCAAACCCTGGATTGGACAGCGGAAGTGAGTACGATGAACCTGTAGCAACACTTTCTGGCGCGGAAAATTGGCTTCGTTGTGCGTGTGAACGGGTGGGGAGGAAACGCTGTAAGTTGCTAGGTTGAATTCTGTCAGCACTGCCTTCTAATTGAGCTGCCGTAGTATTCATGGGAGATAGTGCAGTGTCGTCTCTTTGTGTATAAAGACTGCCAGCAGGATACATGTTGTACAAGTGTAAAGTCTTCGCTTGATCGCATACACTGGCAAGTTCGCTTACATAACCGTCAGACAAACAAATCACAAGTAGATTCGACACGCATATAGATGTTACAGGATGTTACAACATTTGGGGGGGGGGCAATCAAGAGTACAGAAGGCGACGTGTATATGCATGTACAGATAGAAGAATCTCCGCGCAAGTAAAGACAGGACAAAAATTCAGTGGCATATTTCAGAGACAAAAAAGCGAAAGGAAATAGCATTGAGTCCGAGTCGGCAAAAATTCGATGTGTCTTGGATGCGTCAACAAAATTCCACTACGCACTAACCTACGCGTCGACAGAATCCTTCCAGGCTGAGAGCTGCTTGACGAAAGCAGGTCTTGGAAGACGTTCAGATCCGGGGCCATTTCCTCGACCAAACTTGTACGGCCATCTTCCGGCTTCGTCATTATCGGAAGACCGAGAACGCTTGGTGATAGTGCGCGCATACATCGCCGGAACCTCTGGGAATTTCTTAAGGCCTTCGAGTGCGTCGCAGAGGATTGTTCTGTATGCCTCATGGGTTGCGTGGCTGGTGCAGTTGGTGCCCGTCCATGTAGCTGCCACAAGAGAACGAAGATAAGGGACGAGGGGCTGCCAGTAAGGCATCAGGTATGCGCCAACATCCCTGTCGAAGTGCGACACATCAAAAGATTTGTCTTTGAAAAGTTGCTCACGATCGCCTTCGTTATGCCAACGGGCCAATGGGACATGGACATCATCGCTTTGGACACGAGCTTCGTAGGGTCCATCGGTGAAGGTAACTATACCCAACATGGTCTGGAGGAGAGCTTCGAGGTCGTGGGCAGGAGAATGGATATACTTGCCGCGATTGTCGATATTGAGGGCATCAAGAGGCATAAATGGTAAGGTGCCCTAGAAAAAGTGAAAATAAATGAGTACAATGGAAGAGCAATTTAGTAAGAGACGTACAGAGGTCCTCTCGAGAACAGTGCCAACAGGGCGAGCGTAATCGTAGTCGATAATCGTACCGACAGCAGGGATATTGTCGTTCACACCTGATGTCGGAGCAGGTTTAATCGATGCTCCCCCGTGGCGGGTACTACTGCGAGTGGCTCGAGAGGTTCCGCTAGTCGAGCCCTTCCTCGATTTAGTGCTCCTCGGGGGCGGTCGGTCGGAAGGATCACGGAATATCACAATGTTATTCGGACTAAGATCACCATGTACTAAATTGCATTTATTGTGCAGGAAGTCTAGCCCTGGGAGATGGAGTGAGTAAGTTACTGTGGGAGTCGAATATCTGGCTTACAGTCAACGCAGTCCAACATGACTTGGACGAATTCCTTGCGAGACCGGAATGACGTCAGCGGATCCCCGACGGGACCAGTCACCACACGGCGGTGCACTCGAGTTGGGGGCTTATCTATCATTCTCCCCCGACGGTCGCTCGTGGAATCATTGAGTTCTTCGCCAACAATATACCGAGAATGCAACATCCGATACTTTTTGGCTTCCGGACTGTTGTCAGCTTTGAGAACGTCATGAATTTTGGAGAGAACGGTCACTTCCGAAATTCCGTGGTCCTTGAGGAGCCAGGCGTCTTTGAGGATATGATGATTCCCGTCCTGGTCTCGCACAAGAAAGACATGGGTCCCTCGCCCGAAGAGAATCAGAGAGGCGTGTATATGCTTGATGACAGTAAAGGTCTTCTTTTCGACTAGGATGTGAGTGACGTTTCCGGAAAGTAAGTCGACTGTCATGGAGGGATCGACACCAAGCAGCTCTGGTTTGCCATAGCATAAAGCAAAGATAATGCGTGCAAAGTCAATTCCGTCATAGCCAGCACATGGAAGCCAAGCAGTCACACATACACCAGACCGGTCAATCAGCAAGAAGGACCATTCCAACGAGGTAGCTGCCGTGCCGCGGATAGCGAGACCAATAACAAAGCGGCGGAATGGTTGTGCTTCAAAGATCAGCGCAGCCTTCTCGAGAATCTGTTGTAACATGTCGATGCGGTGTGCAGATGCAGAGACCTCGACAATGGCTTCGATGTGGTGCCAACGAGGGCGGGCTTTGTGCTTGTGAAGGAAATGGCGCAAGTTCCTGTTAAGGAGCATAATATCTGGCTTGCGCAAGCGAAAACCACCGCTGGGTCCCTTAAGGTGACCGGCCTTGCTGAACGATCGGTCCTGAGCATTACTGACAACAAATGCTGGCTCCGGCGAACTATCGTTGTTGGGAGTGTTGACGACATCCGCAGCGCTATTGTTGTCCTCACCCTGACCCTGGCTTTCGACCAATTCCTCGCCCTCGCGCTCTTCCTCGCCTTCGCCCTCGCCCTCGCGCTCTTCCTCGCCCTTGCCCTTGCCCACGCCCTTGCTCTTGCCTTCTCCCTCGCCGTCGCCCCCTTCATCTTCATCTTCCTTGCCCTCGCCCTCACCCTCGCCCTCGCCCTCGCCTTCGCCCTCGCCCTCATCCTCATCCTCGCCCTCGTTGTCGTCGGTGTAGAAAGAACTCAATTCGGTGTCAGAATCCGCGGCTGAGGCTGGCCGAATGAGCCCGTGTCTAACTCCGAGGGTATGGGCCAAATGGTTCAGCCAGTCCTGTACGGTTTGTTCGAGCATAGCTTCCGGGAAGTGGGAGAATTTCTGAGCCGAATTGTCCCAGCACTCTTTGACGCTGTCCAGGCACGCGGGATTGAATTCAACTGGGAGAGATTCGTTTGGAAAGACTTTTTCGATGACCCATTGCAGCGTAGCAATGTTGGTAGGTACATTCGTGTTAAGCAAAGTGTTGGCGTAAGTAGCATTCACTTCCTTGCGGAGTGGCTCTTGATTTGTGGTGAGGAGTGAGAAATCCAGGTCGTTTATCGTTAGAGATGGGAATTCATGCGCGATGTAGGGGGCAAAGCGAGTGGGTTGGAGAAAAGTCGTCAGAAATAGAACAGGTGGATAGGTCGGATGATTGTAACGGGCTTCAGAGTTCAAGGTGCTGTTAGAGATAGATCCCTTTTTAACCCCACAGGCCTCGGTGCTCTCGACACCCAAAGGTCGTTTTACTGCCATGAAATTGAGATTCAAGAGAGGGTCGGAACAGCTGAGGTTGCTTTTGAAGTCGGTATCAGATTCAAAATCGGACAGGCTATAGCACGTAGAGTCAAGGAGGATATCAGCCTTGCGAATAGGGCCTCGCGAAATTGAGAGTGGCCAGTGTGAGAGCATAATGGAAAAACGAAAGTGCTTTTATGACTCAGGCTTGAGTGAGACGTCGTGGTGGTTCGGGAGCAAGGTATACAAATAAGGCTATTCCAGTTGCAAAAAACGGTGGTATGTAAACAATAGATTTATTAAAAGACATGATGAATGATTAATGATGTTGTAGCTATGAAAAATTTTCCTCCCCCCCTCCTAGGCAAACCACATCCAATCCAGGCCTCTCTACCAAAAAATAATACTGGTCCTGCATATTGTGCTTTTCCAACCTGTGAGGCACCATTGCAACAACGGATTGAATTCGAGAGACATCAATAACTTGCACATTATCATCCCCGAGGTACTTGCAGGATATAAATGTCCCATGAGAAGCAGCCAGCAGGTCGACGTCAGGTTCGGAATAAGCCGCTAGAACTGCCAGGGAAAGGACGACACCTTGACGTTTGCAACGAAAATAATACAGGACTTCGCCAAAGCCTGTGATGCCACCGTTTTGGATAAACTAGTTAAGAAGGGTGATGTGTCAGTACATACAGACATATAATTCACTTCATATATACCTTCACATTGCGGGCAGTTCTGAGCTTTCCTAACGGCTTCAGAGCCTCCTTCCAGCGCGAGCGAGCCACTTGACCATTCGGAAGTCGCAGCCGAGCCCATCGCGTAACCTTCGGGCACCAGTCACCATTAACAGAAGAATCGTCTTGTTGGCTGCCGAGATAACGAAGAAGCGCACCAGCTTCCTGGGGACGCATGAGGCGGTCATACCTATCTTGGGCGCGCAGCAGGACGTATCCCTGCCCGAGGTCAATTGCACCTCGAGGCAAGGAAGGGCATGTCGGACGGCGGAGATCAGGTATCATTGCTGTTAGCGCATTGACTTGACATCGAAGTAGACCACGGCGCGACAGATTTGCATATGGATTGGACGGCTGTCGGATCTCTTCGCCTAGATTTCCGATGGTGCGTTCCATGGTCCATTGCGATGAACATATCGGTGGACCAATTCTCGTAACCTCGGGTGCAAGGTGCAATAGTGCATGAATACTCTGCCGGCAAAAATGCAGGCGGTCTATGCGTCGTTGATAATACATTTGTTCAAATTCACGGACAAATGATTCGAGTAAACTGCCAGCCAATTTCAGATCGTCGGCGCGAATGTGGTGTTGGTGTATGATGTGCATAGCGTGTACGAGCTTGCAAAAATGAGAGTAATATGGATCAGGCAGAACTTCGTAGAGGAGAGCTGGCGCTAATCCGTATAGATACAAAAGCCACTCCCACGCCTTGTAACCGCTATTGATTTTCTCAGCGATGTTTCGTGGAGGACGATCAAATGATCCTGGTAGAAAAGGTGTAGCTGCGGCAACAGCTTTGCCGTGGGTCTCCCAAATTTCGCCGTGAAGAACGGCCCATGGCCAACTTGAGGGAAGATCATCCACGTCATGGTCAAGAGTGCCCCGCCATAGCGAGACGAGTAAATCTGCAAGATTAAAAGTTCCTAAATGCATTATATCAGAGCCAAAGCAACCAGGAACCCCGATGATCTGTTTAGCATCAAACCCGAGAAAGATAGTGGGCTTCGTTATTCCAGTTTCTAGTCGCCGTTTTTTGTACTGAGTTTCATTTGGCGATTTAAGAAGAAATTCAAGGTTCGAGAGGTATAAGGCCGAAGAGGAATCAGCTGCAAGGGTAAACGGAATATCAGGGTGATCGCATCCCGGCATCCTGTAGTTGACGGGCTTTGTGAGAGCTGGGTAGTAGTGGGTCCCGTTCGGCTTATGCCTGCCCGGGACAGGGCAATATAAACGGCAGCCGTGCTTGCCGTGATGCCCAACTAAGCCATTCAAATAAGCCATTGCAGGCCCGTCTGCAGTGTTGAGAGCAAGAAACAGCTGGGAGGTAAAGATACGATTCTGAAAAGCATCCCAAATAGGTAAACCCTCATTCTGGAGGGCGCGGACATGGTGCAAACCAGGAAACAAGAATGAGTCAAGATTTTTTGGTTTATTGGGACCAGGTATAAACCCTCCAGGAAGAACGAAATGCTTTTTGTATCGCTCGTCAGGCGGGAGATCCATGATAACCCAAAGATAAATCCAACAGTCAGATGCCTTGTGGGCGTAAAGCTGGGCGCCATCAATGGAGAGCATGAGGACAATATCGTCGTCCTTGATTTTTCCGTTTCGAACATTCTCCAGATAATCGCTGCCACTGTAAAAGTCATCGTACAAGGAGAGATGTCCAGAATTTGCCTGAAGTTCGCGAATGATCTGCCAGGTTTTCCACCGTCGATGGTAGAACTTCTTGGCACTTGATGCATCACGCCACAGAGCCTGTAAAATCGGACCAAGTAGGATGGTGTAAAACTCCTGATGGGGCTTCTTCGTGTTTGGACAGAGTCTCGGTTCATCACATTTTGGACATTTGTCTAGGTTCAAGAAGGGCCCTGTGTATGCGAGGCAACTATTTTTGCACATGTCGTGAACCACCGCAGTAACTCCCGTGATATCACTGATCTGACGTTTTATTTGCTCGTACGAGGGGATATGGTCCATGGGATAGCGTCGCAGAATCGCATCTCGATTTGCGTTGAAGGATTCAATCGAAGAGTTCATGTTAGCGAGGAACAGGTCAAGGCCGAGGCGCAAAGAAGGATGTGAGCTGATATCAAAAGGTGTGGCAGGTGGGTTTCTCAGCCGTTGGATGGCACTTTGACCCATTTTGCATTGCGCATCATCATGAGAGGCAGACTGAAGACTTCGAATGAAACTGACAGTCGTGAGCAAGTCTTCAAGACGAGTATTTTGGAAGATAGTTTCTAGATTTGGCAGCATTGATGGATTTGCCGACGCTGCTACAGTATCTTGACCGCAATCCAAATCGAGGCAGCCAGGATCAGGTTCGAGAGAATCATTATCGACATTATCGAACTGCTCGAAGGCGGCATTGGAAGGGACATGGCCAGGTTGTTCGGCTGGATCTGTTGTGGAAAAGCCGCCGGGGCTGGTCGCTGATGGTGCATTAGAGTGATCATCGGGCGCAGACAGGGAGAGGGGTCGAAAATGTGATGCTAGAGTTCCGGTAGTAGCTACTGGAGAAAACATAATGTCATTGTTATGCAAAGAATTAGAGGGCTAGAAAGGATATTCAAATTGAAGTTCATCAGCTGGCACCCCAATTACCAGATATGCACTTCGAAAACTTACAGATTTCGGCTCGTCATGATTCCTGTCTTGGATGGTGGTGGCTTGCTGATCCGGAGGCAAGGCCAAACCAGCTTCGTCTAACTCTCGGAACCTGGCGTGTCTCTCGAACAGTGCTTTGGATATTTCTCGTGTCCGACCGTTACAGCCGCCCGTGCAAGCGCATGTGAAAGTTGGCTTCTGCTTCCCCTTTGCTGTCTGGGCTTTTCGAGCTTTGGTTAGAGCCTTGGGCATGGTACATTGGTGGGAGCTGGTTTGTGTTAAGCAGGGATACGCTTACACGTACTCTCAAATGACTTACTACAGATTTATTTCACAGTGATTTGAATATATTTGTATAGACGTGTACGACATGTAACGCTACGTGTTGAACAAGGTGATCGTGTTTGACATAGGTGTCGAGCCTGTTTTTCAGTCTGTTTTGAAAAGATATACGGCTTTAGATATCTGAGCGCGAATGTCAAATCGTAGGTGATTGTGTAACCAGCAAGCCGGTCGAATGACTTGCATCGCTCGGTATTGTATTATGATGACGTAACTCTGAACGGCTATCAATAGGGCAGATTTTCACCGGGCGTCATTCCTTCTGTTCGCGACCTTGTGGTCCCAAACGGTAGCGTGCGCGCTTATACTATCATTGGAGCAGAGTTGCAAAAATTCTGCCAAATTTCAAACAACTGCTTCAGTTTTGCGAGCCTTACCATTTAACTTTCCGTATACCTATATGTGCCTATCTTCTACTATAATATGAAATAATACAAGAATCGGGGATGATTCTGCTCTGCCAGACATCTGCCGGTAAAAGGATGCCAAAAACAAGGAGTTGCAAAAATGTGACGTGCGGCGAGAGCCCGGCTGTCACGATTTTGCGAAACTCCGAAGAGAGCCCGAGACAGGCGCGACGCGACTTGTTGATCTCGCCTGAGCGGAGTTTGATTCTCAAAACCTTAAAAGCATGCAAATTCCATCACGCACCAGCAGKTTCTCGATATCTCTTTCAAACACCCATATCTGAAYRAAATATGTGGTGGAATGGTTGTAGGAGTAGTACTCCTACAATAAATGTCACTTCTTTGATGTATATTTACWTGTAGGCTTGCAGAAAATGTGCTTCGTTCTCACAAATGACGCGTTCACCAAGAATTTGAACGTTGATTAAGGCATAGAGAACCAAGAAATGCGCCGATTTTACTTTTTTTTTGGGAAACCTGATTGTAACATGTAACTACTTCAGAATATTCATTTTATTTGGCAGCAGAGCTCCTGATAAAGAGACAATGTGGTGTTTTGCAACTCTCTATACTTTTGCATAACCCCGCACGTGATAGTACATCAAGTCGGCTCGTCGTTCATTGGATTAGGGTAAACATTGTTTTTAACTTCACTTATTCTCAATGAATGATGATACGTAAATACTTTTTTCTTGAGAAGGGAGATAACAAATCCAACTGATGAATACAAAAATTACAGCTTCAAGAAACGGGTTTTTTATCTTCCTTATGCATCACCACAATAGCAGGATCCAATTTGTAGCCACGACGACGGCAGTTGTAGCCGCGACGACGGGAGCTGTAACCCCGACGACGGCAATTGTAACCGCGGCGACCGTAATTGTACCCGCGGCGACGGCAATTGCACTTGCGACTTCCTGACTTGTTGGGTGGACGATGGCGGCGGGCGCAACCGTTTTTTCAGTTGTAGTAACCCGAGCGTTTGCCACCTCGATTGCGCGTACCTCGCTTACTTCCGCGCGTGACGCCCGCTCCGGCGCAGACGGCACGCGTGGCGCCGGATTGGAAGGTGAAGGGGCAGACGGCGCAGACGGCACGCGCGGCGCGGGAGTGGAAGATGAAGGGGCGGATTGTACGGCAAGGGAGGGCGCTGGTTCAGCACGGACTACCGGTGGTGTGGGCTGTGTAGCCGCAACTCCAGCGGCGACGGCGATTGCACTTGTGCCATGTTCAAGAGTTGTTGGGTGGACGATGGCGGCGGGCACAACCATTGTTGCAGCGGCAGTAACTGGAGCGTTTGCCACCTGGATTGCACGTACCTCGTCCAGATCCACGCGTGATGCCAGCTCCGGCGCAGACGGCACGCGCGGCGCGGCAGTGGAAGGCGAAGGGGCAGGTTGTATGGCAAGGGAGGGCGCTGGTTCAGCTCGGACCACCGGTGGTTTGGATTGTGCAACGATGGCGGCGGGCGCAATCGTTTTTTCAGTTGCAGTAACCCGAGCGTTTGCGACCGTCGCTGCGCGTACCTCGTTCAGATCCGCGCGTGACGCCCGCTCCGGCGCGGGAGTGGAAAGTGAAGGGGTGGGTTGTGCGGCAACGGAAGGTACTGGTTCAGCACGGACTACCGGTGGTGTGGGCTGTGTAGCCGCAACTGCAGCCTCGACGGCGATTGCACTTGTGCCATGTTCCAGAGTTGTTGGGTAGAAGATGGCGGCGGGCGCAACCGTTTTTTCAGCTGCAGTCACTCGAGCGTTTGCGTCCTTGGTTGCGCGTACCTCGTCCAGATCCACGTGTGATGCCCGCGCCGGCGCAGACGGCACGCGCGACGCAGGAGTGGAAGGTGAAGGAGTAGATTGTGCAGCAAAGGAAGGCGCTGGTTCAGCACGGACCACCGGTGGTTTTGGCTGTGTAATGACGGCGGCGGGCGTAACCGTTTTTTCAGTTGCAGTAACCCGAGCGTTTTCGACTGCGATTGCGTGTACCTCATCCATGCGCGCACGCACCGGTTCAGGTGAGTACACGCCCTCAGGCCCCACTGGCCCACTAACCGCCCCCGGGCCAGCTCCAGACAGCCCACGCTCGTGAGGGACAGCTACGAGCACATTGCGCACCGATTTCCCCCTCGCGTACTCCACGTCCGCCTGCGAGTCAACAAAGGTCCACGGCTCGTCTGCCTCGCGCTGCCGCGGCCTCGGCGAAGAATCGACGATAGGGTCCTTGTATGCGCTGAGGACCAGTTGCTCCGTTCCCGCCTTGTCAGATTGCGTTGAGATGTGCGCAGAACCTGACAGTGGTTCCTCGACCTGGTCGGCAGTAAATGCGGGGTCCGGGAGGATGGCTGGGGCAAGAGCGGCATTGTCGAAAGGGCTCGTAGCTCGTTCTTGGTCGAGCTGTGCAGCGGGCTCCACAACGTGCACGTCAACGACGGGTGGTAGATCTTCCGCAGGCAGAATGACAGCCTTTGGTTCCTCTACGTGGTCGGATAGAGCAGCGTCCGCGAAAGGGCCTGTCGGCCGTTCGTGGGCTACTGCTTCTACTACCAACGGCTCCGCAGGAGCTTCTCCCGCGTATTCGGAAGAATCAGCATTGGCGAAAGGACTGACAATGTGCTCGTGTGCAGAGGTATTAGATTCGACGGGCGCAGCAGCTGGCGCTGGTAAATCGGGCAAGGCTTTGTCCGCAAATGGGCTAATGAAGCGCTTGGGTTCAGCATCCTTGATGTATATCGACGACTCGCCGAGTTTTTGCGAGACGCCACCGGAGATTGGGCTCGCCATTCGCTTGGCTGCATCGGTTTCGTGCGCAAACGGCTCAGGGGTGCGCAGCTCCGGCGTATCATCGACGGCGGCGGCGGCCTTGTCTGCAGATCTGGATGCGCGTACTTGATCTATGATGAGGACGTCTGCGCTCGCATCCAGTGGCGCGTCAGGCACTCCCATTTCCTCCGTCGGACTCTCGGCGAGCACSTCCACCTCATGCGTCAGAGCAAACGGCGCGCGGACCACCACAGGGGCCGCAACCTCCGCTTTATATGCATACGYCCAGGCCGGTGGCACGGCATCCTCCTTCGCCGCAGTGACAGGGCGCGCAATGCTGAGTAGCGAGGACGAGCGGCGCATCGCTCCGCTCACCCTCGATGTCCATTTGGTCTTGGGCTTTGCGCCGGCGCTAGACGCTTCRGCCRGGGATGCCGKCCCGGGGGCTGGAGRTATGAATTCAAGKTTRTGTGCGGGGGTGGGAGCCGCGTCGGTCTCCTTCGCGGCAGAGGTCGCGGTCGGGCGCGCGAGGCTGRGCACKGACGGCGAGCGGCGCGCCACCGCGCCTAGTTTCGACATCCATTTAGGGCCCTTGCCATTAGGATCGGTGGAGGGGGTGCCGGGGCGGGAGGATGCKGTTGTGCTGYCCCAAGAGTCCGTTGTTTGGATRRAGGCGGYRTCGCTGTCGCGCTCCTTCGCYGCAGAAGCCRYCGTGGGGCGCAAGAGGCTGAYGATGGATGMAGTACGCTTTAATTTAGACGCCCATTTAGGGYCCGATTTTAAGGAGGTGGAATCTGAGGCGGGAGGAGRGGAAGTTGAGGCTGTGGTRTCGCGCGAGAGTGTTTTGCTRAGGGGAATGTCCYGCTCYTCAAGTTGGGTGGYGGACTGCCGGCGGCCAAGAAGAGACGGAGAACGGACTRCAATACCCATCTGCGAGGYCCAYGTCTTTGCCTTAGRTTTGCCTGAGRGGGCCAGAYYGCTCATRATTGTAGAGGCGGAGGAATGAATGTATGAAACGGCGGGTTATGTTGTGCGGATTCTGTCTGYTGTGGTCTGACSGAGAATGCGTTGGCGCGAGTCGTTATGAAGGCCATGCCGGGAGGATGCGTCGAGGCGCTTCTGATACTGGCTGGTGCGGTGTAAAAAGATAAAACACCTCGTTGAGAACACGCACTGTCCATTCTCCCGCTGCGCGGCTGTGGCGCAGCGCAGCTCAGACACAGCATCGCCAACCAGAGTGTTAGTCTCAACCTTTTCAGGACTTAGAGCGTCATGAGCCTGTGCGCGAAATGATTAATGAAGAATGGCCAAGTGATATAAGGGGTGTGAGCGAACATTGCACACCTTTATCTTTCCACATCCGACCCCTTTTGACATGCTGGCGGATCCCAGCACACCGCGTCATTCATCCACATCCACGGAAGGACAACTGGGGTGCAAAAGACGAAAGTGAGTGCTACGTCTCTCGATGTCGCCACATGTCGGTTTCACAATATGTGCTTTGTGAACCTGCGGCTGTTGAAAAATTGGACATTGCCCTGTGACTTCGCGTGACCCCCAAGAACCAAAGGTGGCGGTGGATTCTCAAAAAGGAAAGCGCGCTGCAGGCGCCTATTTTTTTTATAGCTAGCCCGTACTTATGTGACTACAGCGGAAAAGGTTTTGCCTCCCGGCTTATCCGTTATTGTTATTGTCGCATGATGATCAGAGTAACAGATAATCTATTACATTGGTCACCTATTTCTGCTATGATAAGAGCTGCATGTTTCATAGGACAATTATACCAACTTGTGATCGGCAAACTTGAGTTTAACCGTCTACAGCTGAACTAAAAACGCGGGAGGCTACCCAGTAATGGATCATGCACTCAACTAGTCCTCCTTGGACCCTCCCTCCAAGTCTTTGGCGTGCGCGTTGGTGATTTGAGGTGGGTAGAGCGCATACGGGCAGAAGAGTAGAAGAGTAGAAGGCGGTGGCGCAGTTGGCCGAATATGGCGAGTCTGTAGACTGTAGAACAGCGACAGCGCGTGCAAGACGTTGGCATATCAATGCGACGCGACATGGGGCCTTGTCGGTGGAGCTGTCATTGAACGCTTGTATTCGCGCAGGTGCGTGTGGGATGGAGGAAGTGGCTTGCTAGTCAAGGATGTGTCCATAAGGTAATGTCGATCAATGGGGTGACTACTGCGCTTCAACCGAGTGGGTCAAGTATGTAGCGTGAAGCATACTACCAGGCTGCTGAGGATGTGAGCCACCCCCATGATGGTAAAAGGAGACCTTAGATAATCCGCACCAGCGCTCCTATCGTCCTCCCCCACCCCGCGAGCAGCACCTTAGTCTGCATCGCGGGCGTGCACAGCACGTGCAGGTGCGCCGCGAGGCTGTTGGTGGACTTGTCGCTGTAGCTACGGGAGGGGTGAGGACAACAAGGAAGTAGTAGGGTGTAAACCCCGCCCTTCGAAGAAAGATGGGTAGAACTGTGTGTGTGGGTTGGTGTACTGGCCACCTATGCGATTCCATCTCTAGACAAACGACCCTTTCACGCTTKTKCACTGCGGAGCSGGGGGTGGCCGCGTCGGCCARTGGAGATGGCGGTGGCGTACCGACCGCGACACTCACCAAAATTGGCTCAGCTGCCAGTCCTCGCCAAACGCAAGCCGGAACTCCGCGATGCTAAGCATCGGCTTGTCTGCCGCCGCGTCCGCGTCGTCGAGCGCCAGGCCCGCGATGTGCGCCGCCGCACGCTCCGCCGCGATCTCCTGGAAGAGGCGCTCCTCCTCCGCCTTTTCTAGGAAGTGCGTGTCGAGCCGCGCGAAGATGTTGGGGTCGAGCCGTGGGGACGATCCGGAGGTGTGGGNAGCACGTGCAGGTGCGCCGCGAGGCTGTTGGTGGACTTGTCGCTGTAGCTACGGGAGGGGTGAGGACAACAAGGAAGTAGTAGGGTGTAAACCCCGCCCTTCGAAGAAAGATGGGTAGAACTGTGTGTGTGGGTTGGTGTACTGGCCACCTATGCGATTCCATCTCTAGACAAACGACCCTTTCACGCTTKTKCACTGCGGAGCSGGGGGTGGCCGCGTCGGCCARTGGAGATGGCGGTGGCGTACCGACCGCGACACTCACCAAAATTGGCTCAGCTGCCAGTCCTCGCCAAACGCAAGCCGGAACTCCGCGATGCTAAGCATCGGCTTGTCTGCCGCCGCGTCCGCGTCGTCGAGCGCCAGGCCCGCGATGTGCGCCGCCGCACGCTCCGCCGCGATCTCCTGGAAGAGGCGCTCCTCCTCCGCCTTTTCTAGGAAGTGCGTGTCGAGCCGCGCGAAGATGTTGGGGTCGAGCCGTGGGGACGATCCGGAGGTGTGGGAGGAGCTCGAGACGGACTGGGAGGATCGGCGGATGGCGATCATCGTGGAAGGCTGTTTGAGTGGTCACCGGTCACTGGTGGTATAAGAAATTGTGATTACTGCCAAATTTCTGGCTTACGGCAGCGGCGGGCCGCTTCCACTTGAGTATGTAGCAGTTTGGAAGTCGGTGTGATATTGGCTGTCCTCTCTAACTGTACTATATGAGCTAATATTTATATAAGCTGGGAGTAGGTAAAGAGGGAATAAATCAAGGGAACTGTCTGCATTACGGATTGATTATGGGGGCGACGTAGTCAAAACGTAGTGACTAAAATAATTACTTATACCAAAAACCACTGCTTAATCCGTGCTTAAAAGTTTGTACGGCTTGCCGCTCCAGAATGCATCAGGAAAATAGTGCTTCAAGCAGGAAATTAACTCTCTTAAACACGCTGGAACTTTTTTATTGGTGTCCGCGTTTGCTATACATTGCATTATGTCGAATGAACGCGCGTTGTGAGTCTGAAATCGCAGAGTGACCGAGCGTGGGTCTGTCCGCTGMGGAACGATACATWGTTGAATGTCCCTAGTAGAYTCCTAAGGGCTTTTGGCACCTTGACCTTGAGTCARCTCTCTTCTACAAAGGCGTACCGCGGACAGCAGAAGGGGGCTTGTGCCCGTGACAAACGAATCTCAGGTTAGAGATCAACATGCTCGATCTTTCACTTTCATTTATGCTTTCTCCATCTTCGACGTATTGAACCTTCCCCAGCACATCAAATTAGAAATACTCTGCCAAGTCTACATCAATTTCCCTCGTAAAGGAGCGTCTGCATGAATTGTGTAAGCAATACTCAGACACGATTTCCAGACGGCGATAGCAATCACTTACGCGACCCGTTTGGTAATTCGTCCCCTCGTGAACTCGAAATTGTAGACTGTATGCAGCAGAAGTGTTTTCGGGTGGGAAATAAAGTGCGGTTCAAGGTTATCTTCTATATACTCGTTCTTCTCACTGTAGGAGTATCTGATGTTGTCTTCTCCCATGTTTTTGAACGTAATCTGAACTTTGTATTCGCGATGGACATGGTCACTTGGTTGCACATTATTGGGTCCCTCCGACCGTGCCTCCAGGTCTTGCTCCTGATTGTCGTATTTTGAATAAACCGAACAATATATCTGACATAAATACAATACAACGTACCTGGGATACTAATAGCTCATCTCGCCCGGTGGCAGTCTTAACCTTACTTGCTGGGATCGGTTTTCTCATGACACGGACGTTTTCGTGCAATTGCTCTCTATCCAATACAACCAGCTTCAGTGGCAAAGGCGCTAACTAAAGCACACATGAGACAGGATATCTGTCATAATATAAATCAGCATACCCGATTTCCCAAGTGTCCCACAAGCCGCTCGTCGCGGTCTATGCCAACATGCTTAATTTTTCTCAGTCGCCCTATGTCCGATGGCATAGAGTCTGAGGCAACCGGTTCAGTCGAGATTCTAGCTTGTGCGAACGCCAAGCCGGGCTCGAGTTTCCCAAATTGAACGGCCACTATTACCCGTTTGATGCCTCTGTCTAGAAGATCGAGCGAGATATCTGTGGAAATGTACTTGAGCTTTAAACAGCGATGGCGGTGCAAAGATATAACCTTTGGAGGCAGTAGCGAGCTTCTCCAAGTCCTGGATTGCAATGCTCCGTGAGTAGAGCAGCTTATCATCGCCGTGGCCACTAGGTGAAGTGCTACTGCTGGCAAAATGGTACATTCCGATTTTCACTACAGACTCAGAGTCATTGTCGCTCGAATAGCTTGTCGCATACGTCAGATATTCATACCATGTAGACCAGTAGAATAACTTACAATCCGATGGCAGGCTCATCCCATATGTGTGTGGTCGTTTGTGACTGCATAGTGGAGGTGATTATTGTCCGTTCGCCGACCAGTACCTTGATATATACACCAGGTTCGGCGTCTTCTCTGGCACCGCGATTCTGATCAGTCAAATGGTCAGGTATCTGGACTTTGACAACTAGAGTCGAATTAGAATTGTACTATCAGCAAAGGTGGGGATATAATTTACTTCGCATGTAATACCACTGCCATGTTGAGGGATCTGACGGACTGCCGGAATTCATGCCGGAACCCAGGTCAATCGACTTTGGTGGAGCTTCCAATGCGATGTGTTCAAGTTGGACGGGGCCAAAATCGTCGTGGCCGATTTCATTTTCCCCGAGTCGAATGAGTACGGTTGCCCGCTTCACGCCGCTAGAGTCGAACAATTTGAGCCAGATATCTGAGTATGCAAATCAGCTTTCAATGAAGAGGCGATGGAGAGACGATATGACCATCAGAGAGAGAGGTAAGGTCCTTTAAGGCCCGAATTGTGATGCTCTTCGACCAGAACGATTCGCCTTTGCCAGTAGAGTGGTACATTTTCACCGTAATCACGTTAGTAGGCTCATTCGATTTGCTGGAAATGACGGTCAGACATTAGGATCTCGCAGAGCAGTGAAATAATATACAATGCGATGGTCTTATTCCATACGGGTGTGATTGTTTGTGGCTGCGTCGAGGTAGTGCATACTAACTCTGCGTTTACCGATATCTCAACGTATGCATTTGGTTTGACATACTCTCCATCTCCATGACTCCAGTCGTATATTTGACCTTGAACAACTAGAGTTGCATTAGAGCTGCACGACGAGCGAAGTGGAGGACACATTTACTTTCCAAACAGTATTCCGTTGGAACAACTGGTCTGCTGACCTCCGTACTCGAGACCTCTTTAGAGTCCAAAGACTTCCCGAGTTCGGACCGACCATGTCGTCGTATGAGACCAAGTCGTGGCATGCTGATAGTGGTATAGAATTTGATATCTGCTCGAACACTACAGCAACTATGGTTATTCACCACGGTGACCAATACATGCCGAGGACTGACGAACGAACCTCTAGAAGATGCACAAGGGCCTCGCTGTGCCAGGGAGAGGGGCGCTTTCTGGAACAGTTGAGGGTAGAGGGTGGAAGGCGACCTCTCTAAAAGTATGGTTGCATCCATCGATAACTCGATATATATGCGCGGTTGACAAGTGGGAGGTATGTGTTTGAAGAAGGCTCGAGGCAGATATGAATCTGATATAGTATCGCGTTTACTTTTTAGTCTGTCTGTGATAACAGTTTCCTATAGTTAATCTAAAAATGGCGAATGCCCGCGAGACCTGTTGGATACATTGATATATTTCTGATCCATTGAAAGCGAACATCAAGAAAATATCGTACCATTTATCCATATGGACCGCGCTCCAGTATCGTCAGCCTTATACCTGTTGTCACCTCGCCCGAGGTCATTCGTGAACCAAAAATGATTTGGACAGCTATCCTGGGCACTTGAAGGAAGCTACGCGCTCCAACGGTTCACGATTGACCGTTTTCCATTGATGATTGCTGATCGATACAAAGATTGGCCACTGCTCACAGCCAACTTCCGCCGCACGCATGCTGTGCTGTTAATGTCGGCGTTTCAACTCACCCTCAGGAGTTTTTCCGCAAGTACTAGAAGGAACCGCGCGTGGCGTCTGCGTCTGCTGCCCAGGAGCTCCCCGACGGGGCACCCAGGTAAATACCAAACTTCGTGGTGGCGATCAGATTCCGTTCAGCATGCTAAAGATAACGCAGGGAGAGAACGTGTCCATCGTAAAGTCAATATTTTCCTGGATGATGGAGTCAGAGTGGCAAGCGCTTAGCGTTGGCTTAGCGAGCGGAAAGTTGGCGGAAAGAGCAAGAGGCTGCGACTCGTAGACCAACGGAGACCAAACCTGGACCAAACGGGACAGGTTCGTCACGTTTGGCAAATGCCGGCCCGTGGAGCCGACGCCTCCAATTTTGGGTGCACCAGCTTGAGCGTCGGCAGCTCCTTCGAATTTGCAGCCATGTCCACGTCGTCGAAACCTACGCGAAGGATAACTGTGCTCATCTCTGGCTCAGGTATTCGAGATTTTGAGCTTGTCAGACTCCCGAGACGACTGTGATGCCTGTACTCTAGGCTCGAACCTCCAGGCGCTCATCGACGCACTCAACACCCCAGCTCTGCCTAATGCCGAGATCGTCCTGGTGCTGTCAAACCGTAAGGCCGCGTACGGTCTCACCCGCGCGGCGGAGGCCAGCCCGCCAATCCCCACGGCGTACCTCGCGCTACAGCCATACCTGAAGCAGAACCCGGGGAAGTCGCGGGAGGACTACGACGCGGAAGTCGCTCAGATCGTGCTGCGCTCGAAGCCCGACCTCGTTGTACTCGCCGGGTGGATGCACATCCTCAGCGAGGGTTTTTTAGCGCTCCTCGACGGCCGTGCTGACGCCGCCACGTCGCCGATCCCGGTGATCAACCTACACCCTGCGCTCCCTGGCGAGTTCGACGGCGCGAGTGCGATCGAGCGCGCATACGAGGCGTTTCAACGGGGCGAGATCACGCGTTCGGGCGCGATGGTGCACCGCGTGGTGAAGGACGTAGATCGCGGGGAGCCGATTGTCGTGCGTGAGGTGCCGTTCGTCTCCGGAGAGCCGATTGAGGCATTCGAGACACGGCTACATGCTGTCGAGCACGAGATCATCGTGGAGGCGGCAAAAAAGGTGTTGGAAACGACCGAAAGCTCATGATGGGTGCGTTTTCAGTTTGTTAGCGTGGCCTTGTCAGGCTTATTCGGTGCCGTATGTGCATAGCTATCAAGGAATTTTGACGCCAGACAGAAGAAATATATTTTATTCGATTTTGGATCTATTCTCTTTTCAATGCAAACGACGTTCGATCGGTAGTACTACCACGCTGCTTAAGTAAATGCCAAACGCGACCAAAGCGCCTCGATCGTATTCAAGCAACTCACTGACGCGTCTGCCTGATCCTACCTTTACCCTATCATATCCCAGCGCCACCCTCTACCACCCGCCCTGGCCCAAAGTTTGCAGAGGTGACGGACCCATTTTCTACAAGGTATATACTTGTTTTCGTTCGTTGCGAATGGAATATTACGCTGATCACTCCATGTCGCAGGATTGCCCAACGATGGAAGTATATACTGAAAACGGAGGACGAGACGAAGCATGGGTATAGCGCATATATTCGTCTTTCGTGAGGGATTTTCTGACTGTTTCGCAGTCGGCTTGTATCTCGCCATTGTTGCTGTCGAGCAACGACTCGACAGAGCCTCCAAGAACACTCCGATTGGACATTGGCGAGTTCGAAGCAGAGCCGTTTTCGGTAAGCAATGTAGCCTGTGATGAGGAATCATCGGAATTCACACATCTACCATTTAGACCAAATTCATGGATATGTTTGGCGGGTTGGGTCTTCATATGGCTGAAGATGCCACTGCAACACAGCAAATTTCTGGCACGCCTGATACGAGTTACGAATATGAGGTGGGCTTATTCCGAGCGCTTAATGTTTGCATTGATTTAAGAGGCTTTCATTGTAAGAAGAGCCTGTCCAATATCCGCGACTTGGCTTCTGGTTGGCAATACCCTGGCATCGAGGTCGGTGCGATCTAACGCAATTCATATTTTTGACCAACTAAATAACGTTTTAGGAGCTCGTCGCCATCTCATCTAAAAGGCCACGATCCAACTTGTTGCCAACTATTCAAGAAGAATCGCGTTGTTCTATTGTGGTAAGCCATCGTCATGAATTATATATTCAATCGCTTCAAATCATCTATTTATACAACGCTAGCCAACTGCCTCTCTCTCTGATTTTGAGTTCGAGTTCGACGCATTCGATCGCCCATCTGCGAATGGGACCACTATCTGCACACGACGTGATAGTCGAATCATGTACACAATGAAGAGGAAGCGAGCTGCGAGGAATTCGCTATGGCATGAGCAGAGCATCCTCGAGACGTTGACCACTCAGGACTTGCCGTTCATCTCGCGACTGTGTTGGTCTTTCCATAGCGGAGAGCACATATATATCGTCACAGTAAGTTATGCAGTATACGATGCGCTCGCCATCATTTACCAGCAATTACTAGGACCATCACGGAGGACACAATCTAGAGGATCTTGTTCGCGACCAAGGCCCTCTGAGCATTTATCATGCCACGTTCTATGCGGCCGAGTTGGTATGTCGTTCTTGTGTCTCTCGTCTATGGCTAACCTCAAGTACAAAACTTTAGGCATTAGCCATCGCTAGTTTACATTCCTCTGGTATCATGCACCGGGATTTGGAGCCACGAAACGTTCAAATTGATAGCCAAGGTCATATCCTACTAACAAGTTTTGGAAGCGCAGAGTTCGTAAGAGAGGTTATCGAAGGCGAGCAGCGTGCTAGCCATATGTCGGGGCTCCGTTTCGTATCCTCCGTTTACCGTGCGCCTGAAATCACTCTTGGATGGACACATGACTGTGCAGTAGACTGTTGGTCCTTCGGAATGGTGCTGTACTATATGGTTTTTGGAACAGTAAGTTATCCGTTGCTTGAGCTTGGTGATATATTTACGGTCTACTGTATTTTTCAGACGCCATATACGAATGTAGAAGGGAGGGAGGATGACCATACTTGGGTATTCGACCGAGTCATCCGATCTGCCATTCCCATGGAGTCTTTGCGTCTAGTGCATCCTATGGCTAGGGATCTGATCTTGAAGGTATGAATTCTTCACCCCTAAGGGCAACCATATCACAATAGCTTTCCTTTTAGTGTCTTGAACGCAACCCAGAATTGCGATGGGACATGACGAAAATCAAATCTCATTCGTATTTTGCATCGAGGTACGTGCATGGTCAGTTTCTTTGGTCCAATGCCTACTCAGTATATTACTTATACCTGCAGTGATTGGCAAAAAGTCTCTTCGCTGCAAGCGGGAGGTATGATTTTTTCCCACTCGACCTGTGATATTCCCCGTAGTAACCGACCTCCAAGCGCCTCTTTTCGGGAAGCCGCCAGTCAGATCATTGAAGGCGCATTCCACGAGAGTTGACGATGGACATCAACGCAATCTATCCCTTAGTCCTCAACTTCTCAACTACCACCACCAAGCCGCCCCAAAGGTAACTCCAACCTTACATCGGCTCAGCCAGCCCTTCCAAAGGCCCGGCGCTCCGGAGCCGGCAGGCGATGATACTCCAATGTCGCCCGTGGGGTTGTTTAGGTCGCTTGGTCGGGCGATGAGCGTTCTCCATGAAGACGATTCCACTGGACAAGCGAATGCGGATACGGGCGAGGATGCCTGCGGACGCCATGCATTCGAAGCGAATCCTGAGTGTCGCATCTCGCAGTTCTGGGACGAGCTTGACAGGGAGGAGGCTGCCGCGTCTGTCGACTCTCTTGAATTCGGAGCGACCACGGGGGCACCGTATAATAAGGCGCCTAAGCTTCGCAAATACCAGTCTGCGATACAGTCGCGCAGCCGGCTGTTCAACGTAAGCACTTCGTCCTTCCAGAACAAGATGCGCCGGAAGCCACGGTCGACCGGAGCGCTTCGGCAACCCAAGCCGGTGCGGGTTATCGAAAACTTGCCCCTTGGTATCCACCAGATTGGGAGCGGGATCGGGTTCAGCTACAGTGTGCCCGCTGCGGCACCATCCAAAGTCTCCATCGGCTCTTTCACCCCTTCCTGCCACTTGTTTCAGAAAGGGTTCTCAGTGCGGAACATCGGACTTACGCTTGGAAACTCGTCGACTACCAGAGTGAAGACGAAATCCTCCAGCCCCGAGCTCTCGCGCTCGCCACGCGATGATACCCAAATAGGCAGCCCCATGAGCGCGCACCTTCAGCGGAAGGAAGTCGGGAACGGGACGTTCATCCGCGAGATGACCCGCTCGCCGAGCTGGATCTTGTCTCCGTCCGACTGCCTTCCGTCGCCCATGGCGCTCGTCAACGTCGACTCGCCGATGTCCATGGCGAGCGGCTCGGCGCTGCTGTCTCCGGCGACGCTTGTTGAGCGCGCGGGGGAGGATGACGACTGCCATGTGAATATCACAATTCCGAAGGGCCTCGAGCTCGAGCTCGATTTACCGCTGGCGGAGTGGGCGCCGGACGCAACGCTCCGCTTGGTGCCACAGACGTCGTCCAGCATCCGGCTGCCGTATATTGACGATGAAGACGAGTCAATGTACATGGATCAGTCGTGGGCTTGAGCGCGGTGTTTTGAAGAGGTCTTGTGTGTTGTGGGCTGGGCTTGGGTCTGTGTTGTTTACGTGCATGAGCGCTACCTTGTTTTGCGTGGAGATTATTGATTTGTACATTTCTGTTACTTGATGTTGTTTGTATTCTTTTCTCTCAGGCCATCCTTCTGATTTCTGTCGAAGGTCGACATATATCTTTCCCAATAGGGCCTAACTTTAGTTGACTTGAGCTGGCTGCTTCGTAGAAGTGCTCTGGAGACCAGTACCGCCAGGTTTCGCATAACCGAGTACAGAAACGCTTGAGGAGCTCGTTCATCGACGGTGCGCTAGTTGCCGCAATGTCATCGGTCTCAAGATCGGCGTTCATGAACAGTGGCGTGGTGGAGCCATGCAAGCTTACTTGAGTGCTTGAGCGCTAAAGCGCCGAACGTTAAGCGCTAAGCGCTCAAGCCACTGATCATTGAGTATCACATGTCAAATTTCCGGCACAAATATCGGCGCCTGTTAGAACTTTTCGTTCTGAAAGGCTGAGGCAGACCGATGCAGGCTGATACCTGCTAAGGCCCGCTGCGCCGGACTTCGTCTTATCGCTGTGCGGTATGAATACAGCCTCAGGCCGAAGAACGGCGTATGTACTATCAAGAGTGTGTTGACCAAACTTGCCAGTGTATGCCAAAGTCTAGATCTGATCGTACCAAGAACATATCGCATATTGCAATCTATCTAGATGACTGATGCCGAAGATACCGACCTATATCCTCCTGAACCTCGAAATCAGCTGAAAGTTGCTTGGAGGTTGGAAAATATCTAGAAATCGATTCTCCTCTGGCGCGTTTGACCCTTCAAATTATCTTACCTAAGTTCGTATGCTAGAATGCAAATATGAGGAGTGCACTGGAGTGCAATGCTCGATTCTCCGGGGTTTGTGATTGATGCCGCACGGTCGCCGGATCAAAATCGACACTTGCAATTTCAGCAGACAGAGGCAAACATGACGTAAACGCATCCGGAAAATCACACTATTGGCCAACGCATGGCGAAGCACTCAGCGCTCAGCGCGGACCCTCACCAGCCCTCACCATAAGACGAATATGCGCATCATATTTTTTCGCCTTCCTCCGCGCACTGCATCTCGGTGCACACGTACTACGCTCTTGCGTAAATGTCCCAGGATACTTCAAGGAATGAACCGGCCAGGACGCCTCACACCGCCAGGGGGCTATTCTCCTGGGTGAAGCCCGCCTTCAAGTCAAGACGCACCATGAAAACATGGATACGGTGCTGTATAGCATTCGCGGCGACTGTAACTCTTCTGGTTGCGACGAAGACGTCGGACACCATGGGCCAGGCCGCGTTCTTCTGTCTGTAAGAGAACCATTCTACCTTGTTGATTCACCCAGAGTTGAATTTTCGACCTCAGCATCGTCGCTGTCATCGTTCCTCCAAGCTTGGCGCTTTCGATATACCTGAGCGCTGGACTTAGTCTGCTGCTTGGTATGGTCATTGGGTGGGCATGGGGTAACGCCGCCATGGCCGCCGCACTCGTTGTTCGAAGCCAAGAATTAATCCTGCAGCAAAGAGAGAAGCTAGCAGCAATGTGAGTGCATCCCCCGAAATTTAAGAAAGCGGCACTTATTCTCTGGATTCGATCTAGAATTGACCCAAGCCAATCTGTCTCTCTACAAACTCGGGTTTTTACATTCCATGGCCATTTCCTAGACCCTCGGTAGGTCCATTCCTGCCAGCACACTTGGTCTACATCTCATCTCGGTCTGGTATAGCTCGTCTGCTGTATTTGGGGTTTTCCTTTTCTTCGGAGCATTCGCTCTGGGCACCATTCGCGCGTATCTTCCTAACCTTACTATATTGACTGTTTTTGCCTTAATTGTTATGGACGTGGTATGTGCCTTCCAGTCGTGTATGTAACGCATTCTGACTTGATTGCAGATATGTGCTACGGGCCCCTGTAAGGTTTCATTGTGGGGGTTATGCGAGCGTCAATTCTGATATTTACAACAGTGCTCCCATCATCAAATTACACGGGCCTTGCGAAACTATTCCTCATTCCCGCGGCATTTTATGTTGCAATAGCGATCGCAAGTCTGATTTTGATCTTCCCAGAGAGTTTAAGTCATGTTTGGGTGTAAGTGTCCAGTCGTCCTCCTCAATTTATATTCGTCGGGTGTGACTGTTTGCCTTTTTATAGAACTTCACTTTGGGAGAATTTCTGGAATGTGAGTTACTTGTAAGGAAAAGTTGTGATTTAAACATCTAAAACGTAACCTAGCCGGTCCTCGATATTCTTCGTCTACAGTCAGAGACGCTCAGTTTGAAACCCTCGGATACCAAGGAATGGGCGGAAATGACTGCCAGAGGCTTTGAATTGAGGGAGAACTTGGTCCATGGGTTGGGTGAAGTAACATCGCAAATGAAGTTTATGGACCTGGATACGTCCGTCGGGCGCTTATCGACCTCCGACTTGAGAGCAATCAATGGAGAATTGAAGTCCATCATGTTTTACACAAGGTGCGTATCTTTAACATGTGCACGAATATTGCTAATCTTCGTGCTATCAGCGGTCTACACGCATTCAGCAACTTCGTCAACGATACGAACGTACGCGAGGCCAGCGAAGTGCGCTCGGCATCTGTACAACCAAATTCGGGAACACAGACTCCCCGGGCGCCTAATCTATATCAGGCGTTGCTCTCCAAGACGAAGGAACGCGAGCTCAAACACGGCCACGATCTGGATACCCTCGTCCCAATCCTCCAAACGGCCTCTGCCGACGTCAGAGCCGCGGCGGAATCTGCGCTCCTCTGCATCATCGACTGGTTCCAGGACTGCAATAGCCACCGGCTGACCGGCCTCTTTCAGCGGAAGGATCCTGCCAAGATTGAGAAGCGCCAACAGCTGCTGGTGGACCAGCTGGCCACACTCGTCGCTGCACTGGAGAACTTCCGGCGCGTCGAGCGGGCACAGTTGATCAAACCGTACGAGCGGTTTTTTGACCCGGAGACGCGGCAGCTGGCGTTGAAGGATGCGGATATGTTTGCGTCGAGGTGCGCTGCGTGCTGCTCTTCTAGACGGCGAAATTATGCTCATGCTTATGCTCAGGTCGCTGTATATATCTTTTGTGTTCATAGCCACGCTCGACGCCTTTGTCGAGCGCATCGTTGAAGTTCTCAAGATGATCATCGCCATAGACGCTGCGCGGCCGACGGTCAAAGTGTGGTTTCCTGGGCGTGCCACTAGCTTTATAGAGACCATAGTGGGCAATGATTTCCATGGCCTGGAAAATCCGTTTGGAATCGGAATCAGCCAGGATCCCGCATCGTTCGACACGACCAGTGATGATTCAGACTCCAGTTCCGACGAAGGCGAGAAAGAGCAGGATGAGAAAAAGTTCAAGAAGGATCGGCGGGCGAAAGTACCCAGTATGTTTTCTTTTTCTTTTCCTTTTTTGCATCCTCGAAGAAGCTGATGTATACACTTTACTGGCAGGCAGGCACAATCCAGACGCGTTGCCTCCCAAAACAATAACTGGTCGCCTCCTGCGAAAAACCTCGCCCTTCTTCCGTTTCTTCAAATCCCCGCAAGGCTTTCTTGCGTTGCGAAGTGGCATTGTATCCGTCGCAATGTGGGTTCCGGCCGTATGCCCGCAGACCGCCTGGTTTTACTACAACAACAAGGGAATTTGGGCGTTGATTATGGCTCAGGTGCGTACAGTGCTCATTTTGTCGGTTTAAAGCGCTCGCACTAATTATTCTGCTCTTTTCTCTATAGACGGGTTTGGCGATGTATGCGGGCAACCAAGTAAACCTTCTTCAAAATTATAGCCAATAAAAAAGGCTTCTGATTTCTTTGCGACAGATCGGGGGTTTTGTCGTGCGATTCAGTGGGACGGTCTTGGGCCTCCTTAGTGCGCTTCTCCCTAGTCAACGTATAAATGATTCTTGTTGAACGCCGTTTGTTCAATAGTCGGTATGACTGTGTGGTACATTGGAGCAGGGTTGGGGCACGGTAGTCATGTTGGTGTTGTCATTGCCACGGTGTGTTCAGATCAGTGTCGTCTCTATTGGGTAGTGCTGACACTGCTTTGCAGACCGTGGCCATTGCGCCTCTGCTGCTAGCACACATCGCAGCACCACATTCGCAAACCCCATTCTGGGTAATGACAGCCGTCACATCCGTTCTTGGTATGTGCCTTTGTCGAGTGAAATATTCTCGTTTTCTGACTCGACGTTATTGTACTCAGTCACTGGATACAGCTGGGTCAATTCGCATCAATTGATTCTGGCTAACACAGGCGTGGGCTTATCGGTTGGTTGGAAGAGGGCGTGCGTTCATTTCAAAAACTAACGATTCGCGTCGTTAAAATTCCTGTTGATTTAGCTTGCTGGTCATCGTCGGGTTTACCGCTGCTGTATGTCAAGAGTGTTGTCGAAGATTCACATCGATATTTAAGCTTTTATTCAGTTTATCATCATGCTTTTGCCGAATCCTATATCATCAAGGGTCCTTGTCCGGAAGACTCTGGCGGCCATCGGGGGAGAAGTTGGCAACATATTTATGGTCGAAACCGAAGCCTTTCTTGCGGAAGAAGCCCACGAGACCAATGACGATAGTCAACCGCCGTCTACTATGTCGCTCAGGCAGAAGGAGAAGAGAGCAAAGAAAATCGAAGAGAGGTTGTTCGCTGTTGCAGTGTGTCATGCCGGAACGATCATGCCTGGTGGAAATATTAACGAGACATTTTACAGAAAAGACTGCATTTTATAAAGCCGTCATTTCCGACTGCCAGATTTGAGCCACAGCTTTCGTGAGTGGGTTCCTTCTGCGAGGCTTTACTCCGATCTAATGGTTTGTAGTGGTACATGGCCTCATGATCTCTATCTCCAGCTAATCGCTGTTCAGTAAGAACTTTCTCTTTTCACCGATGAAGCAATACGAGCTAATAATGGGTCAAGAGTGAGGATGCTCGGCGCTCTGGGTATACTTATCATATCGTTCTCGAAGTTGGATGAGAAATGGTGCAGTGTAATGCTTCACAAGGCAAGCCTCACCTTAGTTGATCAAGGAACTCTTGCTGAGTTTTTATGTGCTATCAATAGAGTGCCTACCTAAACCCGAACTTCGTAAGTCTGTTGTATGGGGTGTCTTCATTGATTCCTCAACAGTTATTTTATTGACAGCTTTCTGATGTGTTTATGACGATAACAATCCTCTCCGAAGCTCTCAAGAACGGACATGCTCTGCCCGTCCAATTACCCCGACTTAGAGACCGCCTCATATATCACGAATATCACTGTGAAGGCCGCTTTTTGAGTAACATCCTCGTCCAAGAACCCGCTTCTCGATCTGACCTTACCAACGCAAACGAGAAACTATCTCATACTGTAGTAGAAGCAGAGGTAGAGGGTATTCGGAGCGAAAGCGACGACGAGAGCAATCGCAAAGCATTAGATCCCGTCCGCGTAGATGGGTCGAGCTTTGGCTTCGAAATTGACCAGCTGACGCTGGACGTTCTCTCTGTGTGTATCTTTCTCGCCCAACAGCCCGAGTACTTATTACTGACGCTACTCTTTCTGGGTCAGAATGCACAACTGCCTATTTACTGCACTGGTACGAATACTTCTCTGTTCCAGTCAATACACATGTTCTGAAATATTTCCCTAGTTGTTGTGGCGTTCTCCAGTCTCATATTGGTATGATCGTACATGCAGTTATTACTTTCTTCCTTGCTAATTCAGTTGAACAGCGTATTGACGAAATGGCCGATGTCGTGCGTGCGCTCTGCGACGAGGCCAGCTTCAAAGGCTACGAAACATCTCATCAAGGCTGCCTCGATAGAGAAGAACGCACCGTCGGAAACGCTGCCTTTAGATTTGCTGGCCACTAATATACATCTCGCATCTGTCTCGGAACAGGCAACCGGGGCTTAGAGAGCATTACTTTCTCTTTACTAATATGTATGTGTTGTCAGCTTTTGATTTAATAACAAATGCCTAGACAATATGCAAAAGCATTATGTTTACTTGACCCTAACCTGGGATGCAGGCGAGTGCTGGCGGTATGTGACGAACTTTATGCATTATACTACAAACGTTGGACGCGAATGTCAGAATAAATTTCCTATCGGTCCTAGCTGCTCCTTTGGCCAGAGCAAGAACCGCAGCATTCTAAAGATGATATTGTAGTACTTATGGCCAATCAACCGCATTCAACCATATTGTTGTATCGCTCTCCATCAGGGCGTACCAGACCAAGCCTTTAAGCTAAGACCTACTCCTACCCGGTCTACGCCACTGGACATCGCATAGTCCATGGCAACCGACTACCATAAAGCGGTGTTTCCCACTCAATGCTTTTATTTCTTGACCTCTTGCCATAAACTTTTGAGAAATGCAATTTAATCCAAATATGAGAATTAAGAGAATATCCTAGATAAATTGTACCAAGACTTTGCTTTAATGGTACTTTTTCCGCTTCTAATGCTCTTGTTGGACCCACCCATACCTCCCAGAGACCATGTACGTTTCCTGATGAAGTAGGCTTTTATTGCGATACATTGGCTATCCAAGATCTCGTTCTTGGCTGTCAAATCTATTGGCGTTCCAGCGCTCCTCTCGGTTTCTTGAAAGTATGATTCCCGTTTCAAGATATGTGCCAGGGAGGGACCGCTCTTCGAAGCAATGGAATCCTGATTAAATTCCGTCGTCGTTTGCCAGAAGTGTATTTCATTCTTGATGTCCAGAGCACGCTTCACAAGCAACGCTGTTCCCCGCGTCTGTAGATGATGTTCCTTCTGAACAGCAGCCGCAATTGCCCACGAATTGGTGCGAAAGGAGCTTGTAATGATTATTAATGAGCGGTCTTTATACCGGTTCCTTGAAATTGCTTCCAAATGAAGCTGCCAGCTGTCTTGGTGCTTGGTGACATATTCAAGCACTTGAGCTTCCTCAAAAGAACCAAGCGTCATCTCAAAGTACCCGTCTTGGAGATAAATAGCTGCACAACCAGAGCGACTCGAATGATCTGGGGGAAGACGAATAGTACATCCGACGCGCGATCCATGCGCGCTATATATAGTCATTAATCCTCATAAAAAATCTACATATATAAGCAATTAAACGTACTCTCTGCCTCGCGGTCCTTCATAGTTGAATCCCAAGCACCACATGCAAGGGCTTTTTGTTATCCGGTTTTCGTTGATGCGTATCTTTGCTTCAGATAATGACTTATAGTAGGGAACGAAATCAGCAGGTGGAAGATAATTGCGATCGATATTTTCTTCTTTGGTTTCGAATATATTGAAAAGTGTTTCAAAGCCGCCATCGTCTCTGAAAAGGCCGACGTCGCCAATGAAAACATTTCTTCTCCACTGCTCCGGGGAATCTGCAATATTCGGTGCTGGTTCCCAAAGTGGAATAATCCGTTCGTTACCGAGGACTTGGGAACTCATGTAATCAATTATATGTGGTTGGATAGCTTCAGAGATCATATGGTCTCTCATTTTCTGTTAAGTATGATGAGCACCACAGGCCAGGCTGAGTCCTGACACAATCAATCGCACCTTTGAATTCAACGCACGATTCACATATCGTGAAGTAGACTCTAATAAAATGAAGACCAATCAGGTTGCATCTATAATATGGCGTATGATCACAGCGAGAGAGAAAAGGGCTGATCTCGCTTGACTAGTTATACATACCTTTGGATGTCCTGAAGGAAATAGTGCTACTCGAAAATGTAGCAGAGCCACGTCGAGAGCTCAAACTTGACCTTCCATTCGAGTTGGGGGCAGTGTCCGATGGAGCTGAGGAACATCTTTATCAAGATTCTGCACACGTCTACGTGTTCGAGTAGCATCAAATACCCTTTGACTCTGCGAAGTGCGTTTTCGATGCCTTTCCAGCCGCCTAGTATTATATAAAGAGGCCATTAAGATCAAGTCGAGTACATACTGGTGGAAGTAGTACCTCTGAGATGGCAGATAATCCGTCTTCTTTGTTCAGGATGCCTATCCTGTGTCACAAATGCAGATACAGCAACAAGCCAGCAGGCTTACCACGAGTCGATGGTCCACCTGCCCCATCTACTGACGAAGACGGTACGAAACAATTATTAAAATTAACCACATTCATGTTCCATGTTCGGTCGCCTTCAACGACAGAATTAGTATTACTAGATTTGAGATTATTGCTATCGAGGTTGCTCAGAGGAGGTTGATCTGGCATTTCTTCTGCTATCTAGTCGACCCCCTTGAGAATTCGAAATGGAGTAAGATGAGAAGTAATAGAATAAAATGAGAAGCAATGTGACTAACACTTCTCCTGAGCATGCGGTTTCGTGACTAACTAAGCTTGAATGAGCGATACTTGGGCGGCACTATTTGAATCTGTCTTAGATGCCGAGTTTTGAAGACCCGGAGTGAGCTTGGGTTGAATGCGTTGCACAGGATTACCACGGGGCTTGCGAAAAGATGAGAAGGGAGAGGGGTTGGGAAAGGACTGTGGAGTGCTAAATTGATTATTGCTGTATATCAGTGGGTATCGTGGGAGAAATAAAGGCATTTTGCCACGACCTCCTTGCAGACCAAAACAAGAAGTGACTGCTTCAGCTTACATAACGACATGTTCATTATTGCCAACCTCAGGCTTCTGTTGTAAGTAATGATATTGAACACCTCTATTTGCTCATGAATATCTAATAGCCGCTCATCATCAAGGCCTATCTACTAACCTATTAGATGCCTATATTTTCCCGACGTCGGCACCGTGGCGAGGAACAGACAGACTCACTTTCTGACTCTGAAGGGAGAATTTCTCGCCACAGTGAGTGCTTGTCCTTGAGGTTGATTATATGCTGGGTCCCTAAAGTAAACGACAGGTTCTATTCAAGGACCTTACCGCTCTAATGAACCCGCATCTCCAAGCTTCCCAGTTTACTCCCCAGTGGAGGAAACGTCGCCGGCTTCTCAAGTCTACTCTCGCGCTCTCTTCTCTTTGGGAAACGGTTTCGGAATAAGCAATGTAGCAGGAGACACGTCGCGCCCCAAAGAACATATCAGAGACGGTGCTTTGATCGGTGATGTTGGGTATATGAACACCAGCGCCGGAACTTTTGATTTTTGCTTTAATATCTTTCTCTCATCAAATCACCCTATACAACCCGAGGAATTACCAGAGAATTTCTCTCCTTTTCGTCCAATGCCAACCAAGGAGGACATTGTTATCGTGAAAGACTTCTTTCCGCCTCATTCCGCTCTGGCTAGTGAAGGAATCGACATAGCACGTACCACAGACACACCCCTGTATGATAGTCCCGTTTGAGATTTTCTCTGTACAACCTGATTCATTTTTTCCCTAGGAAAGTAGAATTTTCAGTGGCAGCTCCCGAAGGTGCTATACTGATACTTCCAAAGGGGGCCATGCGCGAGGAGCTTATCGATCCGACCGTGCTTCATCCTTATATAAAGGAACATGCTGTTTCCTGGTATCAATATTTCAACGGTAGCAATGACCACACAAAACATACCTATCCCATACCGAATGGTACAATTTGGATTATCACTGGGGTAGACCTGACGGACTCTTGGGCAATGGCTACCATGCAAAACCGGACCGACAATCCCAAAAGGGGCTCCGTGAAGATAATATACGACGAAGAGAACCCTGATGTGTTCCAAGATGAAGGCTTCAATTTCCCCCCTGAATACCGAAAGAAGCAACTGTCTGACGACTCACGGGTCCCTATCTTCATCCGCGTCCTTGCTGTAGCACTGACTCCATCCGAATGGACAAAACACATCGCGTATATTCCTGAGGACTACTCCCAAGCATACGGTGCTCTCTCAATCCCTGATTCTAGACTACGCTCCCGCATGAACAGATTGTGGATGCGTATTAGAGCATCACTCAATGATATCCCGTCGAAACCATCAGAGGTGAGGTCATGACATTATGATAAGAATGGCTCTGATTTGTGGTTTCTGTCTTTCTAGCGCTGTTTTTTCCATCCATCAATTGTGCTTCTACACATACTACTTTTCAATGTGAGATCAAATTGCTATTGGCGTGCTTTCATTTCAAATAATCTCAATACAGGATACCACTGGGTCAGTAGGTATAGTTGGAGACGAAGTATGGTGTACGCAACTACAGAAGGTTTGCAATGATTTTGACACGATACTTTATTTTCCAGTCTAATTCACCAGGCAGAAACTTTTGACACACCCCGAGGTCGTCCAGCTCGTGCGCAGAATTATTGATAAATTTGAGGTTGTCAACTCCGACGGTACGTTCAAATCAGTCCAGAAATTTTGGAATTGATGTTTATACCGTTTAGGCATAATAAGGTTTGTTCCAAAGCGCAAAGAAAGCGAGTCAGGGGTAAACTTGATTTATTGCCAGTTGCATGCTTCCATGATACTTACCAGTCACCTCGCAGATTGAATCTCAAAAGCGGAAGGGTTTGACTGCTTATGTTTCCTATGTTAAGCCTTGGTCTTCGAAAACAACGAAGAGCGATTCACAAGCTCGTTATTTGCGGAACATGCAAAAAGTGCTTTCGATCTCCAAGTGACGATCTATGCAGAACTGAAAAATAGATTGATTATTACTCGACATACCTTCCAATTGGTGCCATAGCCATCATCAATAGATTTGCTGCAGGACAACATCTGACAACATGTTAACTTGGTTTTGATTTCTGTGCCGCCCTGAAAAATCAAGTCACTCGATGAAAATCTATTCCCGTACATCTCCAAGACGCAGAAGCTCTGACTATCGACTCTTCCATAATTGTTAGACATCATGCTATTCATTTCTTCCACAACACCACAATCTAATTGCTTTGGTCCGAGTAACAACCAAGTGATAGAAATGTCTTACCGGGTGTAATGAAAAAGTGTAGTAAATTCATATCTCGGCGCTCAAACGTTCACGTTCAAGGCGCAAGCTGCAAAAGTCTGTACATTTTCAATGAACCTTAGAGCTATCCAGAAGTAATCCAGATCCGACTGGCTGACTGGACACTTGAATAGCATCATCTTGACATGCTGGTCATATAAGTAAACCTCTATTTTGATAAATGGGATGGTGGTAAGAGAGAGTTGAACATGGAGCGGACATCATGCGTCATAAGTGAAGTGACGATTGCAAGCTCAAGTTCCTGCCAGACAGAATGTCGGGCCTAAAGATAAACAAGAATGATCGACTTGAATACATATACTGTGTCGAGGAAAATGACGGCGCATCGACGCAATATATACGATAAGGAAGCAGGAGAAACTGGGGAGCAATTGTTGTGCGTCAAACAATCGTGCCGTGCCTTTGCCATGTCGGCCCCTCTGTGCCACTCCGTCCTCGGTCATCGTAAAGTTGTATTTCGGTTCTCATTTCTGTATTCACGAGAATACACTGCGAACTGGGAGGGCCAGGAGTGGTTTATGTTGAGCCTACGTCCGGGGGAAATTCTAGTGAGTTTTTGATGTTAGACCTTCATCGTCTTGAGACACTTACTACAGAATGACCGCTCCTACACTGATATGTTAGGTCACCAGCGCTTCAAGCAAGTTCTGAGCCGGACCTGGACATCGGACCCTAAGTGCTATCCGAGTCTGGTCACTCTGGTGGCTTGGCCGCTCGGCGAGTCTCATGCATAATCGCTGCCTACATGGACTGACAATTTAGGTGTCATTTTTTTGGATCAGAATTCTCCCGGAGGTGTGATTTACCGTACTCAGTACCTCGATTATCGCTTCCGGGCTGCCAGAGAATACGCTGAGCGCGAGAGATACAGGAGGGCGATAGCGATGGGCTGCGCAGGACCGAACTTATATGCGAGTTATCGTCGTTTTAAGTCACCCACCTTTAGACAGCGCAACCAAATCTTGGTCAGGACGCTCCCGGAGACAGGGCTCTGACTCCATGAACAACCAGTACATGTATTATGGTTTTTCTGGGTGGTTGAAATCTTCCCGAAACATCTCGACCTCCGGGTCCCGCCGCCTTCCGCCGCTGGGAAATGCAAGGGCCACAACTTGCAATTCGCCGGCGCATCGTCGGTGCTTGCCAATGTGCTGAGGTTCACAAATCGAGACAAAGCTTGCACAGTGAGAACGGATTCGTGTCTCCTTCGTGCTGTTGCGAGCATCTGTTTATGATTTTGTTAGGTCCAGGACGTTGAGTTACTGCATCAGAGCAAGGACATACCCCGCACTAATCTCGTACTGGGCGTCCTAGTCTACTTGAATCGATCATTTAAAAGGTCGATTTCATGGGGAAGCGTACGTTGTGAGCTGCTTCAACGAGACACGCCGCATTCCTCAGTGAGAACGGCCTCTATCAGATTCGGGGTTCATGCATCATGCGGTGTGAGAGAAAATCATCTGGGACTCACTACCTGGTATATTGTGCAGAAAAATAACACTCGACCATGCTCTTTGAATGGACAACGATGTCATAGACGAAGTGCCTGACGGATTGTCAACACCCAAGAGAAGCAGTGAGGCCTGTATGTAATTGAGGAGCAGAAGTAAACGTATAGCAACACTCAGAGTTACACGAGCCACTCCTCTACTTCACCAGAGCAGGGCAACCATTGGTGCATGATGTTCCAAGCATCCAATAGGCAGAATCACCTCGCTGTCCTATTCGCTCGTCGAGACCACGTAGGCGTGCGTTGCGGCTGAAAGGTGCTCTGTTGAACAATATGTTTTCCGTGAATATAGGCAATTAGCCAGGTTAAAGGGAAACCTACGCCGACCTATGTTTCAACTGCTCGCATGCCAGGAAGATATTTATCGAGGAAATGTAACAATGGCGATCGTCTTGAAGCAGCTTGTCTCGCTTAATCCTTTGCTGTGGTAGAGAGAGTTCTTCAATGCCGCTCGATAAAATTAGTCGGATGTATCCTAGAGAGAGAGAGAGAGAGAGAGAGAGAGAGAGAGGGAACGATGTGCTATCATCAGTGTACCTCAAATAGTACAAATCCATTTACTACTCACTGCGAGCTTCGCCAATGACAGTCGACCGACTGTAGGATGAGGTTCAACATTGTACGTCCGCTGCTGCTAAGTACCGCGCACTGAGCACCTGGCTGGAATATTCGCTATAGCTTGTAAGTTCAAGTTGTTGTTGAGTTGTTGCAGACTGGAGTGTAAACTGAGAATATCCGATTTCGGATTGACGTATTGGACAGACGCCCACAAATCAGATATCGCACGTTGGATGGTGTAAGGGCCCGCTGCCATGTGCATTGTGTTTTCGAAATTTGAAACTATTTACCAGTCAAGCAATAATTTTTGGACATTTTTGTCCCATTTCCAACCCATTTTATTGGCATTCACAACGGTATGAACAAGTATCTTCGGTCGCCCGGCCCAATGCCGAACACTCCGCGGCATTTGAATATGGTATGCGGCACGGACCCGGAAGCAGTAGAATGGCATTCGTGGTGCTACGCCTTAGATTTTTGAAATCCCTGCCTTGGGATGAGGAAATTTAGACGATAGATTAAACTTATTGTTTAGTATATTTTCATTTTCATGTGCATTCTGCCAATTTTTATCGGTGCAAATATCAAATATCAGATCTTCAGATACCACGGCCTATGATTTGTGCATGACCAAGTGCTCGTCCAGGCTGCGCACCTACTTCAACACCACCTCTTCCACGTTTCAATGCGCCTGACCCCTGGTGGTTCCCCTTCTCAAACTCATGTATGGTTCTCTCCACTATCGTCATGTACGTAGTTGCGAAACATCCCCCAGCTGTTTTATAATTGCAACGGTACGACAATTATCTTCATGGACCTTCTGCCTCTTTCGAGCTTGGTCTGACCCGTCAATGAAAAATCTAGTCCCCCCGTACGTCCTAAAAATCCCACTGCTAATAGGGAACAAATCTGCGGGGCGTACCACTGGAAAAAGAGAAAAGCGCGACGAGAAAGATGACGCATGCGGGGATTATGGGCTTTGGATGCCTCGTTACACGAAGGATGGCCTCGGCACTGGCAATTTAGAGAGAGGGTAAAGGATAGCTTTGAAGGACATGTCTCCAAAAGGTGAGTCATTGACTATGAAGTTGCAACGTCCCTACGACAGTGCTGGTGCGTGAACAGGTGGGCGAAACTACATTTCGGCGACAACGATGCATCCCAAGCATTCCAATATGTGCCCCATCCTCCCAATTTTGCTCCATGTCTGTACGCTGAATATTTGTTTAAAGGCATAATGTTCGAGCTCGCAAGGCTAGTGTGTACAACAAGGCATCATCGTACACGGCTCTCAGGTTCGTGAAAACTCGAGTGCCAATCCTCTATAGACTATGACTTACTGACTCCCCCTTTTCAATTCATAGTTCTCGAAGACAAATCGGGGGCCAGGGGAGCCGGGCATCAACAAAATAACGCGAACGTTTGAAACGAGGGTCGCAACGCAGCCAGGAGTTAATAATTGCTAGCAGATACGCAGATCCGACCATTACCGCTTTTCCGCGGTCCTGGGATCTTATGGAACGATACGCTTTCTCCTGTGGACCGTTGAAATTTACAGCCACCATAGAGAATGAGTCGACCGGGAGGGTCTTTGGAAAAGGCGCGAGCGTGAACTTCCGCCTGCACTTATCGGTGTGCATCTACCTTTTGTCCCCCACAGAGTTGTGTTTATGAGATGTGCAATTACTTACCATCCATCTTATTCCGCTTCCTAGATGCAGATGTAAACTTCCGAACCCTTGGCGTCAGCGTCAGCCGATAACCGTTAGCTAATGCGCTGCCAGTGGCGAACACTGCTCACCTCTATCTCACATATCAGCCGCGGCTTACCTTGTATGCTCCAAGTTCTTCTTTCCTTTTCACGTCCGCTTACAATATGCCTCCAGCTTGTCGACAACCGTCGTCGACTGAATGATGTCGTACTTCCTCGGTCGGTCATACGTGAAACCAATGTCGGTGTCCGTTTGGGGAAAGAGTCCCCCTTCAAGCGACACGACACAGAGAGCGGGACAGTATTGCTGAATAAGGGCTGATCGCTGTCAGGACGAGATAAGAGTAACTCACCTCTGATTATATTTCTTCGTACCTGTGCGCAATCTGCTAATCAAGACTATTCATAGACTACCTGCAGATATAGGGTACTGCGGAGCCAGTGAGCGGTCAATACCACGACCTTCGATGACGGCAGTGATGGTAGAAGAGAGGAAAAGTTAGGAGCAATCGAAGGTGCCGGGGTTTGGTATAAAACGAAGCAGGTACACCCCCCAATTTCGTTTTCGACGCTTGTAAGTGTTAAGACTATATTTCTCAGAGCTGCACAGCAACGAAAAGACGAACCGCGAAGACACTTGTAGCCCGCAGAGCGTTCTCGATGAATTTCGACACACGTCAAGCATCTCTTCTTCACCGTCGATTTGGTGGCGTTGCTCGATGTGCATCACACAACTGTCCGTCCGTCGTGCTCGAACAGGAACAGATTACAGCAATAGATTTGCCTTACCTTCACCTTGGTATGAATCCTCTCGCCCCTTCGTCATTGACTCTTGTTGACCTCATTCATTCCAGCACGTTCTATTGATCATTTACTGGTTGTTCGATGGCCATCGCCACTGGTTGTCTACCGTCATTTGATCCAGCTACACATGCCGACGTCCAGGGCAGAGAGCGGCATCGTACGCTTGCTAGTCGATGCGCACTGCGAGCTACTTTCTGGGCTACGAGCAAGAGGGACAAGAGGGCAATTATTGAGGAGATGTCTCGTCTGAAATTATGCATGCACTAAATTCAGGCTCCGACCCAGAGACTTGGTCTGAGTCAGCACCACTTTCATTTGGACACTCCTTCTGAATACAATCTGAATACTTAGCTTGCACACAGAAGAAAATCGGGATGAGGTATTCAGGT
Organism: Hypholoma sublateritium FD-334 SS-4; assembly: GCA_000827495.1. NCBI lineage: Eukaryota > Fungi > Basidiomycota > Agaricomycetes > Agaricales > Strophariaceae > Hypholoma > Hypholoma sublateritium. The sequence continues at coordinate 57,231 of KN817563.1, forward strand.
ACATGTATATATATTATGCATCAAGAGCGACGTATTGTGGGCATGCTCATATGTAATTGGAGGCGAGATCTGGTTGTGTTCTTGCTACTGGTTAAGCTGGAAATTGATGCACCTATCCGCGATTTCGGTTTTTTAAGGACACACGCGCGAACGCCGACACAGTGACACTCTCGTATATTCCTACGATCCTCGGCGCCAAGGTTCCATTGTAGATTCTCTCCAGAAAAATACTGCTCCAGCTTGTCCAGATGAACCTCCTTGGGTCCATATTCACACCGAATTGACCTATCGTTTGTCTTCCAAACGTAGCGAGAAAGATTATGGTACTTGGGTAGTCGTTCCAAGGTCAGGGGGTCCTTTTTGGTTTCTAAAAAACGCTTGACTCCTGCCGCCAGTGTCCAAGTCTCCGTTCGATAAGTTGCCAGGATAACTGCCAACGAGAGATCCCGGAATTGAATAGGGCAATCCTGATCAAAATGTGACTTCCAAAGTGGTTGCTCGTCGCGCAGGTATTGTAGGACTTCCATTTCTCTGTGATGCTGCATTGAAAACCTCGTGTACCCGTTTTCCATGTAAATGGCGGAAAAATCCGCTGCATCGATTTTCGATGGCACCCATAGTGCCATGGAAGAAGCAGTACTAGTGCCAGCACCATCAACCCTATGTCAAATACAGGGTATTACATGTCAGTCCAGTGATATACACCAATCGAATCACACTTAGAATTGCAACTCTTACATCAATTTCTTCTCAAGACCGTACATCATGCAATGTTGCATAGGTGGTTCCCGACGGTCCGCCGCAGCGGAGACCTCAGATACAGTCAGGTAGAAAGGTCGAAAGCTAGCTGGTGGACGATATCCAAGGGAAGTATTTTGCGCTTTTGACTCAAAGATGTTGAATAGAGTGGTAAAGCCACCAAGGGAATTAAAAAAGCCGACGTCACCCATGCACACATGCCTCGTCCACGTTTCAGGTCCAGGCGTGTTGGGCGATGGGTAGTACAGTGGAATGACTCGGCTTGAGTCAAACAACGGTGTACTCATGTAGCGCTTGATGTAACCCTCTGTTTCCTTAGGAAGATATCTTCCCGATCTCAGCTCCTTCGGGAATCGACCAATTAATCACTGAATGTATCACTTGCCCATTAAATTTACCTTGCATTTTATTTGTGCAGGAACAGGATTGTCTTCTCTTGCCACTGAAAATCGAAGATGATGTCAGCCTGAACATGGAAATTAGGCGAAAGGACGGCGGGAGTCTTACACTCTGATACAACATCATACATAGTTGGAGTGCTTTCCAGACTTGGTTTTTCTTCAGATTTTGGCATAGATAAATGTTGAGGAGATGCTTCCGAAGAGATAATCCCACTTGGTAGACTGTCCGATAACTGCATTGGTTGCTCAACATGCGGCGCTGAATGTGGAATCAAATAAGCGCACGTCACATATTCCACATAGTGTGAGCGTGATATCGTACTGTATTTAGAATCCACATTAGTGAGATTGATAAGAGGAGCCATAGAACCCTCATTTCTCTGGAGTAGACCGGTGTGAGTGCAGGCTAAGTTGAAGTACCGATGCCAGAAATATGTGCAGCTTACATTTGACGATCCCGTGCCTGAGTTTGTAGTGTCCGGCTGCGTCTCATCTACACAAGGTTTATTTAATTACATCGCCCTTGTAGCTCAAACTCAAATCGCCGACTGACTGGCAGGGGAGACCGGGCTGTGAATACTAACAATATTGAACACCATGCTTGTCGAACTATTCCCTGTGACCGTAGTTTTATTGTTTGAGTTCGTTATAGTGTTGTTGCGTGAAATGCTGTCGGAAGCGCCAATTTTATGACGGGTGTGACTTTCAGAGTTTGTCGTTGGGGACATCCGCCTTGATCCCGCAAAAGGCCATTCCTCTGTGAATACGTATCATTACCTTGAGAATCATGGAGCGAGGGGTAGAAACATACCTGATCCACGTCCTGACATCTGGGAATCTATACTACCGCGGAATCGCAATGAAATCAGACAGTATAGTGAGCTATGAGCTTGGGTTGAGCGCTGGGCACGAGTTGGAATCGAGCAAAGGATAAGCCAAGGATGAGGTAGAGATGTACAATTTGATGTTCTCTTATCGGAGACTCCGAATGAATGATGAGTGTAACACGGATTTACTGAAGATTCAACGTTTGGCGAGCATTGACGAGAGGAGATTCAACGAGGCTCGCCGAACCGTTGATCAGCCAAGGAGAATCCTGAGGTTTTTGATGAAGTTGGGCGTGGAAATAGTGACTGATTACATAAAACAAACAATGGTTGGTATCAGGATATGATCTCTAGTGCTCGATGCACTTTGCTCTCTAAGACCTACCACGACGTATTGCTTGCTATGGATATTGAAGTAGAACGAGCCCCAGTGGAAGAGACTCTTTCTTCATCTGAGGGGTCTTTGTCGAGACACAGTACGTTATTCTCACAGAATACTTCCCCTCACCAATTGACACAAGTCCGAACCTAGGTTCAATCCAAGGCCCATATCGAGCTGGTATGAAGGACACAAGCTTTCCTAGATATCGCAAAAGAAATTCTACCGGTAGAGAAACAAATGAGATTCATGCTCGCTCGCTCCTTGCTGCTGGCAATGGTGTCCCACTCCGTAATGTGATAGGCAACGAACTGCGACCCGACATGCACCGAATGAACGGTGGCTTCCTCGGCGATGTTGGATTTGTCAACCAAAGTGGCTACTTTCACTTTATTTTCAACATGTTTTCGCCATCCGATCACCCCATACACAAGTATGGTGTACCGCCAAATTTCTACCCGGCCCTCTCTGGCATTTCAAAGGATGACTCTGTGGTCATTCCAAATTACCATCCACCAGGTTCCGTTATTGCTAGCCCAGGTATCAAGGTCACACAAGTCAACGAACCTCCGTAATGCTCCAATTACTTCTCATATCATGGGTGATTACGCTAACCATTTTCAAAGTTCGCTGCAATTCGATACAACCGCCCTCGAAGGATCGGTGCTTATTCTACCAACGGGAGCCACGCGCGAGGATTTAGTTGATCCCTCACGATTCTATCCCTACCTGAAAGAACACGCGGCGACGTGGTATAAATATTTCAATGGTGGAAGTGACGACACTGCACCCGAACGGCATACGGCAAATGGTATTCTATGCGTCGTGACCGGCATCGATCGTGTTAGCTCTTGGGCCATGGCAACCTTTCCGCTGGATAACGAACGTGTTGGCAAAGTTAGAAGATTTCGATACCTCCCACAAGCCTCCGAATCACCTTGGAAGGATGATATTGGATTAACAGTATGTGAAAGCAAGCGCCTTTCCGACGGTACTCAAGGTGTTATCTTTTTGCGGGTAATGACCATGGCCTTGAGCCCGGGAGAGTGGTCGAGGCATGTGGCATATATATTGCCAGACGTGGTCCAAAGCTATGCAGTTCTGTCAGCCCCCGTGCTAAGTCTGGGATCTCGATTACAGCGTGCTTTAACTCGCCTTCGACTTTTTTCAAAACGTTCTTCCTGGGCAGAAACAGAGGTGGGCTTGTGTGTTTGAATTTGTTGGCAAATATTTATTACAATTTGCAGCTCCTGTTTCACCCTTCACTTGTTTTGTTGAACATCTTGACTTTGACCGTGAGTGGAGATAAATGGTTTGATGAGCTTATTTAACATGAAATAGGATCCATCCGCAACAGTGGCCGTCGTACCTGATTCTGTTTGGTGCTCTCAGCTAAGCGGGGTTCGTTGACAGCATTAAAAATGTGCTCGCGGATGCTCATACGTTTTATAGCACCATCTAACCCACCCCGAGGTTGTGATTCTGATGAGGAAGGTGATTGAAAATTTTGATATTGAGAACAAGGATGGTAAATCAGAAACGTCGAATCAACGATTTATGGCTTATTTTATATTTTAGGTGTAGTCACATTCTCTCCTAGAACAGACGCAAGTAGGAGCCAACCAGTACGTTCAACATGATAATCTCTTAGTTTCTTCCTGACCCATGACATTCACTTTAGAATCAAACCTCAAAATATGGAAGGTCGACCATGGCCTTGTATACACGGTGGATAGTACCTTGGGTGGATAGATCAAAGTCAAAAGATCTCAGAACAAAAGCATTTGAGAACATGAAGATGGTCCTTTCGATATAATGTTTGCGATGTTATTACTGAAGTATGGAAGACAGCACACGGTTTACTGTGTCAAGTTCTATGTCTTTAGGAGGCCCTCGCGTTCCACTCTCATTCATATTCATGTGACAAAGCGGGACTACATGTGGCCCTAACTATCCACCCCGGGCAGCCGATGTTTGAGTCAGGCCACCCCAATACACTGGTTACTACGTGACTTCAGTCCACCTGAGACTACGAAATCAAAGTTTCTCGCGCATTTTCAGACAATCTAAAAGGAGCGGCATACATTGTGTGCTGACGCCGACTCGGGATATTTGTTGGCTGTAAGAGGGTTCAGGCTCCCAGATCAATTTTGGTACATGGACACCTTGTTACTTGCGTTTAGTACATGTCAGTGGTGTAAGCTCCACTCCATCTCAAGCGTCACGAGCTTCGATTCACCGCTCAGGTCACAGGAATCAAACCTTTGTGCACCATTGAGGATCAGGGCGTACGGGGCCGTTTCCGCTGTCACAATGTCTGAGCAAAATCTGAATTGATGTTCCAGGATGTGGGGGTCAAAGAAGCACGGACACGCACGGACAAGCCACGGACATTTCCTGTGGCCCAATCTCGTTCGGGGTCCTGCTCACGCCAAATGAATTATTGGACTTGCCACGCACCTCATCCCACAAACACCTGAGATATTGGGCTAGAGCCACGCTCGCCACGCTCAGTGCCATGCTAATTTCCTGATGCCCGTCTTGCTCAGGCTTGCGTCAGATTATTAGGCTCAGTTTCGCTAGCAGCACGTTCTAATTGGGGTATGAATAGAGGTGCCCAGCTATGGCGGGTTTAAAGCCGCCATAGCTCTGAGTCACCGCCGGCAACTTTGCACTGATCCAGGAGCTTTTTCTTAAAGGATATCGGTCCCACAACTCGGAGCATAAAGGTATTTGTCCACGAACTTGAGCGAGCTCGCCGTCACCGTTATGATAGTGAAAATAATCAGTTATACAGCACCGAGTCGCCCAAAGCGCCGAGTAAGGAATAGATAACAGACCTATGGTCCAATACACCGCCCGGCGGTGTATTGGACCATAGGCCTGGTGTGGATTTCATTGGCGTTGTTCTTCTTCTGTTTCCTTGATTTGAGATCTCGATCAACTTTGAGATCGCCCAGGGATCCAAGTACGACCTGAGTGGCAACAATGCTAAAAGACGTGAAAACTGACCTTCCCGTCCACTACAGGAGAGGCCATGACTGACGCCAAGATAATACTACTGCCAATACGAGGCAGGTACCGCGTAGTAACGTAACCGCTCGGGAAGATCAGGCAGACAGCCAGCTATTTCAGGCCAAGTATGTCTGACTGTGAGACAGTGTCACGATGAGTCTTCAAGCTTCAAGCTTCAAGCTTCAAAGCTTCAAGCTCAAGCTTCATCCATGGCTTTCATATCACTATCACTACTCAAGCCTCAGGAACAAATCTTCGTGCCCCCTGAGATAGCAGAAGGTCAGAGATGTTCGAGCGAAGTTTGAATAGGTGTTCCAGGGTACGAGGGTCAAGTCAAAGAGCCATTTACAATGCGCAGGCTGGCAGAGCCTAAAATCAGAAACAGAGGCTCGCACCGACACGAAGGAAAAGCTCCAACTGTGCTGCTCAGGCTTGTGTCAGATTCTTAGGCTCAGTTTCGCTGGCAGAACTCCCTAATCGCCACAGACAATAACATGGGGTAGTTGGTGCCGAATCGAGGTGCCTAGTTAAGGCGGGCCGCCACAGCTCCGATTCACTGCCGGTAGTGAGTTAATCCAGGAGCATTGTGCTTAAAGCCATCGGGCCCACAAGCACACGGGCTCGCCGCCAACGTTCAATGATAGTAGAAATTGACCAGTTATCCACCAGTGAGTTGCCCAAAGCACCGAGTAAGGAATAGATAACAGACCTATGGCACAGTACACCACCTGGTGCGGATTTCATTGGCATTATTCGTCCTCTGTTTTCTCAAATTGAAATTTCGTTCGACTTTCAGATCGCGCAGAGATCTCAGTACGACCTAAGCAGCGACGATGATATGACGCGTAAAAACTCACCTTCCCATCCACTACAGGACTAGGACGCCGAGATAGGTATAGGCACACTGCCGATATGGGGTAGGTACGCATAGTAACGTAACTGCTTGAGAAGATCAGACTATTTCTGCGAGTCCTATCCGTCGCTTTGGACGGCGCTGAGCTTCGACGGGAGGGCTTCGTTGTTGTGAGAGTCGCAAAATTATCAAGACCGTTATGTGCTTTGACTTGCGCCGAGAATGCGATTCGGAAAGGAAGGGATAAGGTGGGGTGACGTGGTGGCGACAGATGATGGAACAAAAGCGTAAAACTCTAATGCCAAATAGGCCAAAATATGATCTTAATCAATTTCGGCAGCCAGATGCCGGCCGCTGTGCGGTAGCGCACACATCCGAGTCTCGAGCCTAAGTATTCCTGTATATTGGGCCGACGAACAAGATGTCGGACTTCGTCTACATATTTCCTTCTTATTTCTTCCCTTCTGGCGTAGTGCAAATCAATATTTTTCTCCGCATACTGCAGTTCCAATATCAAATCTGAAAAATCAATATACCACGCAGTCGTGACCCACGGCGACGTCTTGGCGACGTCAGGTTGGAAGCAGGTCTTGGAATTAACTGACTTCATCCATGTTACAACACCTCTTGCCAGTAGCATCCTTCCTCCCCCCGCTCAAACCTACATACGATTTTCCAGATCGCGGCGGATAATGAAGACGTCGTAAAACATTGTCCGGGTCCAGCTCGATACAATAATCGTATGACACGACGACCTCCCGCTTCCCCCCCGCTTCTTTTTATTTCCCCCGCACGCCTCAAGAATCTCACTGCTGGAAAATATCAAAATCCGCTGGGAATATCAAAACGCGAGGACGTGGGGAGGGAGACGCATGCGAGGATTGTGGGCTTTGGATACCTCGGTGCGGGAAGGATGTCTGGGGTACTAGTAGCTAAGAGAGCGGGGAGAAGACGGGCTTATATGTCATTTCTATGCACTGTGAGTTGTCGACGAGATTCAACTGCAACGTCCTCACAACATTGCTGACGCGTGGACAGGCGGACAAAATTGAAACACGCAAGTGACTATTGGCGGCAACGATGAATCCCAGGTATCCTCAGCCTGTATCTAACACTTCCTTTCATTTCTGCTGACAGGCTGTTTACTGACTTTTCGTTTAGATTCGTAGTGTTTGAACTCGAAAGCTCAGGGCGTACAACAGGGTAGAATTTTCGTACGTAATTCTCAGGTTTGTCTCAATTTGAGCACCAATCCTCTATGACTCCCTGATCTTTGTTTGCAATTCACAGTGCTCGCATTCAAGTCGGGACCTAGGAGCGCATCTGTCAATATATAGGCACATCCGTCAATATATCTTGAACGTCTGAAAATATCGCGCGCAATGAAGCCAAGACCTAGTTGCTGAAAGCCATTGAATGCGCTTCCAATCGCGAAAGCTTTTCGCAGTCATGAAATCTTCCGTAGCTATCCCCTTTTTCCTTTGAAGACATCCTTTGAAGACAGTCACCTCTTGGGTTTTTATAGAACGTTAGACTCGCCCGCCAACGCGAGGGGGTGTTACGGGGCTATGTGGCGAGGAAAAACCCTCGTGATATCCCTGGTGCTCAGTGCTCACTTGTACGCGGTAGAGAATTAGTTGGCTAGTAGGATGGTAGACGCACGGGCATGAATCTCAACACATAACAGTGCGTATCTACCTCCTTTTCTCGCGAAGTTGCGATTATAAGATATGCAATTACTTACCGTCCATCTTGTTCCGCTTTTTGACGTAGATGCAGACTCCGAGGCGCTTGTCGTAAGCGTAAACTATTAGTTAATGTGGTGGCGAACTTACATGTCAATCATGGCTTACCTCGTGTGTCTCAAGTCCTTCCTTCCTTTGCACATTCACTGACAGCATTCCTCTAGATTTTCTGCAACCATCGTCGACGGGATGAGGTTCTACACCCTCGCTCGGTCATCTATGAAAATCGATGTTGGTATCAGTTCGGGATAGTGCCGTAAATGTGTCGAAACCACCCTCCTCATTGAATATTCCTACATCTCCAACGGAGATATGGTACTGCCATGGAAATGGATCTTCACCACGTGGAGATGGATTGTAGAGTGGTATGATAGTCTTCGCCTTGAAATGCTTCGAACTCATGTAGTCCCCAACGTGAGAACCCATGCCTTTAGGGACGTGGTTTTTTACGCTCTGTTTTACGTCTAAATGCTTGAGCTCAAAACAAGTTGAGCTGGAATCATGCCGAAATCTCCATCTGCTTCGGTAGGGGATAATTGGATGTAGAAACTGATAGACACAACAAAGGAATCAATGCGCGGTAGTATAAGAATGAATCATGGATAGAGAGACACGCATACTGTGATGATGGAGGGTAACTATGTGGGGCGGAAAAGGATTCTGCGCTGACTTGGAAGTGGATGTAAAATGAGGTCAACAGAATAAAAAGACAGTATTTAAGTCGCATACATTGTGGAAAACCTGTAGGAATATGATTGTGAGAAGTCGGCTAGTCAAGAGCAAGAAATAATCAGTATCATTTTCAGCAATAAGCAAGGTTGAAATTTATAGTAACCTCTTCCCTGGTCCTCGCCGTGACTATCATCATCAGTCATTCAGTACCGTATTGACTCCGATGCTTGAAGTAGACTACTGACATGTTTCAAGCCTTGGGGACTTGCCAGTGGGAGGGTCGACTTTAGTACTAGATGTGTCTACCGTCGTCTCTTGTGATGCTCCCACTTGAACGTTATGTAATTGTAATGGCAACGTTGTTGTCTATGATCGAATTTATGTTGTTCGAATTCAGATTATGGTTGCCTCCATGGCTATTTTCCGGCACTTGAGTTAGAGAAACTCTGCAAATATCTAGCATATCAGCGAGACTGCCTAATTACATACTGCACTGGCAGCTGATGTTCGTCCACACACCTTGTATTCTCTGCTCGCGACGTAGCTTTCTCTGCTCGCGATGTAGTAATACCATTGGCAACTAGAATACTATTCAGAAATATTGACCCCCAGAGCTCGGGATACCAAGTAGTACTTACACCTCCAGACCATATTGAAAATGCCCGCCGATCCCTTACGATGGTCACTGAGAGTTTCTGCTGGGGGATTGTAGGCGTTACATTGACGAGATGACCCGGGAATAAAACCACTTCGACCCGATTGGGTCACATAAACTTACTTCGGCTTCATCCGGCTTCTCGGCCTTCCATGTCAACGCAAATGAAAGTTCTCCCTTCTGGATAGACTGGTGCCAACCGGAGAATGAGCAAGGCGCGATTCAACAGAACTGTTGGATTCTGAATGTTTGATATTGAAGCTTGAAGGCTTGAAGTGGAGGAATTTATTTAATGATACATTCATACACCGCCAAGAACAAGGAATAATGATACAATGTGCATATCTATTGTAGCAGACCAACAGCAGACTCGATAGGTGCTGTCGATAGGTTGAGAGAAATCCCACCTAAATAATTTATCCCGCCAATCTGTCACCACCTAATAACATACAGATAAAATTTCTGCCTCTAAGCCCCTTTCAAACATCGAAAACCACATCGAGGGCCTTGAAAGCGGTGTTGCCGGGGAATATTCTCACCGGGACTTCACACTCCACCGTCTCAGCTTTGACGTCTCTCCAGCCCTCGTCGCCGCCAGCATAGTCGACGCCGCGGCCAACCCCGCCACCCAGGTCCGGAATGATGCCGTCGTATCCCTCGCTGTAGCCCTCATCATCCGAGTCCATGATATCGCCATCGTGGTACTCTCGCTCCGTGGCCTCGCTCACGTTTCCGTAGATGAGCGACGACATAATGAAGCGCGACCACGTGCGCGGCGAGCCCAGCGACTGCTGCTTTTGTTGCTGCTGTCGTGCGATGGCTGCCTCCGCACGGAGGTCGGGTTTCACGAGCGGCGCATGGCCCGGGGTGGCGCGCCAGGACGAACCCCATTCGCCACGCGGGCCATCGCGCACGAGGCTCTTGAAGCGCACTCCTTGGATTCCTGGCAACGACGACTCGCCGGCGATGCCCACGAGAAGGCAGAGGCGTACTTTCCATTCGAGGCCTCCAGGGGTTGGAGGAGGGTTCACCGGTGAGCGAGGGGATTGGTTGGGTGGGGTGCCAACACGTATTTGGAATGCTGGGCTTGCGTCAGAAGGGATGTCAAGAGAGAACGTCGTCCGTAGGGTATTGAGAGTAAAGGATGAATGATATTCTGCGTGCGAGCGACGGAGGTGGCGAGCACTTGAAGTCGGAGATATTGATGATGGGAGGGTTTCGTGAGACTCTAAGATCGCGGATAGCTATCAGATAAAAAGGAGTATCAGCATCGGATTAACGTAGTGATAGCGTTATGATAAACGGACGCGCCTTGAGGACTCGAGCCCTACTGGTTCGTTCATTCAGTTCGATAATGCCCGAAACAGTTTCTCCAAGACGATATGCGGACTTCGCAAAAGTCAGCACGGCAACTTTGATGCCATCCTTGTTTACATCGTACGAGCCTTGTTATATGTATGTCAATTTGCAATCAAATGCATTTATTTGGAAAGCTCACATTTTTTTGGGTTTCTTGTCAGGATCTCCACGGCTTCGCGACACCCGGTCAAACCGCCCTCATCCTCCTTCTCCTTTTCGCTTTCGGCGCGACGTAAATCTGCGGGTCGGTTCAAGTGAAAAGGTTCCACGTCCGCATCATATATAGCTCCGTTCCCATTCTCCACGGGTGGTCCAGTGCTATTCATCTTTGTCCCGTCTTTTTTGCTGGAAATCACCGAAAATGTTGACGTCGACAAGCCCTTATCAGAGGTGTCTCCATTATCCGCCGGCAAGGAAGCCAAAAGTGACCGCGCATACTCGCGGATAGAGTCCAACGTGTTTGCCGGCGCTATTCCCCCTGATGATGAAGCTAAATGGACGGTAAGCAAAGAAGTCGAATGTAAATGAAGAGTGTAGGCAGACGACGATAGATACGTACAAGAAGGCAAGTGAAGTAAGGTCAAGGACCCCTTTCGCGTCGTGCCCCTCGTATCTTCTACTACATTAGCCTCCGTACCTGGCATGCCCACGTCTTGCCTCCTGCTGACGGGCCATAGCAAATCGTAAGGTTTTACGGAACGTCCGACTACGTAATGTGTAGCCGCTTGTCAGCAATAGCCCAGATAAATTCAGGCAAAAGACTAGACCCACCTGAAATGTGATTATACAGCCGTATCGGCACTTTCATTACTCTGCTAATGCTATTCGCGCTGACTCCCCCACTGCCACCTGCCGGTCCAGCTCGGCATGTGCCCACCACCAGCTCATATGAGAACTTCAATGACTTCCCCTTGAACGTCGGAGGCAAGTTATCCGGGAGTTTGATGGTATAGGTATCTGGATATGCGAATCAGCAATCAGAAAAGCCATCGCCGAAGAATGAAAGTATATACATACAGCTCCACGACTCTCCAGGCGCCAGCGCCAGATCAACCGCCAGCATCGCCGGCTGTATCTCGAAAGTCGGCAATGGCTCCTCCGGGCTTATCTCTGCCACAACCGGTGCATTCCCGAAACTGCCGCCGACGCTCGGGCTGTTACTCCCGCTTGCAAATCGCGCGGAGCTAGGCGTTGACGGCGTGTACACCGCGTATGGTGCGCCCGTCGATCCAGCGCGCCAGCGCGCACTGCCTACTGAGCTCGGTGTCGGGCTCGCGACGCCCACGAGCGCGCTCGGCGACAAGATCGAGAGTAGCCCCGCGGAGAACGACGACGAGCGGCTGTGTGCACGCAGCTGGCGCGGCTTCGGCGAGCTGACCGGATTCAGGCTGGCGGGGATGTCCATGCTGCCGCCGCCAAGGACCGCGCGGCTGAGTAGGCCCGACCGCAGCGCGTTCAGCGTGCGCGCCTGCTCGGCGGAGGGCAGGGCGCCGGGCACGGGCGTGATGAGCACGGAACCGGTCAGCTGGGCATAGGAGTACAGGATCAGCTCTGTGTTGCTCGGTGGGAAGGTCGACGCGAATGCAGTTCGCGGTTGATGTGGAAGCTGTCCGCGGGCAGATGTCGAGGGTTGTCCTAACCCAATGGGGGCCGGGCGGTGGTGGGCATGACGTGGAGGCGGAGGTGGGTAGGCGTAGACGCTATTATTGCTGACTGGTGGGTGATTGTTGGAGGGATTGTGAGGTGGGAATGAAACCGGCTCGATGGTTGGTGATCCAATAGCAGGCGTGGACGGGTAAGGTGATAGGGCAGCTTCTGCAATAGGATCTAGAGCCAATGAGAACGTGGAGGTAGACGAAGTAGGGGTGTATGGGAATGATGATGTTGTAGATTGGGTATCGACCGAAAAGTCCCCGTCGAGGACGGATTGTTTCCGTGCATGTGGATGGCTTGAGGACAGGGGGAGTGTATCCGTTCGAGCAAGAGGCGATGGGGTATAAGGTGTCGTTGGTGCTGGGATATCGTCAAGCAGATGAGAAGGTTGTGAAGATGAATGACGTACTTTGTTGGAACGCCCGCTGAGTATGTGGGGCTGATGACACTTCTGCAAACGCATCCTCCAGCTCGAATGGTGAGATCGACACAGAAAGCGATTTGTGTGCTAGTTGTCGCTTCCTCCGTTGTTCGATTAGCTCTGGTAATGGTTCGTTATTTTGAGGCAACAACGATATATGTTTTGTTTTTCCGATTAGCCCCTTCTTCCGAGGTAAGTCATCTCCAGGTTTTGTTCGCGAGAACGTTGGAGTAGCGGCACTACGTGGCGTTCCAGGTGATGTAGGCGGGCGAGCAAGGGGGGCAGAGCTGATCGAGTGTGCTCCTCGTTTGTGGCCATGAGAGGCTGGTTTATTCAGACGGGCCTCCTGCAGACGCGTATTGGTGAAAGTGATGGTTACCGAGAATGGTTCGCCGGCAAAGTATGAAGATTGTGAAGGAACGACGACGACGCGAACAGGCGAGTCACCGTCCCCGACCGTCAGTCCAGGCATTTCGAGGACCAAGAGGTGTAAAACTCAGGCCCCTGGTAATATAAACCAAGCCAACGGCTATGTCACCTCGCGTGCTCGGGACACCTGAGATCCGAATAGCGGGTAAGATGGAAAAGCAGTCGGGTTCCCACAGCCGTGTATTATCTTCGTCTAATCTTCGCCACGGATTTGCCTTCGAAATAGATCTGTGAATGCAGTCGTTGGCGATTAATTAAGAGGGCTCATCACTTTATTCAGCACTGCCAAAAGAGCTCGAACTGGACGTGGTGCGATTGTAATCACACACCTGCGCTGCTGAAGTTTCCTCCTAATTAATCGCACAGTGCGATTATGTTCCAGACATGACTGACAAGAAAATCTGCGAGTATATGGAGCTGATATGGACCGTGAACTGAAATTGCCGCAGGCTCCAGTCAAGTCGCGACGCTGCATCCCAGTCAGCGTTTGTTTGGCATAATACACTCGGCCTAACACTGTATGTGTGCCTATATTTAGGCGAGGAGCCGTCTGAAATCAGAGGCAGCAAAGGAGTCAGGACATTGGAATATTGACTTCAGCACGATGCCGCACAAGATCTGTTTGAGATCTGCAGCATTTCAGAACACAGGAAGGTTTAAAATAGTAAGCCTTGCTGTCCATACATTTTTCAGGAATATCCCTTCGATTATATATTTTGGTTGACTTTTGGCTTGCCATCGACGAAGCGGACTTGAAGCGGACTCCTCGTCGAGAAGTTGGTGGATAACTGAATCATTTTTATATAATCGACCGTTGACCATATGGTCATAGTCGAGCGAAGATGGAGAAATGTGCGAAAAGTTGGAGAATTAACGAAAGAAGCGCTAGTCACCAATTTATCGCCAGAAAACTGCCAGGTAATATTTGAGCAACATTTTGATGCATTTAGTGTCTTTTCTTAAGGTGATACGCTGGTTATGGCAGAACAAGAAAAGGCTCTCATTCAGTGACTTCATGAGAAGGATATAATCAAAGTACGTACCTACGTAGGTCGCAAATCGGCCGCGAGCTTTCGCAACTCGACAAAACTTCGCACAGAGTTGAGCAATTGATATCTGGGCAACTCACCGGCGACTCGGGACAGAGGGTCAATGCGGAGTCTGCACCCTCCCAACTGCCTCCCAGGTTATACAGTTTCACACTACGGCACTAGTGCGTACTGTCTTTGACAGCCTGAGCAAGGACGAAAACACACCGGAAGCATCATTCCCAGGACGATCCTCTTGTTGTATAATGATTGCTCTGTGAGAGCCCCAAAGCTGCTGATGCACATGTCCCAAGATTCAAGAATTCGTCTCTACTTTCGGCAGAAATCACAGGCCACTATTTCACGACCTACATCATTCTATCCAGTCGTCGCCACAATTGCAATGGCTTGTCATTGGTAGGGTGATGTCACTACCAGTAAATCATTTGACAGTGAAGGGGATGGCGCACCACGTCTAATATTCCAAGGCAATCTCCGAGTTCAATATGTGTGTATAGACATCGACTCTCTCACAGAACGATCATAAAGCTTCTCTGCCGCTGTTCGTAAAAACAACTGTTAATCGATACGTTCCATCTTCGTTGGCGAATCCAGTGTGCAGTGTATATACAGGTGACCCGCTTGGCCTCGGTACTGTGGGTGAAGTGCCATATGTGAGCGTCCTAACTATCAACGTGTTATCTCTAGACTGACTGTTTCTACAGGTTTTCTCCTCGCTACCGTTTCCCATGCTCTTAATGAAATAGGGGCCTGCAGATCGTTGGCACTGACACTGATATACATCATATCTATTTTGAAGAGTGACTGGCCGCGATCCTTCGTTTGCCAGCTTCTTCCTAGAGGCTGGTGCCTTTAGTCGATTCACGTAATGACTGGCAAGTTGCGGTGATCACAAGGCGTTCGTATGCCTTCAAGAACGAGCAAATGTCTTCGATAGGTGGGAGTCTGACGTGATGGTTCGTCCAACTTCGTCCGTAGAGCGTTCAAGTTGGCATGGGTGTGAGTCCTTAGCTTTGGGACCTCGGTTCGGAGGTCGGGTGACTGTAAATGCAGAACGAACGATTTGAAATGTATTGGTGAGGACAAGAAGGGCCACATCCAGGCGCATGTGACGGATGGGCCTAGCCGACTGAAAGGTCAGCTGAGCACGATTGGGTATAGGCCGACTCCTCCCACTCCGACAAGCGCTTTTCTTTCTATCCTCCTACTTTCATCTTCTCGACACCATAGACGTCTCGTTTTGAGGCTATAGACAAGGTTCTGCTAATTTGTATACAACCGTCGCATTCAAAAGGTCCGAGAAGACACAACAGTAGATCCGGAACACCCAACTTTAATATTTGAATCATTTCGTCTAGTAGTTGACAGAGCAAAGTATGTTGGATCTCTAGATTTGCTCTTTCACTGGCTTTAACGCACTAGTCGATTGCTTGCAGATTCTTAGAACACTCGTCAGAGCCTTCAGAAGAAGTCCTTACCCGGAACTACGCTACGCTGGCTGCCGTTGGTCAACCCGACTTCAGTCTCGGCGGCAAGTCCAGGTTCAGGATGGAACGCAGCGCTTCAGGCCACGAGAACGACGAAGACGACCGCCGCAGCCGGTTCCAGTCATCCACCGATGGCGCAGCATCGCTCCGCGAGCGAGCAGCGAGCCAACCGCCGCGCACGAGCGACTCTAATGGCCCCTTTATGTCCTCCCCGCCATCTCAGCACTTCGTGCCCTCCAGCCTTAGCAACAGCGGGCCCTGGTCCAACTCGCGCATGCTGAGCCCGAACCGCGGCCAGCCGCTGCCTATCCGAAGTTCATCCTTCTCTGCACACCCCCCGAACCCGTTCGCATCGACCGGCATACGCGAACGGATCTTCCCATCGACTTTTGAGGACGACGAATCGGAAGCAATGTCTGACACATATGACGAGCGATTCGTCCCCGCGTCGCTCTCTCGCGGCCGAACGTACGGACAGGATCCCACGCGCAGTCGCTCCCAGTCGCTTGCCACAGGCCGCCCGGGGCCCGTCGGGAGCCCTTACGGTGCAACGTCCGCGATGCAAAGCTGGAACGAGTCCTATCTCTCCAACCCACTCAACATCTCTACCGCCGGGGGTCAACGGTATGGGGAGATTAAACCACCAGGCGGAAGCCGGTACGGAAGCATGGGCAAATCTCCCACCGCTAAGTACTCATCTTCGCTTTCCAGCGGCTCGCTCGTGGGCAATGGCCATTCCGGTCGCAACCAGCAGGCTGATATCTCCAATATGAGCCCGTTCGTGCGCGACGTGGGTCAGATCCTCCTCGACGATGGCTCGGCATTCAGAGAGCTGTGGGCAGGCATGAACCCGCCGAAAGACGAGAACGGTGGCGGAGGTAGCGGCACGACAAGTCGGCGGCACAGCGTCAGCGTTGTGCAGCCCCGCAGAGGAAACGTCGTTGGATTTAATGCTCCTGGGACGGACAACGTCGACGATCTGCCAAGGTCCACATTCCAATCGGCCTATGGCGGTCGCAGCGGCTTGCTTTTGTCGGATGATGACCTCGCAAGCGATCTCGGACTACTTAATATCAACCCCAACGAGCCCCCACCCCCCTCGTCTCAACACCCACCAAGCCAACCTTCGTCACTTCCTATCTATGCCCCTCTTTCGCGTAGTCCGCCATCAAGAGATCTGATGTCGACCTACCAGTCAATCAATCTGACCATTCCTGGAGGCGGGAATTATACGAGGCAGCCCATTGGAACGCCCAGCGAGGGCGACTACTCCGTCGGCGGTAACACCCCACCTCGCACAGGGCATTACGAGCAACATGTCAGCGATAATCAGTACAACAACAACCAGCGACAACAACAACAGCAGCAACAGCAGCAGCAGCCACAACCCCAGCAGCAACAGCAGCACGAATTGACAGCCCGGTTCATCCCCGGCCAGGGCATTCAATATGTAAATGTCCAACAGCAGCAGCAGCAACAGCAACAGACGCAAGGTAATAACGCGCAATACGTACGTGCCCGTGCGCCATCGTACTCTGGCACCAGCGCACTCCAGTCGCCCGTCTCGCCCGGCACGCGAGCAATAAACCCACAGCAGCCGCCCTATTACCCGCAGACGCAGCGTAGGCTCTCGGACGCGCACCACCAACCGCCGACGCCCGCCACGCCGCACTCGCAACAGCACAACCAGAACCTCGCGGAGCTCGGCAAGGGTGTGCCGTTGCACGCCGTGCCTGCCTCATGGCCGCTTTTTATCGTCGAGTTCAAAGCGGGCCGCACAGACCTATTCTACCTCACCGACCTCGCGCAGGAGATCCGCGTTGGCGACCTCGTCATTGTTGAGGCTGACCGCGGCAAGGATCTCGGCAAGGTCGTGAACGACAGCATTACCATCGCCGAGGTGGAGGCGTTCCAGCGCGAGCAGGCCGAACGCGGGTGGGGCGCGGGAGGCGGCGGCGGCGGCGGCGGTAGTGGCGATGGGCAGCCGTTGAGCCCAGGGGGGACAGGACAAGGCGGGAAGAAGGAGATCAACCCGAAGATGATCTACAGGAAGGCTGCTGGACAGGATTTGCAGTGCGTTTAGTCTCTCTTACATTTCAGTGTTTAATATCGCTTACTTTCCTCGGCGTTTCTCTAGACTGTTGGCGACAAAGACAGAGGACGAGATCAAAGCATTGCAGCTCTGCCAGACCAAAGTGCGCGCGAAGAAACTCCCGATGGAGGTCATCGATGCCGAGTATCAATGGTACTTTTTCCTTGTCTTCGGAATGCAATTCTCTGACATGGATGTCTCTTGTCCAGGGACCGCCGAAAACTGACTTTCTATTTCGTCGCGGAGAAGCGTATCGATTTTAGAGAGCTTGTCAGAGAGCTGTTTAGGTAAATTTTACCGCTTACACGGTGATGAGCCGACACTCACATGCCCGCAGATTATACAAAACACGGATATGGATGGCATCCCTTCAGGGAGGCGGAGGCTTCGAGCAATGAACGACAATTCGGGGATGAAAAGAATGCTAAGAGGAAGGCATGGCCGCAGAACAAAAAAATGCGGCGCATTGTACATTGTAACCGGCGATATCACATCGGTGCACACCTGCACACCCAACGACCAAAACAGAAAGGCAGACTCAGACTCTGCGCCTTTCTTTCACGAAAATAATATAACTATTCTGCTTTCCTCTTATTATCAGACGATCGGCAAGGCAGAACCTCCCATCTCGCGAAGATTGACACCAGGACCCGGCGAATAACGACAGCAGACACCAATATCAAGACCCAGACAAGATAAATCAACGACCAGAGATACCAAGCCAGAGAGCAACCGCCAGACACACACACCGAATGCGCCAGAATCCTGTGAATCACCAAATGTATTATTAATGGACAATATTTCTTGCTCGTTCCATCTAGTCATGCTCCCATCATCATCACCGACTCTTAGATATGCACATCCATACCTCTCTTTCAATCTCCTCTTTCCTTCTTCGCCGGGATGCGTTGCTTGCTCTTCGTGACTTCGTCATACTTTGGCTTATATTTATAATAACAACTCCGGATCGCGGACACTATCGCCCCTCCTTCGACGCAGTCCGAACCCGACCGCTTGCGCGCTCCATTGGCTTACACTCTAACGACCCCGACTCAATATTCTGATGTGAACTATTGAAAACACGATCTTGGCTTTAGTACCCATGGGCTACGTCATTCTTGGGTTGTACTATCTCCACATGAGTATGTGCCAAGTATGTGCATCACTTTTATGCTGTTCAAATTTTTATCTCTACCCTTTCCTGACGATTCTAAATGTTTGAATCGGGGGGCGTACTAAATCAGAGCGTTTGGCAGTTGTACTATTAGAACTTATAACTAAGTTAAAATATACCTCCGCCCAATTGGAAGTTGCGATGTACGGATTTGTTGCAGGAGCGGTTACTTGAGGGTCACACCTCGCATTAGTGTACGCGCGAGTTATCAATATAATAACTGACTCCACAGTGCTCACCCAAACTTTACTCACCCCGCGAATGGTGGAGGACAGGCCCATTGTTGCCCATTGCTGAATTACCAGTCAACGGGTACGAGTCCAATTGACCAACGACCAACCAACGACACTACACTAAGTACATCTTGCCGAAATAAAGAACGGCTTCGACGTTCCGTACACGGAACGGCACGATGGGGGCATTCCTAATCCTAGCTTTTAGTCTGTAGATAATTTGAATATAATTTTGAGGTTAGGATGTGGTGAGGCGGGGAGATTCAGCGAACACACGGCGCGTACCAAGCGCGCACGCTGGTTGCGCACACCGCGCCGACAGAAGCTTCTGTGTTTAACACAGCCAAATGCTGTTAGTAGGAATTTCGACCCCGGCGGTACAAGGGGGAGCAAGCTCCCCAATAAATCAACACCATCGCAGTGCAACCCCATCGTTTGGCCTTAAGTCTATCATATGAGTTCCCCCTAATCCTATCATTTACTATCCTATTATATTGGTATATACCCCGTCCGGGGGCCAGCTTAAATCTTCAGATCAAACGGGCAGAGGTAATAAGTGGTACTAGGTAGTATAAGATGGTCTACTATCATTTCGTTTATATTCGGGTTAGACTATGGATCTATATCGAAAGAACCTTCTTCATGTTTTCAAGAGCTTTGGTCCTGGTATCTTTGGATTTTGACCGTACGGACCATGGTATGATCCACCGAACGTATGATGACATTGAAGAATGTGGGGGCTTCGACTGAGTCTGACGGGGACTCAGTACGGGTTGGCTACAACTTACAGAAATGCACTTGCCATATTTTTCTGATCATTGCCTCTTGAAGTGAATGTTGCTATACCTGAATAAAAAGTTTAGATGAACGAAATTTCAAGAGACGGATCAACATACCATCCTCAGTCACGATATCAAAGTTGTCGATTATCTTCCGTATCAAGATTACAACTTCTTCATGAGTCAAAGTTTGCTATAAATCATGAGTTTCAAAACAATGGAAATTACAACATCGACGTACTCCACTCAACTGTGAGCACCACACAGAGTCTGGCACTACAGCGACTGTTGCCGATAATTCCTAACACGGTTCAAAAAGTGATTTGAGTCATTGACAAGGAAAGTTTACAACAAAGAGAACTTACAGTCAAAATCAAGATGTGCGACAAAACAATCGACGGATGAAATATGAGCTGCAGGCCATGGATACCATTAATACATGCAACTTTAGCTTAAGCATCTTAGGCATGGTGCTTACCGTTGTGTCTGCCCAGGTCTTTTCTTTTGAGAAGAGTCGAAGACGAGGCAACACGCGGCGTATCCGTGATCCAAGACCGGGTGCTCGAGTTGACAGTGTGGCATAACTCTGAACCTCTTCTGGCGGTATATAGGCCACATTTCTTGACCACTCTCCAGAACTCAGGGCGACCGTCATTACGCGTAAAAAAACCACCCCCATTGCGCCATCAGATAAACGCTTGCTCTCGTGTAAAGTAGACCCAGCGTCATCCTTCCAGGGTGAATCCGGGCTATTGGCGATATACCTGAATCGCCGTGGTTCGCCAACGTGCTTGTTCCTTACAGGAAATGTTGCCATCGCCCAGGATTCCACACGATCAACACCAATGACAATGCACAGAGTACCGTTCGCCGTATGTCTGTCCTGAGCTGTCCGGTCGCTGTTTCCGTTGTAATATTGATACCAAGAGGTAGCATGTTCCTTCAGGTAGGGGTAAAACCGCGAAGGATCTACCAAATCCTCGCGGCTAGCCCCTGCTGGGAGAACAAGCACTGCTCCTTCAATAGCCGTTGTATCAAATTGTACCGCACTGAAAACCAGAATTAGCGCAATGAGGTCACAGATAGAGAGGAGGGTTACAGCGGATCGACTGCTTGTGTTACTGTGATCCCCGGGCTTGCAATAACGGTGCCTGGAGGGTGGTAATTAGGAATCACGACGGAGTCGTCCTTTGAGATGGCTGAGAGTGCAGGAGAGAAGGTAGGAGGTACGCCATATTTGTGCAAAGGATGGGCTGCGGCTGAAAAAATGTTGAACGCAAAGTGAAAGTACCCGCTCTGACTGACATAGCCGACGTCGCCAAGGAAAGCTCCGTTTTTTAGATGTAACTGAGGGCGTGATAAATTGCCTACAGCATCACTGAGAGGCGTTCCATTTCCTGTACCAAGTAATGAACGAGCATATATCTCATCCGTCACAGTTCCTGGAGATTCCACTCTCCGATAAATAGGGAAGCTTGTATCCTTCGAACCATCTCGATATGGTCCCTGGATTGAACCTAGATTTGAACTGAGCTTTGGTCTTTGGGATAGCAAAAATACCAACATACTATGTCTAGAGGGAGTCCTATCTGAAACTGACAAGGAATCTGTCGCTGGGTACTGCTCGGGTGCAACAGCCATAAGTAATACAAAAACGCGAGGGGATCTAGTAACTTGAACCACGTTGCTTATATAAATTGTGACCACGCTGGGTTTGTTTACCACTGTATCCAGTTTGTGCCCGGCAAATTTGAAGTGCCAACTTGAAATCGTCAAACAGGACTGTAAGTACTGCTTCAACGCTAATCAACAATCTACCGAGGTGAGTTCTTCCCACTTTGAGTTGTTTCTCTGTGCTAATTTAAGTAGTCTCGGGAGCCGCGGTTTTTGTACTATTCGATCGAGAAATTGGAATGGCAAGCTTCAGAACAGGTGGGTCACGGTTTCCACTGTCCAGCCCCTATCGCACAATCATCACTCACACATTTTTTGCTGTCCAGGTAGATGGCCATTTGGGAAAATAAACGACAAGAAGAAAAACACGAATCTATTGGATCAGCCGCGCACAACAAATTCAACCTCAACCGAACACTCTAACAACTCGAATGTAAATTCGAATAATACACACACCACGATCGGAGGCAATGGGACAAACTTTGTCTTCAATTTCATCACAGAAAGCCGCAGTGACTCTGATATTCGTATGTCAGCTCCAAAGTTGGAAATTAAGCGGTTTCAAAGAATTTACATGCAGAGGTGACGCAACAAGGGAGCTCGGACATGCCACTGTTGTCTACATCGCATGTAAGTAAGAGATTGACTTTCCGTTTATGCACCTGATAACAGAATGCCATTGACTGAATTTACTCCTCCAGAATCAACCAGAACCCTCAGTTGTCCTTCCAACAAACAAGCCCACAAGTTCAAGGTCAGATGGTATGTTATGTTGCTTCTCGAGACATATTGCGGGCTGATATGTCATTGGGAAATCACCTCCTATTTAGCCTCATATATGTGGCAGCCTACTTCCGCAGCGTCTACCTCCCAGGCTAGCATCTTAACGCTACTTACTCAGCAAACTCCCGCAAATGTTGAATTGGATGAGGACGATGATGACGTGCTATCAGCTTGTATGTGTCCACTCTATTAAACCTCTCTTTCAAACATTATTCAGCGCAATTACCGACGTCACAGTGCCGCGGTCAGTCAACCCTTTACCTAAGGTCATAAAATGCTCGGTAATTATTATACCCTGATCGAGTGTGAAAGTCACAACTGAAGACTATTCAATGACTTTGAAGGAATCGGGAAAGTACATTCCAAAAGGAACGGAAGAATATATTAAACGCTACATGCGCACAAAATTGTTTGACCTCGATTTCATTATCCCGCTATTCAGTCCCAGCAAAGTCGCAGCGCGGTCCAAGAATGTGTACATCGGCAATGTCGGATTTTTCAACGATCTGGGCGGGTTCACTACTCTGTTCAATATATTCGAAACAAAATCCCAGAATCTCGCCTTGGGATATAATCCCCCTAGCGGATTTCGGCCATTTTACAAAACCTTCAGTCAATTATCCATTGATATTCAACGACCAGGGCCACCAAAGCATTTCAGCTATTCTGGCTTCGAAGCAGACCCTGAGTGAGCCTGACACCATATTAGACTTCTCCACGTTAAATCATTGACCATGGGGCTCTCGTCAATGCAGAGACGAGATGACGCTATGGCTCCCTACAAGGCAGACCATGGACTGTGCGGCTATTTATATGGCAAACGGGTACTCTCGGCAATTACTGGACCGGCAAGATGAGATGGAAATTCAGGACTACCTATGTGGCGAACAGCCGCGCTGGCAATCCCACTTTGATCAAAACTCTCCCTCTCAGTTCAGAGATCTGTCGTTTGTCGTCATTCTAGGATGTTACCGAGCGGAAACTTGGACATTTGCAACTGGAGCCAAGGAACCTAGGGACAGTATAAAGGAGAAGATAATGCTGCATGAACTAGTTCAACACCAAGGCTGCAATCGCTATATTTGGAAGACAAACAGCAGATCGATACGATGCGAATACGGGCCAACAAACGATCAGTTGGATCAATTGGAGCAGTACCTATCTGACGAGAATGTAACCTTGGACCTTGATGCCGACGGTCGCAGAGACATACGGGAATGTCACTGTGTGGCTGTTCGTGTATGTGTTCTTAGAAAGCCCAAATGGCGGCTCGGCGCATCCATTGCCAGTGCAAGAAGTGGTAAAAGCACGATCAAACAGCACTTTGCACGAGGTCTTAGGAGTATGCCTTCAATACCTAGATACTGATGGTATACATACATATCTGTCTTGCATTCGCGCTTTTTTGCACATGGACAATATCACATTTGAAATTACAGCGTCAATAACATACATCAATTGTAGCAAGTAGCTCAAGTTTCAACGTGAACGCGAGCTTTTTATTTTGTCATTTGTGGGGTATATCTGTGGTCGGCCCCCGGCACAGGCTGGCATCATCTTCGAATCAACTGAATTCGTGTGTACATGCGTTGCCAACATGTCAAGTCCCGATTGAAGACGACGCGGTGACGTTGGCAAATATGACGTTCAATGGCAAAAGTGTGGATTACTTGAGGACGTTATTTATACTGATTAGACTAGAGTATCTGGTATAATAGGGTGTGGATCGAAGAGCGTCAGGCTCCAGCATTGGGAAGCGGGCCTGTCAATCTTGCCAATGATTAATGACTACATTGTGACTAGTGATCCGGCGTGCAACTCTGTTTGCGGAATTGACTCTGAGCATCAACTTAATAGGTTTCATCAGCTCTTCTTATCCCATTCCGACAGGCTCCAGCCCAATTTGTGGAAAATCAGCAAGCAACTTTCCCCCGCACCCAACGGCCGCATGCCAGGATTTAATGCACTGGGAACGCATTACTCTTCAGTGAGTCGAATTAAATCTTATTGACGAAAACCAGCATGTTTGTCTCGGTGCGGGATCATGCTCACGGAAGATATCTCTTCTTTTATTCTATGAAACAACTAACGATGACAAGTACCCGGGAAGTGGAAAGGTGGCTCCCGCCAATCGTCGGTGAAGGGAAAGATCGATGGGACAAAAACCGTGAAATAGTTTATAGGGCTTGGTGAGAATATTCATATACTCCGTCGTATTGCTCATATCAGTGTTGAAGAGGACTGTCCGAAATTGCACTCCACCAGTTGCCTCACCATTCGACCAGGCTTGCGGATGACAGGACCAGGAACAAGCATCGAGGAGATCATATTTCAACTTATCGATACACGTGTATAGGACACCGTTGGGCAGTTTACTTGAGTAGCCATTTCCGCTAGTTCGTCGCAAGATGTTCTGCGGAGATTTCACTCTTCGGCGTCAACCATTCTGTCCAGGTGGCCTTATCTGACTTAGTAGTGCCTTGCAAGAGATTTCCATCGAGTGCTAGCTTCTCGCTAGGCTTCTTTGTGGCACGATAAGTGTATTATACAGTAAGCTCCTGGTTTTCTCGTAATACTATGACTCCTCTAATGAAGACCAAAGTTTCAGATTCGGAATAACGTCGGTCGAATGATCAATCGATCAAGCTCTAAGGCATTCGCAGGCATTCGCATTGATGTGCAAGGTTTCAGTCAGGAAAGGGGAGTGTATGTATCGCAGGAAATGAGCACGGTGTGCTTGAGATGCCCTAGCCATGACTCTTGAACACCGTATTGTGCTCAAAATTGGGATTATGTGGGGATCCAGTATAAGGTATTTATCGTGATGGTATGGATCAGCGTTTTGAACCTAATACCAGAAACAGATGCTCACAACGGCACCGTAAAAATTTAGATTGCGCCATTCAAGCTTGCCTCAGAAGTATTAGGGTCAGCCCGCTAGCGCGCGCCGAGGGAATACCGAGTGAATATCAGCATTTGGGAAAAGGTCGACGGCACTGTCAGCCTTCAGGCATCAACTCCTATATCCTGAAGTGCCGAGTGTGTTTGCAAAGGTTTAGGGTCAGACTGGAACAGTGGTCCTCAATGAGCATATGGTGCTGGCTGTTTCGCCTTGCTTCCAGATGCCAGAACATGGACCGTGGTTGATCTGGAAGGTACGAACACGGCACGAATGAGGTCTCCGATATGCACTGGCACTCAAAGGTGTAGAATGATGTGCGGTGAGTGAAACATGCATCATTCAACTCTTGCTTCAGAGTCGCCGGAAAAGACCTGTCCCTTTCGACTTTAGGTCCCAGTTCAAGATGTGATACTTATGTGACTTACTGCTACGGAAAGCGGAGCCGACAACCTGGCCAAAGATCCGTTGGATTGGCGCTCCGGTGTGGTCATGCGAGATATCTATCATTGGCCATGCATGACCCATCGCGTCCGTGACTGGGACACTACAAGGTAAGTACGTTTGAAGTATGTATGGGAGCGCCTCGTTTGATGTTTTGGATATGTTAGGAGGCAGAAGAGTGCGTAATATGCTGCACGTAATCCAAAACTCTTCGTTGTTGACCTTGTATTGACCACTACCATTGGCAACTCGATTTGAGTAATTCGAGAGTCCGCCCCCGGGCCTCCGCCTTTGTGACGCGACTAGCTTGACGGCTCACTGAGCGCCGGAATTATTTTACTTGTTCTTACTCAATTCTTATTATCTTGATAATTCACACTTTCTAGTCTAATTTATTTTCTTCAATGCGCATTCCAATTTAAATCGCGGTAATATCATCCGAATAGATATAGAAACATTGCATAACCATCCATTGTCGCCAAGTTGACGCAATTCGTAAAAACGGGAACTTCGGCAGAAATCGGCACTTTGTTGATTCCAATCAACGTTATGTAATTCACACGATCACATTTTAGCTTTAGACTTTTGACTTTAGGCACGGTAGTTCTCGTTCCTCTTCTCCTGAGTCCTCATCGCCTCCTTTCCAAAATGTTTTCAACGCGATATTCGAGTATTGCATCATAATCTGCATCGATGTCTCTAACTAGCCGGACTATAAGCCTCACGAGCTCCACGACATCAGTTCCCCAACCATGGGTGGCACAGTGAGCAGAAATAGCCCGAATTCCCGACCGATTACGTTGCTCATATTCATTCCCCTCATCGGCAGTGAGTGTCTAGTTCCCTTGATCTTATCTATCATTCTGGTTGGGGCTACTGTATGGTATGCTAAGGTGAGGCTTTCATACTTTTTGCAGTGGTAGCTCGATTTGATATAGGATCTGTGGTACCACCCAAGTGCCACCTGCGCCGTTCTATGCACGACTTGCAAGCTATTATTTCATTACCTCTAGATGCTCAGATCGACCTGATTTACGTGATAGAGCCAACATGCAGACGGAAGGCCTAGGTGGACTTTGTTGACTGGCGTATCGAAGTACAATTCTGTGAGCTGTCCCGAATCCCCCATTGCTTTGCCGACTCACTTCTATCTGGCATCTGGGACAACAGGGACCGGTCACCTGAGAAAAACTTGAGTGACGACAGGTATCTGCTCTTGTAATCAAACTGCGCTGTGGAGGGACCACGGCTCGGCACAATGTTGACAGAGAGTCAGAGCTCCGACCATCTCTACGCCCTGATGCCTAGATCTCCGAACTCTGATCTCTTTGCCAATGTTCTTGTCTACCGCGACGTTCTTTGCTACCACAAGCTCATAAAAATCATCCAGACAATGTGTCGCTAGCATACTCGACCTAATGATTTGATGCAACTGTCGGTGTCTTCAAACGGTTGGATTTATCTTCCTTCCTGTCGGCGCGGACTCTTGCTTCTGATTTTAGGTTCTGCGAGCTGGGATACTGGTGTCAACACCTGCGTCTGCCACTCGCACACTGCAGCACCGACATCACTAGGCTGTTTCTATCTGATTATGCGACATCCTTCACGAAGCATATTCTTCCGACGTTGAGCATCGGACGTACTGTCTAGTGTGGACATATAATTAATAAGAAGTCACACATATCAGCCGGAACTTCTTTAGGCTGTTAAAAAGACGGTTTAGGACTAAATGCAGACTATCTGCTCTTATATCCAATGTCAGCCAAACCATATCTGTACGCTGCTGTTTCTGCGCTACATCCGTGTTGAATGGACTTACCGCTGTAGTAAAAGCTTCCCCGTGGCGAGAGTCAGCCTGATGGCCGCATTATATGTATCAGCATGGACCTTGGTCTGAGACTGAGAGGAAAATTTCTAGTCGGCAGTATCGACAACATCGGAGCGCCTAAGATCACCGCATGAAATTGATCACTTCAGGGTATGTCAACAGGCGTTAATTCAATATAGACCTATATATCGCGTTGAGAAATAAGACGATATACCTTGTCTATATGAGAGGGCCGCATGAAGTCTCCTCGCGCTGAACAGCCTGGCGGTTCGCGCTCAACATATCAAAAGCAAAATCGGAGAACCCACGCGGATTTGTGGTCGAAAACCAGCTTCACCGGTGCTCTTGCCCTTCGGGTTTGTACAATCCAAGGGGAACGAGCGCGTATATATGTAGGGTTTGTTAGGTAATTCGACCTCGGAGCATACAGGAAAGCCAGTTGGTGAATCTCATCGCGGTCAGGCCCTCAAACAGAGGCGGCGGATTATATGGGAATACTCCGATTTGGAGAATTGCGCATACGGCTTCACCTTGGATTAGCTATATTTCAGACAGAAGCACATCTTTGTTTTGAGTAAAGTCCGTATAAACAGACAAACTTTCGAATGGAGTAGTCACCTCGAGTCGCTCCAGAAATATCTTCATGACGGGGAGTCAGTAAGAAATGACACGACTTGGAATTGAATTTGCAAGCTCAGCTCACAATGTTTGTAAATCGTCTCTATTTCATGTCAAATTTGTGCTTTCACGTAGGTAATACACGAAGCCTTCACCAAGAAACCTTTCGAATCGCAATCAGGTAAGAGGGCCTTTGAACAATTGAGAGACAATTTTGCTCACATTATTCACATCGACGCCTCTTATTCAAGCTCGAAGATTTACTACGCAAAACGTTCAATAACTTGGGCATAATATATGCGGATGGTGATCCGCACCTTGATTAGTTCGTCGTCTTGTGTCTGCGACAAAAAGATCTTGTACAGCATGGAAGAATGGGTATATCGAGTTGAAAGGTTGCGTGGTATTCAGTCCGATGCTAACATCGAGTCGAAGTCATCGACTCCAGGAAGCCCATGAAGGTATTCCCCATCCACAACCATATACCACTTAAGGCTTGGACAAAAGAACATCAAAAGGATATAGGACGTGCCCAATACTCTCTCCATATAGCATTGATAAATAATTCTGTGGGGTATTGAGTACCCCTTCTCCCCAAAACAGATGTTGAATTACCGAAGTGGAATTCGAATAGTTATGATACGCTATCTGCCATTCTTGCAAGCAAACGTTCGCGAAGTTGAACGAGTTCCATTTGCCTCTGCCTTGCAGCACCTAGCTCGTGTCGTGCTAACTCCAGATTCTACTACATGTAAGCACAGGCTCCTGTAAAGAATGAAACAATAACACACGGGAGGTAGGCCTTGGAAAACTTTCAGCTTAGCTCGTTTTTCTTTCAGTTCACGCTCCCTTGTTTGGTTCTTCTCCTTCTGCGCCACAAGTTGAGTGATTGTGACCGATACGTTGAGAGGCTCCTCCCCCTGTAGTATAGCAGATCCTACATCAGTCCCAGCTGGCGAAAGATCCATGAGAACCGACCATCAGCGTCCCAAGCGTTTGGTGATATTCTTTCGCCTTTCTAACTATGGCCTCTTTTCTGCGCTCCAGAACTGCAGCGACCTCTGGATACAAGGATGCTGAGGACCCCGGGGTCAGGATGACATTCCAACTTCATCGAGTACTAGACAGTGAGCATAGATAATGTTGAGTGAGAAGGGCTTCTTCTCACTGAGCGATTAGTTGAGATTCATGTTCCAGGGATGCCATATGTGTTTTCAGTTCGTCTTCTATTGCTGCCAGCCTGTCTAACGAACGCGATAGAGCCATACCCCTGCTGACCATGTTGGTTATCGCCGTCGAATAGCTATCCGGCCATGAGCTGAATCAGTGATTATGAGAATGGTTCGATACATATGCACTAGCCTGTAGAATGATGCATCTGGTATGTCCAGAATATGCACAACCTGCGCTAGAATGTCCAATGAACTGGCTAATTCGTCGTTGTCGGCGACGTAATCGCTCTCCATTGGAGGGATGAATGCGTTTGCTGGTATGTAGATGTAAAGGGTTGAATTTTGGCGTTCCAATTAATTTGAATACCTAGTGATTCATTAGGTTTCATGGTTGTGTAAGTAGTCATAAGAGGTGTAAATTTCGCAAGTTGAAGAGGAGCTGGCCAAGAGCTGGCACCAATTGCAGTCGCGTCGCAAGTTGCCGATGTTCAACGCGTGGACGCGTACACATGGCCAAACAAGATTTGTTGTTTATCCTGAACTTTCATCATCGACCCCTCGGTTTTCTACAGAAATCACAACTCAGCCAAAAAAAAATGAAGGTCGCCGTGAAGAGATGGAATGCCGTTGCACAATGGCGTTGGGACACGGGCCATGCAGAGCAAGACGACGATAGCGAGGGTGATGTGTGTGGCATTTGCCGTGTGCCATATGAGGGATGCTGCCCATCATGCAAAATGCCTGGAGAGGATTGTCCTCTGAGTACGTCCAAAACAACTTACGCCGATATACAGTACTCAGACAATGTCCGTGGTCTCAGTCTGGGGGGAGTGTACCCATGTCTTCCATATGCACTGCTTGCTCAAATGGATTGGGACGGCGGCTTCGAAGCAACAATGTCCCATGGATCGCAAATCTTGGGGTGAGCTTGCATTTGAACCCAATCTGAATAATTTTTCGAATGGAATGTACCCCTAGTCACAGCGGAACGGAAGATAGGGACGACTGCTTCATGATCAAGTATCTGCCAATACATTTGTCATCGGTCTACAGGTGCAAGGTATGAGTCTCAAAGACAACCTAGCGATCTGTACGCTCACTCTAATTCTTTGAGTACGATCCTCGGGAGTTGGAATGTGAGCCACTGGACTAAAACATTGGCATCTCGAAACACTCTGCCGTGAAATCCGACGCTCCATCTGACCCTTGCCCGGATTTGTCCCGCACGCTTGCTTCGACATTACCATGAACCCAATTTCTGCGGACGCTCCCTTGTTCTGCGCATCCTTGGTCGTCGATGAAGTATGCGGAGCAGCCGGCGGCATGGAGATTTGAGGTGGCAAGAAAGTGGTGCGATTCTACTCGGTTGTTCGGATGCTCGGTAAAAATTTGTGAACGAGGGAGCGATATCACTTGAAGTTGGGCCGCAGACAATTTACACCCTGTCTAAAATTCTAATTCCACGAAGGATGACGCCTAGCGCAGCCCCCATGAACAGCATCGAGATGATGGGTAGGATATATTGTGTAACTGGAAAGGTGACGTTTGCGCATTTTCGTGTTGACATATTTTAGCTTAGACCATATTCCGAACGAATCTATTTAATGTTCAGACCGCCGCATCTACCAATGCAATGTTTTAACTCTCATAAAGTTTCGACGTTTATAAACGGTTGTAATATCGGACCCTGACCAAGGCTGGCACAGCATACAAATAATGTACAAAAAATAGTAAGGTTAAAACAATATCGTTCTGAGTGCTAATCTACCAAGTGCTCGGGCTATATGGACCATAGTATTAGTCATGTTTGAAGAATATCAATATCTACAAGTTTACTCACCCAAAAGTCGCGCCAGGAGGAAGGACGCTTATGGGGGTACCAGCGTTGTCAGCGCCAACAAATGGCACGGTGTTTCTAGTGAGACATTACATGTAAGAACAAGACCCGGCGCGAAAATGGTTGAATAAAATTCTTACCCCCACCAGACTAAGATGTTGGTCTCTCCGATCTAGACGTGTCATGAGTACCCCTATAGCACACTGAGCATGTCTAGACTAACCGTTCCGTTCTTTGGGAACTGCAAAGCGAAGAAGATGACCAATATGGACACAGCCAGTCCGGCGTCGAGCGCAGCAGCGAGGACGTAGTTGTACTTGGTCCACCACGAGAAGTAACGTCTAGTCAAAAGACACTTTTTAGTTCACTGTGCGAAGATGCTAAGGAATAGACTAACCTCCTCACGAAGTACTGGAAGAAGAATCCAACGCCACTGTCACAGCGGTAATTAGTATGGATAGGCTGGATTTGAGAAACGAGACTCACGCCCATGGGACGTAGTTGATAGCCGTGGCGGGGGGGATGAGTCCGGTTCCGTTGAAGATGACGGGCAAGCTTTGGACCAATGAATTCAGAAATTTATAATAGCGTATTCAAAAAAGCTAAATAACGCACTTGATGTACTTGACGATGCTATTTGGCCACTTCTTGGCCAGGAGGTACGGAACGACGGGCGCAATGGCGCCGACGAGGAAGAAGAAGACAAGAGGACTGGAGCGGAATTAGCACAGACATGATTAGGATAGTTTTTATTATCTTACTAATACGTCTTGCCCTTGGAAAATTGGAGACCAGGACCAATAACACCCCACTAAGGTATAAAGGTTAACACTCATCGTCTATGATAGAGATGTACCTGTAAAGGAATACTAACGATAATACTGGCGGTCCCGAAAACCTCGGTACTTGGGCAGATGAACCCATCCTTTTGTGTAGGGCTGCACATATCTCTGGAGAAATCATATGATCTCAGAATACTGGACTTCGACAGAATAAACTGATATTCTTACTCGATGTTGGTGAACATCCACGCCTGAACACCAAGCTGGACAGTTCCTGCGATGACGGTGGCCACGATCTGAGAGCATATATTTTAATAAACTTCGAAGTCGGTTTGTTGGGTTTGCATACCTGACTCCAGAACATCGGCTTCGGAGGGACTGTGAAAAGTGCAGTTGAGAACCTTTGTTGATATTAGATGAAAGTAATGAACGACAAACTTTTCATGTAATGTCCGAGTTTGAAGTCAGAGGTGAAAGTCAAAGCTTGAGCCATTGTCTGCCATCCACAGTGGTTAGTTCCCGCGCCAATGTGCGTAGGTTATCTGGTCAACTTACAATATAACCCCAAGTTTTAAACATCATCATGGCGATGGGCCGTCCGGGAAGAGCATAGCCGATAATCAATTCAGTGATAACGCTTTGTGTATCCACATCAGCACAAACTTGGTTGCAGAGAGCTCTGCGACGTACTTCAATCCAACTTGCTGGTTGGTGATAGCCTGTATCATTCCAATGGGAATGACGTAGATAAATGAGATGACAAGTGCCAAAATAAAGGCCCAGACAGGCATTTGACTATCGTCAGATATAAGTTAGACGTGGTTATCAAGACCATCGAGGAACACGTACGTTGGCCAAACTTCAATACTGATGATTCCAAGGGCGAACATGCTCAAAAAGATGCACAGGTACCACCACTCTGGAACTTGAGCATACTTCGACATGAGTCTGGCGTGAATATCTGGCTGCTCGTGCAAAGAGCGACGAGCCTGGACCCAAATTTGTTTGCGGAAGTACAGGAACGCATGCATAAGCGTAGCTAATACAGAAATAATGAGATTTCAGGAGAACGGTGAGAATACAGAATTTTTACCGGTAATGGATGCAAAGGAAAGTCTAGGAAGAGAATAGACGTTTGTTCCTCAGCGCGAATATCTCTAACTTATTAGAGTCATATAAAACTCACCCGTATGAGATAGCAAATGTCGTCCTACATTGATGGTATGGTATCAATGATTCTTTCAGCGATGAGGGGGGGGTATGAAATTTATCTTACGATAGGAACAGAGGGCTGTAGCTGTGATATGCAGCGAGATCGATGGTCGATTCAGGAGTCAGAATTCTTGTGACGTTATAGGTATTGAACGTGTTGTCGTAAGATGTGCGTGACGAGATTCTGTAGCGGACGTTAGTCCTGTAGCCTCGGAAAGTCACCGAATATACTGACGGCATGAACGCAGAGAACCACGTGTTCGTGAACTATTAACACGCTCAATAAACCAGTATAAAGAATTTGTTCGTTATACGTACGTAGAGAATAGGCGTCAAGAACCCTGTTGAGGAGGATGAGTAATCGGTTCACAGTCTATTCGAAGGAAACGCACAGAAGAAGAAAACGAATCCTCCGAAGATATTTGCTTCGGCCCACCCTAGAATAAATTAAGTGACATCCTAGCGCAGATTGAATTCTTCAAGCGCACATGGAGTAGCAAGAGGATTTCCGATGTATCTAATCGTATCTTCATTGAGTAAAGAATTGACATTCCACACATTGAGAACTTACGTGATTTGACTCCAATCAAAGGTGATGACGGACATTCCCTGAAGTGAACGTATTGAATACCTCAAATATTTCATTAACAACATTGAATTTACCAATCCGTGGACATATCTAAGTAGTCAAAAACAGGAATTTGTTAGTCACACATCGGAGGCAAAGTATGCGGATTGCCATCATACCCAAAGAGTTGCGAGATCGCTGGAAACATACAGTGTTAAAGATTTCTGTTGTAGAGAGAGAACTGAAAGATCTTACTCGTATTCTCTGGCGCGATCCATGTCACCCAAGAGAAGTAAGAGAGCGCTTGGACTACCAAAAAAGGTAAGGACAGAATCATCTAAAAATACACCGTGCAACTGACAGATATAGCCAGGGAAGAAGTCTAAAAATAGAAGTCTGAATTAGTAGCTGTATAGGACTCGAGACTTGAGCGTTCATTTCACTCACACCAGAAGAACGATGCTAGGAACCAATACACGAAGAACCTCTCACGGCTGAGACCTCCGCGAGTTCCAATTCCGGCGTATTGCTGGGAGTGTAATGTATTGAAAAGGGCGCAGTTGACCAGGTTAGCGGGCCAAATCATGGAAGGTGGCGCCACAAGGAATCGGCGTGCGACTCCTCCTATAGAGAATCCGATAAGCTGTGTCGACATAACTACAAACCATTGGTCTATGAAGCAAGCGAAGATCAACATTAGGCCTGTTTGATTGGAATCGCAAGCTGCAGTAGACGTACAGCTGAAGTTGTAGCGCTGGTTGTAATACACCCTCTGTACAGCAATGATGTCCGTGGCATAAGCCGAACCTGCACCCACAGTAGCCTACAGTAGAGTTAGTCAATCTCGGAGCTCCAAGGAGATCGAAATCTATAGCTCACCATGATCTACAATAATAGCATTGGTCAATGTGATCAGTGGGGATACCAGGGAGAATGCGCGTACAGTAATGAGCACATGCTCCTTAACAGTGAACGGACCAGGATTAATTTTGACACCGAATATTGTGACGTTGGGAAGCCAGGCAGCAGCGGCTCTACCCATAGGGAAAGACAGCAATTGAGCCACGATTCCGCCGATACTGACCGATGGGAACCGGAAGAAGAAGAATTGATTGAGTCCGGGAATGACGATGGCCCAAGCCAATCCAATAGCCCAAGTGCGGAAGGTCGTGACGGGCATGTCGAAGTCGTCGGTGTTGGCTACCGCAGATCGCACTTCTGGGTAAGGACTCTCGTCGTCGAATCCAACAAAATGTTCTTTGTCTAGATTAGGGTCGTCGAATGCGGCACCAGTAATTTCCTGAGGATGACTTAGTTCATATGTTACAAGCATATCGAAAGAGATTTACTTACCGCGATATGCGCATCTGAAGCGCCCAAGCAATGAGCTATGTCAACGTTCTGACATATTGTTAGCACCTACCGTCGTAATCGACTATGGCATTTTCCTCGCTGGCCTTCTCCATGTCGTGAACATCCTTGATATCCTCACCCGGTGTATACTGGGGAACTTCGGCAACATCAGCCATAGTGGGGACGTGTCGGGTGGACGGAGGAATAAACTCACTTGTAAGGTATCTTATATCTACTACAGCCAATTACTCATGCCACTGGTGCTCATGTGGAACCGGTTCCACGATAAGACGCTGAAATGCACATGCTCCAGCTTCCAGTTGTGGCATACAGAGTCATATTTTTGGAAAACTATAAATGTAAGTGATCCATCAACTCCAAGCGGAAGGCAGTCCAGGCGTACGGAGATCTGTGAGACGGCTGGTTATCTCTTCGCCCCGCGTCCGTATGCATCTGTGCCCGTTCCAGACACAATATTCCTACGGCGATCTTTTCATAAGCGGCCGAGTCTATATTTAAGTTATTTATGATTCACCCAATCAAATCGGAGTTCTTGCTCACGAGACGAGGCTCTCCTGAACATATTCAATATGTACAGTCCCGGTTGTTAGTGGATGGAATGCAAACGACATTGAAACATAGGAGAAAAGCAAAAAGTTGGCGAAAAAATAAGTTCTCGTTCAGCAGATCTGGTTCAGAGTATATATTTGCCTCACACAAACATATGCCTGGAACAGCGGAAGTGCCAAGACACTCTAACGTCCAAAGACGTGGGATATGCCTTTAAATATTCATCAGCAAGCCAACCTGCTTAATGTCACTACAATGGACATGTTGTAGCTTGGCAGGGATGATTGTAGCTTTGCAAATATTGTAAGGGGAATCCGGTTTTCAAAGCTGTGCGATTTCTTGCCCATGAAAGAAGCTATGCCTCCGGCTCTTCGACCTGGAAAAGACGATGCTATATATAGAAAGGTAGACGACATTCCGCAGCCTTATTATGAGCATGTGGGCACAACTTACTGCGTTGACCATGTGGACCGAAAGCATTATCTACAGGTCAGGGTCATTATTTAATCTAAAGGCACAAATCTAATTTTAGAGTTGCGGTCAACCCAGTTTAGGTACGAATGTTGTGCAAACATCTTATTCAGTGGTAGCAGAATAAGAGCTATTTGATCTCTAATTCTATGATAGTTATAGTTTCAAGTATTTGACGCCGGTGGCCCATCGGTTGGTAAATTATCTGACATACTAATTACTGAGAAAATACATAAGATGGGCTCATAAGTCCCCGAGCTGGTATAAGCGCACGCATAATGGAACTAGGATAAGCTCCTCGATTCGGTCTTGGCAGAAATCTATGTGCATGATTTCATAGTAGGTGGTTTAATTAATTATAATTATATGCATCCGGCGAGAATGGATTCCCAGCCGGAGATCAAAACAGAAACATAATGCGAGAAAGCGCTCCTGACTCAGAGTGAGGGCGCTGTAACTGTATATCATAGCGAGAGAAAATGTTGAATACATTTTAGAGTAAGTAAATGTTGTCCATCATATCGCCCTGTCAATCGCTTGTTTACTCTAGGTGGATCAACAGTGATCAGCCGGTGACACAAAATGTTCTTCGAAAATGCTGGTGATCTATTCAAGAGCTGTAACTGCGATCATATTCTCTTCATATATAATAAGCATACTATTGTTGTATTTGAAGGGGAGCTCAACAGTGAGGTTTAGAGGAAAGGATGATCATGAGCTACGAGTCTTGCAGACACGGCGGCCTAGTATACTTGATTTTTGCCGAAGGTATGCCGGAAAGCCTGTCATGCACGGCACGGCTCGGCTCGGCGGACAGAAATGTCCGATGCCGAGAGTCGGTGGAAATATTTCGGCAAGCATGATTCATCCAGCTAAGAGCTTCATCCAACTCGGAGTCACGACATCCCACTAGGTAACAACATTGTTCGACCACCCCGAGATGTTCATCAGGCGGCTTACCCCTACTATCGGCAAAATCTACAACACTTGGTCTCGTCGGCGTCTGGTGGCCTTACTTTCGGGTTTGGTGCTCATGTCCACTGCTGTCTTGCATGTGATGAGGCATCTTCGACTTGAAACTGGTATAAAAATATCCTCACACATTCTCATGCACTCGAGCGAATTACTTGTTATTTCCCTCCCGAATCGCCAGGACCGCCGCCGCGATATGGAAATGTTGCGAATGACACTTGGACTACAATGGGGCTACGTTGATGCCTTGTCATCAGACAGCCCCTTGGTCGCAATCATCCTGGGATGGGTCGCAGCGGGACGTTCTGTAGTGCCACCCGCCTTGGGCGATACCAATACTGCTAACTTTTCTTGGCCTGATGATCTGGAAGCAATTGCGGCCTCGTCTGAGGAGATTAGTCTGTGGGTCGACGGCAATAGCCCTTGGGATTTAGTGGCCTCCGGTTTCCCACTCTCCACGCCCTATCCACCTATCGTCTGCGCAACAAAAGATTACACGATCGCTACTGGCCTTCTCCCGGAGCATATGATTCTCACACCCGCTCGAGTAGCGTGCTGGCATTCGCATCTGGCTGTCATTCAAAAGTTTGCCAACAATCTCAGACCGCATGGTTCTGGTGTAGCTCTGATATTTGAAGACGATGTCGATATGGAGAAGGACATCGATCAGCAGACTCACGCTCTGTGGCGCACTTTACCCGCCGACTGGGACATTGTATTCTTAGGTGAGAGGGGTACGCTACCCGGCATAGAGCTGAAGTTAAACACCATCCAGGGCATTGCTGGTCGGACGAAAGGCGCGGTGTTCCTTTGGCGTCGCCTGTTGTGTCAGCCACTGGGTTCCCGCCGCCGTCGCATTCCCGGTTCTATGCTTCTACGAGCCCCAAATGTACTCATGCATATGCCCTCTCTAAAATGGGCGCGCGTCGGCTTCTTCTGCACCTTCGCCATCCACCTTTTGCATACTCTCGAGCTATAGATCAAGCATTGGCCTGGCTTATAGAAAGCGGCCGCCTCAAAAGTTTCTCCGCAGTACCAAGCTTGGTGGTACAGCGCAAGATTTCCAAAAGCGACGTAATCCCCGGGAATGGAACTGGTAGCAAATGGAAGGAAACTCTCAGCCAAGGAGTCATGGATTTCCTGCAAAAATAGCAAAATCTACCCTCTGTACCTTGACATTCGCACGTCTTCGAGTGCCAATGCGGGCGACAACTGCGGGTCTTATCTGTGTCTTCCACTTGGCGATATTCCTCGGTGTTATTGCACCGACGCCAAAGGGAAACTTTCTATCTTTGAACGTATGTCTGGCAATTGGTGTTGACTTTGATGCCGCTTTTTTGAATATCAAAGTATTCGATGTCCATCCTAAAAGCGCAAGCTTATCGTCGCACACGACAGAAAACAGTACTTTGTTCGCATCCATTTCCCCTTCGATCTAGAGAGCCTACTATCAGCTCATGTTTTGTTTCAAACCGACGTCCCAATTATCTCGATGGATCCTTCAGGACTACATTACCGGATCCTCGCATCAAGTTTGCAGTCAACTGGAGCTGCCGATATATGCCCAAAAGAAGCGGCTGAATTTGCGGTGGGACGTACTTCCCTATGTTGTCAAATGACGTATGTAGGAAAATGGTTCGTTTATCTCGTGTCCCAATCGCATTAGAGACGGCGCTTGCCGTTAAGGGAAGATTCTTTCTCGATATCCCAGCATTGTCAAACTAAGCCAGCTATTTGTGAGATATGAAGACGGAGAACTGTGCCCCGCTATAATCCATAAACGGTGTGAATGTTACTCCGAGTAGAAACCTGAATGCATGGGGCTCTCTGGAGCACTCCAGAGCAGTGAACGAGTTTGATTTTATGCAGACTGTGGCGACGAGGATGAACGCCCGAGGCCCCATCTGAATCGGCGTCGATTGATAATGGCACTCATACATACAGTCACGAGGGACACAACCAGCAGCCCCTTATAAGTTTCACGCAGGTTCGAGTATATCCGTACTATCAAATCAGTGTATATTCAGAATCAGCGCTTTTTTGTAAGCGATGGCTACATGGTATTGTCAGCAAAGGAATATATAACACTAAAAGTGCACTGTTGAATGCAGTGTGTTAGCAGTTTCAATCATTGA
The DNA here is from genome assembly GCA_000827495.1 of Hypholoma sublateritium FD-334 SS-4. Classification (NCBI taxonomy): domain Eukaryota; kingdom Fungi; phylum Basidiomycota; class Agaricomycetes; order Agaricales; family Strophariaceae; genus Hypholoma; species Hypholoma sublateritium. The sequence continues at coordinate 96,531 of KN817563.1, forward strand.
GTATTAATGCAATACTAATGCCGCTTATTTGGGATCGCAGAGTTTGAATAAACTCGACGTAGTCGTCAAAATTGCCTGCATATAAGTAACCTTGCGGAATAGGTCCACGATGGTATTAAGGTTAGGTAGTGGTAGGTTCGATATGCATTTTGCCAATTGTGGGACTGCCAATGTGATGTCCTTGACAGCGTTTCCGCGGAGTCTTCTACCTGTGTTACTTTGTCAGTTCAAATCCGAGTCGTGAATATGAAAGGCTTGATGTTCTTTACATTCGCCGCAGTTGTATTGCCAAATTCTGCTGTAAAGTCAGCAGCAGAGCACTCGATCACGGAATGAGGCGTTGTCTGGGCTATGATTTGCTCAAAAAAATAGTTTGGACGTACTTCAAGTTGTGGGACTGAAATCTTTTGGGATTTTTGCTGAATTTAACTGTTCGTCCGTCGTGTTTCTTTGTTATATTTCCCTCGACTGAGACTGGCCTGTAAAGGCGCTAAAGCCTACACAGATATAAGTGGCCGCAGATCCAGCGTCTGTCCGAAGAAAAGAGTGAGAGCTAAGTGAGAGCCATGGCCAAATGACATACTTAGTTGGCAGCAATGCTGCAGCCGTTGACGACCGGCGAATGCCGAGCGCCCGTCGTGTCGGCTCAAATCAGCCCAAATCCCACTTCACTTCCGATTTTACCCTCCTTGATATGTATTTCTCAGTTATTGTCTCGCTTCTGCTAGTTCAGCTTTCAGCTGCTCAATTCGACTTCTTCGGGAATATGTTCGCTCAACAACAACAACAACAACAACAGCAGCAGCAACAGCAAAATTCAGGCATCTCCCAGTGGGAAACGCACTCTGCAAGTGGTATGAATGATTCATTTAAATCGTAAACTTCGTGTTTCTGACTTGGGTTCAGTTTCTTGCGCGGAATACCTCTGTCCGGGAACGCTGGCATGTGTGGCGAGGCCCGGTGACTGTCCCTGTCCGAACCCAGAGGATATCAAGTGCATCATTCCTGACGGAGAGGATGCCGACGATGCCACAGTCATTTGCACGCGGGGGCAGGAGGAGTGTACAGAGGTCATGAAGTTGATGCGGAAGGTGTAGCAAACATACATTTTCTACCCCTTATTCCACCTCCGTGCCTTCTAGGAAGTCCAGAATCACCTTGAAGTACCTAACACCATAGATCAGCAGCCGCATATCCAACATAGACCGACCTACTTCTCCGGCTCCTCAAACTGCGCGAGATGTGTACTGTTCTGCAACTCGACCCACTTGACACGCGGGATCTTGAGGAAGAACGGGCGCACAGCGGGCTCTTGGACCTCGTCCAGCGGCGCCGAGATGAGCAGCGTCGGGCATGCGATACGGTCGACGATCCCGGTGATGTCCCACTCTTTCAGTGTCCCCGTCGTCGTGAACTCGGACGGGCCCAGCCTGCAAGCACACACGCACGTCAGCCCGCATGCCTACGCGCCTGGTCCACCGCATGCGCCACCTACATCGTGTGGTACACCGTCGGGTCCTTCGCGAACTCGCCGAACGACTGCCTTAGCTCCAGCGGCCACGGGCTGACCGTGCACGTATGCTTCTTGTAGAACTCCATCGCCGCATCCTGGTACCCCTGCGCGTCGGTCGTGCCCTCAGCCTCGTGCTTGCGGATGAGCGCGACGAACTCGGGTGGGAACTTGGCCAGGAGGGCGTCCATCCCTGCCGTGCAGAGTGCGATCGATGCCGGCGAGTTCGAGATAATGAGGCGCTTGAGCCCTGAAGGCGCGCGCGACGCGGCGTACTCGGCCGCGAGCATGCCTGCCGCAGTGTCAGGAGCGAGCTAGGGACGGCAAAGTGTACGCACCGCCCCATGACTGGCCGAGGAGGTCAAAGTCGTGCTGGATGTCGAGCGCTGCCGTCAGGTTGTCGAGCTCGTCCATGAAGAGCGCGGGGACCCAGAAATCCTTCGGCGCATCCGGGCGGTGCGAGGACGCGCCGTTCCCGATTTGGTCATAGAGTATCACTGGGATCCTAGAAAATGGTATGAGCGCGAGTTCCGGCTAGACGCGCAAACGACCGACGTGCCCGGCTTTGTGGTAGAGAAGTTGATTTGGGCTGCAAGTGGATCAATTCACTAGCCTTCAGGGAAGACAGACCTCGCGCACAGCATGTAGTGGTGGGACATCCCAGGCCCGCCATGGAGCGCAACGATGGGCCGCTTTGTGCTCGTCTTCAGATCACCAAAGATCTTGTACCATGTGTAATAGGTCTCTCCGCCGACCTTGAACGGGATCTTTCCCTCTGAGTCTGTAGTCATTACCGAATACTTGCTCTACCTGCTTGGGGAATGAATAGGATGGGGCAGCACGGAATTTCTGTGGTCAAACGCCAGATTGTGAACACAGGATGCGACGATATATATAATCATTGGCTATATATACCTCGGACCATTCTCACAGATTGCTACATCTTAAACTGTAGCACATGGTCCTGGACAAGGAGGGCCCATTGCTGCGGTGATTCGTTGAATGATTGGATTTGGATCGCATTATTCACAGGTGCGATTGTTTGAACAAGGGGGGCATCTTGTGACGAGGGTGCCCACACCTCACTTCTGAGCCGATCGGCACTCCTCGGAGTCAGCGATGTAATCCACTTCCTCTCCATAGTGATATTCCCCGTATATATTTATCAAATTGCTTCTCTTCTGGATTTGCGTCTGGATCAAGGTCGGTGCAATAAATAACCTGAGCTTAAAGGCGACGTGCAGGACAAACCTTCCAAAGAGAATTACTTTCAATTGTATTCATCGTGACGAAGCGGTAGACGTGGACTGGCTTAGTCTGGCCGATGCGATGGACGCGCGATATAGCCTGATCCTGAATACGAAGAGAGAAAAAGGGTTTGATGACATGTCCGATCCTCGCAGCTTTGAGAAAAAACCTACGTCGCGGTAAGGATTCCACCACGGTTCAAGAATCATCACAATGTTGCATGCAACAATGTGCAGTCCTAGAGTATTAGGTGTTTTCGGTAAGAGCCTTTACAGTTAATAAGAGGTGAAGATAACTTACCTAGCGCGCCTGCTTGGATCGATATAATCAGCACTCGACACTTGGCGTCACTCTCTATTTTTTTCAAAGAAGCCTCGCGGAGCCCGTCAGACATGCCCCCCGTATCTTTGACAGGAAAAAATGTTCGAATATTGTTTAAGAGCGAGCGTGAATGAACGTACATTTGGTGTAACCGATGTTCTCGCTCCTGAGCGCGTGCTCCACAGATGGGATGAGGCTTGTAAAATTGACCTAGGAACGTATTAGAGTAGTATTTCATCAGCTTCTCATTCTTCCTACAAATATGATGGCCTTTTCGTCCTTTGCGTGCTCCGCTAAAATTTCTAGCATTTTTTTGAGTTTCGACGACATGTAATGTTCGTGCAACAATTTCTTGAACTGAGTTGCAATTTCCTTGCCATCGATACTGGGAAGTCTGGATGGCAGATGTAAATTTGAAGTCAACTTGCATACGATAATTGACATACTGTGACGATGTATTTGGTACTCTATCTTTCTTTCGATTTTGCCGTTTGACCATTGCTGATCCATTGGGACTGGGATTCAGGAATTGGCTCAACAAACAAGGATGAGCACAAGCTACGTATTATTCAATGTTAATATCATGCAATCGCATAAGACCTTGACTCACCCTGCCGAAGACGGGTTGTCTTCGCAAGTGGGTGTAGCTTCAAACCATCAATGGTTTCATAGAACTGCAGCTCCAGCGGAGTCGGCCAGATTTTCACATTCTTGTCTTTGCGAACTGTCAATGACAGAATAGGTTGTGTAGTAATTGGATCAATAGGGTCGCGAAAGATGCAGAAGTTTTTCTTCAAAGTCTGCACGAGGTATTTATGGGTTACTATGCATGTAGATAGAGAGATGTAAGACCCACCTCGTAGATCCTCGTTGGGCTGCCGGGTAGGATGGGTCCCTTGTAGCTTTTACCATATACTTTCGAGTGGAAAACATTAATGTCGATGATTCCCTCATATTCGACTTCGAGGAATCTGTAAAGGGGGTGAAAATCTCGAACTGAGTTCTAAGATAGTATGCTTCTGAGCGCTAGTAGAATGTTCAAAGTTAGGTGGTCGAACCTGAACTAGTGTCCCAGTAAGACATAAACCATGCGTCTTTGTGACCCCCCATGCTGCCTTCGCTGCCTGGGTATTTGGGTTGCGGAACTGGTGGGATTCGTCTGGATTTGCGATATTCGATTTGTTGATACGAAACATACAGAGCTGAATACCATCTTACCTGCTATGAATCGATACCATCGGACACTGAACAACGTGTTTATAGCTTGTGGATTTTTCTGATACTTGTCAAATTGTATTGCAAGCTGCGTGTAGGTAATGAGCTGTTGCAAACGGGAAAAAATGAGCCGTCAAATTCTACATTTCGGTAACAGCTACTCACAACGGCGTCAGTTGCCTGAAGATTAGCAACCTCAATTGAAGGGCCGAATTTAAGTGAGCGGAGTGTAGGGGAGAATGCCTTTAGTTCTGTGCGCCACTGTTTGATTAACCCTTGATGGGGCACAGCGATCCTGAGAAGCAACGGAAATCAATAACATAAGGTAATGGATAGAGAAAAGAAACTACAGGTTTGCCGGACAACCTGTCTCTATTTTCTTGAAGTCTTTACCCGGAAGATTGGCCAAAATAAGGGCAATAGAAACAACCGTCTTTCCGTACCTAAGTAGAGTAAATGAGTATATGCATTCACAGGGCGAACGCAATCTCACCCCATGGGATATGCGAGGATCGATCCAATTGTATTCTTGATCTCGGTAGTCTTAGCGTCGCGGACGACGGGCTTTCCCTGCTCTCGTGCGATCAACAACTTGAGGTCGAGTGCTTGATAAGGTTTGAGAGTCTGCCCGGTTGCAAACACACCAGTATGTCCGAGGAAGACAAAGGGGGACCGAGAGTTCAAGAGTTGGTCATCGTTGTCGTCAGCATCACTGCCCTCATCTTCGGAGTCGCAGATGGTGCCGTCTTTATTCACACGAAAGCCTAAAATATCAGAAAGAAAAGCACCCTTCCTTGCGGTGAATTTAGAGCCGCTGGTACATAGTGTTGAGAACATTGTGTATTTCACGCTTTGCCGTGTCCCTTGCCGACGAGCGTCCTGCTGTGGTAGGGGTCGATAGATAGCGCTGGTGGATATCACGCGTCACACTTCTAGAACTCTGGCTGTCGGTCTTCGTTGTTGTTCTACCAGTAGAACGTTGATCTATTGTCGTCACAACGCTGTTAAGATCGCTGAAAGACGGCGATATATTCTCAGCAGTCGAAGACCCTGGGGCTCGCTTTCTATTAGACGGGGGAGGGGTTTCCAGATAGGCAGTGGTAGATTGGAGGCTGCTATGAGACGTAGATGGATTCCTGCTCTTAGAAGGTGTAACAGGAGCTAAGGTACCGGCTGTACGAGGGTGCCACGCCTTCAATAGAAATGGATACCTTAGTCTACAAGCGTGCCATTTACGATAAAACACAAACCTGCTCTCCATGCTCTGGTGTTGAGTCCGGTGTCAAAAGTGATGAATACATACCCCGGCCGGCGGGTCGATCATAAAAACTGGGATATTCTAAAAGAGCGCCACGCTAAGAACGATGTAAGCAATGAGAAAGGACAAAGCAGAAAGAGAGAAACCTGTGAAGCACGCTCTGGAGTCTGCGAGGGGAGACCCTCCACACTATCATCGTCATTGTCAGGTGGTAGGTGATATCGACGACCAAGGGAAGATGGAGTCGCTGCCGGGGTTGCTAAATATGAAGGCTTCAAAGGCCACTTGGTCAAAATGGAATAGACGAAAGGCCTCGAGCTGTAGGAATACCTGAGTACGACGCTTGGGGGGTGTTCGGGAAGCTCGAGCAAGCGGCAGATTTGGCTTCTCGTCTTCTTCTCCGGCAGCAGAGAAATATCCACGAAGGAAGAGAGACATGAACACAAAGAGAATCCCAAGAAAAAGAATACAGTAGAATTCATCTAAAGGCATTATATGTATATGCCAGGCGCCACAGGGTCCCATGTCGCCAGCTACCTGAATGACAACAAAGGCTTTTTATCCTTGTCCGCATTGTTATCGATTTTCGGACGCAATATTCCAGTCTTTGTCGGTCACGAGTCAGCGATACGTGAGTCAGAGATTATCATTCAAAAAAGCCAGTGGGGTGAACATGCTTTCTCTTTTTTCCCTTTGTCATGCAGCGCAGATCCAACTGGAGGCAGGCTGTCGGTGTTTTGACGGCAATCTGGACGTTTTAGGTGCAATTTCGGGACCGCATCAGATTGTAATGTAGCCTCGAGTTCACCACAGTAAAAACGAGGCGATAAAGGTCGATTTTGACGTAGAAGGTGTTGATGCAGTAAGTAGTAGCGTTCATGAATGGCGTGGAGATCTTCAAGTTTACGTTCATCGGGGAAGGCCGGCCGTTCGCATATGTCACGTGTCGGACCGACGTGCCCTGGCCCCTCCCGTTAGGCGGCGTTCGGTAGCACTACCAATTCAAATATAATTTCCAATCGGCGTTTACATGTCATCCAAATGTCATGTACGTATCTGCCTTACTGTGGTTCGCCAGTTTATCTATTGAAAATTAGAAGTTGTGTGAATCAGAAGAATTAAGTATCAAGAACAGCTCTAATGCTGTCTCGTTTTCTATCATCATCCGCCGATAACAACCGTGGAACTTGGCCCAAGTTACTGTTTCCACATACAGTATGTGCGCATTGAAATATTTCCGTCGGATATGTTCTCCACATGTTCAGGGCATAGTTTCTCTGTTGTAAGTTCTCCAACTCGGGCGGAAGTTGCCTGATTTGATAGTCTTGAGCGCTTATTCTCCTAAATTAGACGCCGGCTATTTTTGTAACGACGCTAGCACCAAACTAGCGGAGCCATTCGTGATATATAAGGATATATACCACCAAAACATACCTGATTTTGCCGATGCTCTCAATGTCCCGCCACTGAGAATCGGAATAATATTTTGAAGTGTCTATCGTTTCTGACAGACCCGACGCCGTAGTATCCCCACCATCCCACAGGGCCGGCACTATATAAGGACTTCCTACTTGCAGACAATGTATAGCAGAAGCCATTTTTCTGTTGCGTCGTTCTCGCATCAATCCCGCCGCGGTATTTTTGTCTTGACACATATGGCCGCCACCGTGCGATAGTTACCCAAGATGGGTATGCCCTTTCTATCCCAGTCTTAACGCCCTATGGCAGTTCTCTTTCTATAGTTAGAGTGATAGGATGAATAGAAATATGCCAGCGATGGACACCGCCTTCCCATAATGTGCCTTAGGGCGCGGGATACAAGCGTGTACTGATATTATTCAGATAAGTTGAACAGTGCTCGCTGTCCGACGTGGCGGCCGACCGGCACAGGTTCATATCTATCGATTTAATGTAAACATTCTTCGACTTCTTACGCTTTCGCTACGTGAGTTTTACTCGCCGATCGGTATTCTGCGAGGTTCGAATGCACCTGGTATAGAAGGCCTTTATCACGCTATCGCTTCGCCATACCGCGGCCAGAACTAGCCCGATAGCAGAGAACGACGCACTAGCGATATGGAGTGGAGTCGAATCCTACTGACCCAAGATGCACATTGAGGTCACAGGTAGATAGCGAGGTAGATATGCAGATAATGGGATAATGATGTAGCGATAACCTGCGTAAATGTACCATGGCATGAGTAATCTTGGGGTATTGGCATAAAAACGGCATCATGGTTCGGCCTAAGTACAGAACACAGAGACCAACTGTGTGTGCAGTCCATATCTGTGAAATGGGAGCATAGTACATGGTAGGGGAAGAATACGGCGTCTGCAATTCGGCAGCAGTGTCATATCATAACGTGGAAACGCGGCGCAGCGGGTGGTGATACAGTGTTATACAAGGAGGGTTTGGTTTCCTGCCATAGTTCCAAAATGGGCCAGCGAAGGTCTATAAAGTGTCCACACGGAGGCCGGATGCTTGGCTCTCCCGCGGCGAAGGTGGCTTCGGTCCACCGGCGATACGAGCGAGAAGGAAGGGCGTCTAACACGCAGCGCTATCTCAATCTTTAGAGCGTACAGAGCTCTGGGAGCTCGTCTGCGAGTTCGAGAACCTGGATGGAGGGAAAGCGTGGGCGGTTAGCAGAGTATGGGAGAACAAAGCACTGGCGCCTACTTCAGCTTCTCTGCGACGGCCCTGTAATTACACAGCGATAAAGATAGACCGATCGTTAGCGTCATTCCATTATGCGTGTCAAGGCCGATGATTGGCGAAGAAGAAAATAATAATGGGCGATGACGGTTCGCCGCCGAGCAGCGGATGGAGAGAGCGCGCGCTCTTCGATTCGGATAAGAGAAATGAAGTGATTCAGGAACTCACTTGAGCAGGTGTATGTCTACCCGGAAATACCGCCACCCCGATTTGCTGTGCTTTGTGGCACGTTTCTGGAGCGCTGCATGCTGCGGGGCGGCAGTGGCCTGTATGCAGCCCTTCTCCTTGCCCCCAGCCCCGGAGTTGGTGGGCGCTGCATTCCTATCGTCGGCGGTGTCTTCCGGAGCAATGTCGGGTTGTTCTGTAAATTCCGGGTTGACAGAACGTTTCGGATTTGACATTGAGATCAGCGAACACGTTCGCGGGCGGCCACACGTACCTAGATAGATCGAGTGCTCGTCCCATGAGATGAGCGTAGCCCCGCGCAGCGGCGACGAGCGCTTCTGCCCGCCGGGCGCGTACCAGTACGGCTTCGCTGCGACCCGGTGCTGCCCCCGCCGCCGCTTCCGCTCGTCGAACACGTGTGGCGCGATCCCGCTGATCACCTGGCGCGGCGTGGGCTTGAAGTGCGCGATCGCCTCCGCAGTGCTCGCGTACACCTTCGCCACGCGCTGCAGCGACGGGCCCCCAAGGCCCGTCGGGGCAGCACCGAGGCGGGGCGGCGGAGCGCCGCCAGTGCGCTCCGGCGCAGCAGGCAGCGGCGGCAGGGCGGGTGCAGACACAGCTGACGAGCTGGCGGTGGGTTCTGGCAAGGCCTCAGACATCCCGTGCAATATGACGATGTGCTGCGACCGGGGTGGTAGTGGTGGGGGCGCAAGGGGTGTGGGCACGGCTTTTGTTCGGGTGCTAGTATAAGGATACTTGACGGCGCTATTAACGCGTTCTATCAGGTTGCTATCAGGCACATTTAATGACTCCATCAGGCTGGCGTCACAGGCCGAAGCACTGCCATGCATCTACAGCATGGCAGAGCGCTGCCGGCCCATGTTTTGAGAGCTTGACGCACACTTGATCCTCGCGCATGTCAAATTGAATCATCGGCACACTTGCTCTCCGAGACACATACTTCAAATCAGTCACCCCACATCGACGCATCCGCGCAAGGACTGTGCCACTCCTGTGCATAGTTCTTGCAAAGATTCCTGGGCCGGTCTAACAGAAGCACTCTCTCAACTCACTGGTCACCGATCGCTTCTCTGCACCCGTTCAGCGCGGGATTCCCTTATAGATGGCCGCCGAGTGTGATGACGCGTTTGGCAGCGACGGTTGACTATTGCACGGCGTTATCGCATCGCCGTTTACCCACCAAGAAGTGTGTTCGGACATCTGGGATTAAGGAAAGAAGTCAGTCGAAGAAAGCAATGGATTACAATTACAGGTGATACTATAAAAAGTACAATCAAACGGCGGGATTAGAACTTATTTCGCTTTCTCGTTTTCATCGAGAGCTCTGGACCTCTGAATAGGCGGATAGAGTCAGCAATATACACCAGAGGGAATAACATAGATCACATACTTTCGGTTCTTTCCCTTCGTGTCTTGCTCGTCGACGTCCATATTCATGTTCTCGCGATCCGCACCCTGGTACCCCGCACGTCGCGAGGCCATGCCACCTCCAAGACTTTTCTCCTTCTGTTTATCATACACCTCCTTCAGGTTAGCCTGTAGCACTCGTTCGTGTTCCTGTTGGTTCATCTTTGCAGCCGCGGTGTCCGCTGCAATCGAATTAATTTTCGCATCGAGCGTAGTCAGCACGCCGGACGTTGTCGAAGCCCTGGAACCGTAAGCATAGGCACTGACTGTATATGGAGAAAGACACACCAATCCCTCAGGGCCGCCAGAACCTGCTCCAGCTTTCCTGGTTCTAGGTCGCGTCCCATAGTGTAAGACACCTCCAGCTGCTCTTCCTTTTGATCGAGTTTGCCATGGAGCAAGTCGAGATAGATTGCGTCGATAATGAGATCTTCCAGCTCGCGCACGTTCGAGACGTCAAGCGCGCGCTGAAGATCGGCGTATGGGAGGATCTGAGAGGGCAGATCAGCACCCCTGGACAACCAACGCGCCGACTGATGCTCACACGACGTTGTTCCGCCAGCGACACGATTGTAAGGTGCTTGAGTTTCGTGATTTGGTTTTGGTTGAGAGGCGGCAGTGCATCCTTATACTCTGCGATTCACAAGTCAGACATCTGTAAAAGAGAAGAGCCGGGGAAACGCACGGAGATAATCTTGGTATGTCTTGTACGAGAACAGCTGCAGCAGCGACAGAAACTTGCGGTGTTGGTCGCTTTTGGCCAGCTGTAGGATGGATCGTAACCAAATCACACCTTGAGATAAATTTCTAGTACCTCTTGGACGTTTGGCAGCTCGAGCAGCTCGGAGAATACGAAAACCCCTGGCGCCGATGTCGCGTCTTGGATCAGTTTTGCTGCTGCGGCACCTTTCAAAGATTTGGCCATGAGCAAGAATGGCTCTAGTTTCGCTGTGAAGTTTGCGAGGTCCATGATTCTCTAGTCTTAAGAATATGTCTTCTGAAGTGAAATTCGAGTGGATGTTGACTGTCAAGGGCCTCAGCTAACTTGAAGGAGGACTTGGGTGGCACTGTCGGGACGTGTACATACCTAATTTAAATCAAATCACGTGCACGCTAGGCTCAAGTTGGATTTTTTTCAAACCTCGTCTTGAAAGCTTGACTTCTGACTTTGTTGCCCAAGTCCTGCCTTTTGATTCCTCGTGTCTTCCATCCATTCTTCTGGTATCCTACTGGGGCGGGGAACATCCTTTGTACAACCGAACGGAGCCTATTTCTTTGGTATCTTATGGTGCGCTCAAATCAACCTATGTAGCTCAACTCCAGCGAGACGACTTATTACGCCAGCGTTCAAATGCCGCAATTCTCTCCACTATGCCTCAGCTCTCGCACTCCACAAATGATTGAGAACCAAGTTTTCGGGCGGCGATTGGTATCGCTGACCCTGCATACCTGCCTTCTGCTGTACTATCTATGGACGAACCTTACTATAACCGCTGCATCTCGTCTGTCTCGCCGCCACTACTCTTGTCTGAATATGAACATCTTGCTGATCCAGTCTTGAAATTCTTTCTTTGTCTCGTCCCCAACAGATGCCCATGCCATGCGAAAGAACTATCTTCAACATAACTTGTTAGACACATGGAAAGCCTACTTGGCTCTGAGAAAAAGAAATCACAGCAATGAGAGATACGCAACATTTCGAAAGTCTATGGCGAAAATTCTATTTGAGAAACGGCGGGTAGGCCGATGATATGGGTGCTACAACACCAACTTCTCCACAAACGCCGCAAGTTCCTTTGCCGCAACGCCTTCCTCGTCCCAGGATTTTTGCATCTGAGCCTTTATAGCCTCGGCTTTTCTTCGCATCTCCTGTCCCACCTCTCCGCGCGCCGCGTCAATAACTTCGCGAATTTCGCGTCCTACTGCTGCGCGGGTCCCCTCGGGTTTGCGACCCCCAAGCCTGTGTATTGGCCCTAGGCCCTGTCCGTTTCTCACTTCAACGAGCTCAAAGGCAACACGAAGACTCTGAGCTGCTTGCAATGAAGCGATGGGCTGGTCGGCCTCAATAGGCCAACAAATCCTGGATGACATTTAGTCGCGCGAAATATCAGCGGGCTTCGCAGCTTTTGCAGGACTTACAGGGGAATACCACTGCCGAGCGACTCTGTAACACTGCCTTGCCCACCATGTGTGAGGAACCAGCCTGTTGCCTGCACACGCAATATTCATATTGTGGACTACTTTGTGATATGCAATATAAAGACGTACTGGGTGATTGAGCACATACTGCTGAGGAACCCAGCTAGATAGTATGCCGAGACCTGATGAATTGATGATATTCGACAGTGCCGGTGGGATGATCGCAAACGGTGAAGCGTGACAAAATATCTTTGACAAGTTTAACTGAATGAGATCGCGACAATGCCAACAGACTTACGAAAGGGAATTTCTTGTCTATAAGGCCGATGATAAGTTCTTCGACATATTCCTGAACTGGTGGCCAGAAAAAGCTCCCAAAGGACACCTGGACCTCAGATCAGATTGTAGTAATATAAAAACATCAATCAGTCGTACCAAGATGACCGATTGCTTCCCATATTTTCCCAGCATTTCCTCTAAGAAGTTGCGGACGTCGGTAGCGCCTTCGTCCGTTGGCAGCGTATCCCAATAAGTGCGAGGGAGGAGAGGCCCTATGCCGTACACTTCCTTACCATCCTCTGCCCACCACTTCTTCATACCTTCGAGGGCCTTGCCCTCAAGAACGTACGACGACGACATAACAACGCCATCGCAATTCTTAAAAACCCTAGAAAAAAGATTATTCATGTAGGTCTCCAAATTAAATTATATGAATTAGACTTACGTATGACCGCTTAGGAGTAACTGATACATAGACGGCGGAGAAGCCAACTTAAGAAAGGATGAGGCTGGATAACATAGCTAACATATTGTATATCGCTCACCTCCTGGGGAAATAACTCATAATCATATACAGCGGGGAGACCAGGGAGCTTGACGATTGCACCTGATGTCCGTCTATATATCTACATGTACGTCAGAGTTCAGCAATTCATTCGACATTCGAGTACGAGCGATGCGATTTAGCTTACCATATCTCCAATATCCGCTGCGACAGTCCCCGTACGGCGAGCTTCCTCTTCGACCTTTGCTTCAAAGTCACCTAAACCGCCCAGATGTTCTGGGCCCCATATACGAGTTATTGCAGCAGGGGCGCCTGTCGCCCAGGTAAAGATCCGGACAGACTCCCCTGCGATCGCCCGAGTTGCAAACAACATCGGTCCTAAGAAGAACTTAAAAACAAAAAGTCAGATGATAAGCGTATTCGCGCAAGAAAAAATCATACATCCAATAGTACCGCAACAGGTGCTTTGACAGCATTGTAAGTCATGCCTGTCGTGGCACAGGTAATTTCTTTCGCTTCGTGGAGTGTCTTGTATGCTTCTGGATACGATCCAACCAAAGATCCCAGGAGTTTGAATACATCCTGTTCAGTGGAGTCGATGGTAGTCAAAATCCTACATAAAGTTAAAACGAATCAACATGCATTGCTCCAACACAGAACGAACCTTATGCGTGAATTATGTTCTAGTGGGATGGTGGTATTCGCTGAGATTTCAGCTCGCGTTTTTGCAAGCAGGTTAGGGCCAATAAAAATGGTCACCACAATTTTCTCATTGAAGTCTAAGAGACGAAGAGCCAATTGGGTCAAAGGTCTAACGTGGCCTGCTCAACAAGTCAGTGTTATGGTCAAACCTGTCGTTCGAGCATGCAAACTCACCCCAAGCTGGAAGGGGAGCGAGCACAAAATGAGACATATCTTTAGAAAAGATCAACGACGATGCCAAAATGTGGCCGCTGATTGGGTTTTATATGTGTACTGCTTCCGAGCAAATTGGGCGGAATTGGGCCTGAATGGGAAGTGAAACGGTGAATAATACGGCTTTCACGCTAGTGCGTGGGTTACCATGTAAGCATGAGAAGCCGTCGTCAAAACGCATGCGAGAAACAACGTAACAGAACATACCCAATTATGGAGGGGTGCCGCTGGAAGAAGACTTGATTTGTTCTCGATTTTGCTACGTTTTCCCTCGCTCATAATCACCCGACAGATCTGAGTCATCATATACGACAGTGAACGTGTTTCGCGTGCTGAGTGCTTGTGAATTATCAGGTAATATGGTATCGATACAGATCTTTGTATGCTTGATTACGAAAATCCAGTCCTAATTGACGGATTAAATATAGGTAAGGGATGTGCCTATAGATGCGGCATAAGTACATGTTGCAAAGCAAAATAAAATGAAGAGCCCTACCTCGGTGTTGAATACGTATTCTTGGAGGACACAAATTAGTCTCAACAACAAATGATGACAGAAAGTGACGTACTGTCGAGAGGCAGGACATCCGCATCCGAAAATAATAGATATAGATACTTCAGAGTTTCGCTCTGTCAAACTCAAGCATTAGGTTTACGAGTAATGAAGAAACCGGGAGTGGCACGAACGAGGAAAAATGTCTCCATCTTGTCCATTTTAATGCTCTTTACATTGTCAACGTTGAGTAGTGAAGCATAGCCCCCACTCTCGACACGACAATACTTTTGGATAGCTTGGAAAATGTTCCAGCCATAATTACGATATTTGACATCGCCTGTCAGCCTATATGCGATAAAGAGAGATTCGATAGTCTCAGGGCTAGAATTTTACGTTTGAACGTCAGTCGAGAGGGCAAAAGGCCCGTCAAAGCCGAACACGTCCAACTCACCGTAAGATATAACGGGCATCATAGGAGTTCTGGCCGGGGCGGCTAGCATCATCGTTAAGCTTAACTGCATAGAGGACGGAAGAAAAAGGGAAGTACAACTCACTTGCCACCTTTGATGTACCAGTCGCGTGTCTTCGAGTCCAAATCTTTATTTTCTTCAGTCCAAAAATGTACAATTTCGGGTGCTAGTCCGCTGAGTCGAGAAGCGATATCAGATCTATGTCATTATATCACCGAAGAACTTACGTTGCGCTCGAGGTGTATGTGTCTACACAAGCTTCGATAAGTGCTTCGCCGAGTTTCCAATCTGCCTGCGCTTCTTTAGAGAGTTCGATTAAGTCTGGAGGAACGGACACAGGGCCTTTGGTGCCTGTGGTTGTCGCGCCTAGCATCAATGAGCCGCCAAGGAAGCAGACGAGGTGGTCTTGCTTCGGGGACACGCGCCATCCGCTGGGAGCCGTCATGTCAGTGTGTGGAACAGGAACAGCGTCGCGAACGGGAGGCATACACTTGTCCATTTTGTTGGCGTTCTGGGAGAAGCTCACTGGTGTATGTATGTCCCTTTACCACACCTTTCCTAACGAGCCTTGCGTGGATAGCCTTCATCGTCTCTGCATACATCTTTGGAAGATCGAGCTGAGCGAGGCCAGGCAGCGCCACTCTTGATTGGACATACATTAAGATAAACGCCTTCTGATTTATTCTTCCTCCAAGAAGGGATTTTAGCCTAGAATAAAATCAACAACAATGAGATCCATTACCGTTTGCAAATATTGCTTTCTGGGTAAGCAGCGTAGCGATATCAGTACCCTGTATCTAAACTTGTGAAGTGGCTGAAACTCACAATAGGTATTCGTAGTATGAGTCGGCTCTTGACCCGAGTCGAATTTCTGAGATCATAAACTGTCCATTTGAAGCCCTGTAGATGAATGTTAGCCCGAAACGATATCTTGCAGCGTATCTTACGTACCCCATAAATATGGGAACCAAGATGGAATCTGCACTTTTAGTTGCGGCTTTGATAACTTTCATCACCTGAGAAATTGTTCAGTCTTGTTCACCAACTCAAAGATTTGATAAAAAGTACCTTTTCCGCTTTTCCCCAATACACATCATTGTCAGTCAGGAAGCTAAGATACTTTAGTTCCAGCTGCAACGTCGATGCCTCCGCTGTGCTAATGAGACCAGGGCTCCTAGGATCATCCACACCTTCGCGCTCCTTGAGGTTGATTTCAGGAAATGGTAAGCCGGTCAAAGTGTCAAAAGCTGGCAGGATGCGGTCCGCCAGATCGATTGCCTTCTGCAAAAATAGAGAATCACCGCCCGATAGGTGGTAAGAGGACAATAAGCCACCTAGAACGCGAATGGTAATCTGAAAACGTGCATGAGCAATATTATGAACGAATGTAGTTAAGCGGTAAGAGCGGCACACACTTCGAATGTATTGAAATTTGCGTCGCGGTCAAACGTCATTTTGTTGGCAATCCAGCCCCTCGCCCTCTGGTACTCCTTGTCTAAACCCATAATTTGCATCGTATCCAACGAATCGACGACCGTATAGCCCACCCCTCCTTGGTCCGTTAAGTTCGACCCGGTTTTGGTGAGGGGTTTATATTCGTCGCAGCCCATGGCATCTCTCTCTATAGACATTTCAGATGCACGTTGAATCCGCGTGCTTGAAAGGCTGACCATATGCGGCCCATGCATACTAGAGATGCAATTTAGAAACTAATCAAATGGATGCCAAATGAATTCACACCTTGAAAGCCTCCACCACCTGATCCCGTTTCTCGAAATCCGTCGAGATGAGCCCTGGGAGCGTCGCGTTGAGTCCACCAGCAGATCTCCTGTCGACGACGTTGGACCAAAGTCGAAATATATCCGTCTAGACCATGGTGAGGCATCAGTCCCAAGTTCGTACTGCAAAATGATGCTAGTCTTACATACCTGGTATGCATAAATAGCCACTGCTACCGCAAGCATTATAAGCGATGACTTTCCGAAAGTCGGTGGAGGCGGCTCTTGCTCAGCGACGAGCTCGATGCCCATGCCATTATCAGACACCTTCGCCGACGTCGCTGTGGCCGGTTCCATGACGGTGATCGAGTTCAGCAACGAGGAAGGTCGCGACCAAGTCGCGACACGTCAGTACTTCGCTAGCCAATTGAGGGTCACGCGAGCGCGGCGCGCTCAATTGATCAAACTTGTTTCTGCAACTTTTTCACTTCGCGAAATCGTGTAATTTGCCGATTAACTACTTTGAAGCTTTAGGGTCATTACCGGGTGAGCAGAGCGGAGTAGATTTGGAGTAGATTGCGCTCTGAATGGTGCGGGACCATTTCATACTAAGTACAGCAAAACATACACTACATACCACTGTCCTGGCCCACCCGTTTCTGCATTGGGGACTTAATGTCGAGAACTAGGTACACCGTAATGTCGAGAACTAGGTACACCGTACTTTATGCCGTGCGGGGGTTTCATGCTTTGGGTATTAGAGTCGATTATCATGCAGCAAGCATCAAGCATCAGCCGTTTTGATCGTCCTGTCGTGCTTTTATCGCGAATGGAAAGCTGTTCTTCTCGACGCGTGGAAAACAGCAATGTGGGACAAGTCGGATGCGTCCACAAAGGCGTCTTGGGTACCATATAATCGAAGTAACATTGTTGGGAGGGGTGGAAAAGCTTGGGAGCCAACCTGAATCAGATTTCGTAATGTCGTAGGCTTGAGCAAGGCCTTCCGTAGACGCGTAACCTGTTTATGTGAAACGGGTCTTACTACGTATTCGCGGGAGCGCGTTTATCAATGCTAATTTTCTTCTTCCTTTGCGTTTGTCTCCGATAGATCAACGTCAGTTTCGACCAGCATCAGTCGCAGAACGTCCGAGATCTGAGAATGTAAATCTTCTGTACTTGTGGTTAAATCTTATCGGACGAAATTCTTTGAGTAAAACGTACTGGCACGGCGCACTGCATTTATATACTCCGCATTCGCCTCCTGCATCTCGTTTTCAAGTTCTTGCAGCCGATGTGCCTGGAGTGCCTTGTGTAAGACATCTAGTACAGATAAAAGTAACAAACCTGTTCCTCTTCCGGCTCTGGTTCAGGGAGGGAGTTGATTAGATATTCAATTTGCTTCGCCTTCACTATCAGATCTGTGACAAGCTCCTTTTGGTTTGCTACGCTGGGAGTATTAGTTGGAATAATCAGCTCAACAAGCTTGGGACATGCCTTCAAAGACCTCTGGCGCGTCGAATTTTTCGGGGTTTCTTTGCTTCGTCACTGGCACGTCGGGGCTGACTTGTAGGAAATTCGCTCGTGTTGTGAGGTAGGCGACCGTGTTGGACATGATCATAAGAAGCTGTTGGATTTCATCCTGCAGTTGGGTTATCCTGTCCATATGCGATAGTTCCTGCAGCATTGCGCTGCGGCAAACGAGAGCGTTCAATACAACATGTGAAGCCTAGGAATTTCAAAGAACGATTCTACAAAAGGGGCCATGAATGAGTGAGGCTTCGCGGACTTTCAATATTCCGTCGCTTAGTCATCTCTGTCTCTCTCTCTTCATCCAAGGTGGTCAACTCTACCTCAAGCCACTATACCATATCTGTTATCTTCTCCACAATGGGTAATGACGGTGGAAGTATTCCTGATCGCAGAGACTTGGTGCGAAACAAGCCTAAGGTACGTTCCCATCTTCTTGGAAAGCACTAGTGCTGACTCCTTCAGGCTGAACAAGCGGACAAGGCCAACCAAACGAAAGCAAGGTGGTTCTACTGTGCTCTTTCAAAGGTGGCGAATTCCAAATGTGCCCAGAGGACGTCTAATACTGATGCTTTCTTCAGCGAAAACTCCAGGAACCAGTCGTATCCTGTGCACTGGGGAAGCTTTACAACAAAGATGCAATAATAGAATATCTCCTAGACAAATCAGCATATGGCGACGGGGAGAAGATATGCAGTCATATACGGTCGCTAAAGGTGTGATCGCTCCTGTATATTTCAGAAATCTGTACTAACTATCCTGCAGGATGTTAAAAAGTTAGCCCTAACGCCAAATCCTGCACCACCCTCAACAGATCCTTCAAGCGACTCCACCGACCGTCCACAGTTCGTATGCCCATTGACCTTGAAGGAGATGAACGGCGTCCAACCCTTCGTCTACCTCTCCACCTGTGGCTGCGTCTTCTCCCAGGCCGGCCTGAAGGCCGTCGCTGGCTCTAGCTCGCCCAAGGAGAAGGAGAAGGCCCAAGAAGAAAGCGAGAAGAGCCTCGATCTCTGCCCCCAGTGCGGGAAGAAGTACGCGGCTGCCGATGACATCGTGCCGCTCAACCCGCCTCTTGAAGAAGAGGAAACGCGGCGCTTCGCGCTTGAGCGCAAGCGGCTCCTAGAACCGCTGAAGAAGAAGTCCAAGAAGCGAAAGATCGACGGCGATGCAGAGGATGAGCCCCCGGCAAAGAAGCTGGCCGAGCACCTGAAGCCCAGCCTGAACCCTTCCATTGCTGGCGCTAGCCGTGCTGTGGTGAGCGAGCTTGCAATGGGGGATGCAAAGAGAAAAGCAGGAATGAGCGACGCTGTGAAGAGTCTCTACGGAGATGGGTCAAAGAGGAAGGAGACGTTCATGACTATGGGGACCTTTACGAGAGTAAGCGTTGGTCTATTTCTCCGTTAAAAATTACTGATTCTGTTTCATTAGTATGCCTAGTTGATCCTTTTGTATTTCCACTGTATCGTGTATCATATTTGTACATTTAAAGTGATATCTGGCTGTAATTATAGCATGGACTGATATGTCTGCCTCTAGCATTGCAAGGAAGCGATCTACAGTCAAATACGACGCTTTCCCAGAAACCACCGTGTGCGCTCATTGCTTAATATTGCCGACCTGGTTCACTGCATTGGTCCTTGCATATTTGTGAATATTTTTCTCGTACAACCAACCGACCCCCAACATTTTTACCTCCCCACAGCTTATGACGTCGAATAGCCACGCCTAATGTCTGTCAAACATGATATGTACTCTGCCGCACCGCCAATAAAATTTAAATGATACGAGGTGTCGATGAACTGCAAGCGGATGCTGTCTATCGAGGCAAAGTACAAACGGCTCGGAAAAAGCGCTCGACATAAAACTTCGCGTGGATCCAAGTGACGGAACAAGGTCCGCGCTGAACGAGACAGAGCATACTAATCAGTGTCACCTCAAGCTCGGTTGCGACACATTAATGATGTGATTTCACAAGGTCAGATTTTCACAATCTCGCATATCACATCAGCAAGTACAAGACAATAGGACGCAATGTTTACCGCTACGCGTTTCAAGAGGTTCCAAGTTGTAATTATACACAAGGAAAATCAGAGACGATTGCGAAATGCACGTTAAATGCACGGTCTCGAGGACTCTTGCCAAGTCGTGTTCGGCGGCCGGCCCAGGGGCGTCGACTTCGATTGCGAGCTTAAAATGTGAGTAGTTGAGTCCGAAACAATTCGATGCCTATAAATGCACACATATATCCATCTGCGTATAGGTTCCGTGGTTTCATGAGGCTTAGTGCAAATAGAATCAATGGCAAGGGCAAAACCACGCAGCCTCACAATTGCCAAATCAAGTAATTTTGTTTGTCTTAAAATAAGCGCCCAGGCCCCACACTCTTGACCTCACGTGATGTTCGCGTCGCTAGGGTGATTCACATGCACGCATTTGGCAATGCCATTCCTGGCAGAAATTGACTGTATAAGGTTCAGAGGGTTGTGACATTGCGAAATGAACTTGAAGTAAGCTTAAGATCTAAGCCCCTCTGTCAGTCGACTGATTGGTAAGAAACGGTCCCCCTAAAGTAGTTTGCCACCGATTGTACTCAACATCTACAACTTCACTCTGTTAAGTAGCAGTGGGCGTCTGGGGGTCAGTACTACAGCCAGTCACCTCGACTATCAACGTATCATATCTTGCTCGACGGCGCATATCTCGTTAGTCCGGTCAAATGGGTGTCAGCATAGATCTCAAAAATTAGTAGATATTTACATAGTGATTTGAGGCTTAGTTTTTCGTTCTCGTATTAGATAGTAATGGAAACCATTGTTTGGCAGATTGCGATTATCGGCTGCCGTACGGGAAAAGGGGTACATTCCAAACACTTTCCTTACAATTGAAAGTTGTGCACTGCTGTGTGCGCAACTTGTTCCGCAAACGGCATCGTGCCGGTATTTTTGACTGGTTGGAAAATGCCTTGAATTTACGTAAATTCTCACCACCCGGTTTTGACAGGACTCGGATGACCCGCTGCAGGCTGCTGAACCTCGCTAAAACATCCATTGTTGTGTGTGGCAACCTTGTCCCACTATTTGACTCATGGATACACTATTGTACACTCGAATGTGGGCACATACGTTATCTCCTCAAGTTCCAGGCAGACCAGGAACTATAAGTAACTGAGGTCGTAGATTGTAAGAGATCATACACATCTACCTCCCTTACATTTCCTGTTGATCAGATGGGCTTTATCAAAGGATTCTTCCCTAATACTAGCGACAAATCGAAACGGAGTGCCGGCGCTCTTGTTTTCCGATCCATAGCAAGCCCGTTCACTCGTTCGTCCTCCCGGGGCTCGCAAGAAAGCGGCTCAAGCCCCCCAGAAACCGAATACCAGAGTTCTCAGGCAAACAATTCCCCTCCTTTCGCTACGCGTATTTTGCCTCCGCCAGCACCAGAACTACAGTACGCGCCGCCTGTGTCATCGACAGTTGAAGCTTCCCAGCTGTTCGAGGGGGGTCAGAATTTCCATTCGCGTGTGGACAATTCGAACACGATCAACGGGCGTACTGCTCAAGCATGGGTGGGCAACCAGACCTTCATGGACACTGTCACCAACACGAACATAGGCAACCAGAACAGCAACAACTTCAATAACGGGAACGTCAACAGCTATATCACGGGCGACGCTACAACATACTACGGCAATAACGGGTAAGTATACTCTTCATCTACGAATTGTCCAATGAATATTAACTAACTTTCCGGCCTTATTTCGAAGGTCTTTCGCGGCGCCGACAAGTGCGCCGGCTGTATCCACTCCCTCGTCCTCCTCAACACCTGTCTCGCCAACGCAGGTGTATGATGGCAGCCAAACATTCCGCGCTGATATGGTCAATAGAAATGTTGGAAATGGCCCGGCTCAGTCGTTCAATGGCCATCAAGAATTCTTCGGCGTCGTCAGCAACACCAATATAGGCACCAGTGATGCAGCAAGCGGGGGCGCGGATACTTCCGCTGAAGAAAATGCTACCAAGAGTCAAACTGAAGCGCTCGTCGAGCAGATGAACTCATGTGGTCTCGAAGATCCAGCTCTCATTCCTGAATCGCACAGGTACGTTCACCGTCGTCCACCACTGCAGACTGTACAAAAATGATTGACTGTTCGCTGCGTTTCCTCAGGCTGACTGCCCCACGGTCTGCGCCCATGTCGTCAATTCCAGTGGTTGTTCAGACACCTGTAGCCCCTACCGCCGCCCCGGCCCCTTCCAAGGCAGCGCCTTCCCCTCCACCCCCAGCCGCGGCGAAGCAAGTATTCGAGGGCAGCCAGAAATTCCACTCTGCAATGTATAATACCAACAACGGCAGCGGTGCAGGCCAAGTATTCAAGGGCAATCAAGATTTTTATGGACCTATGGTGAACACGAACGTCACCAACTCAAATAGTGGCAACATGAATAGCGGCAACGTGAATAGTGTCATTGGAGGAAATACCACCACCCATTGGGGCGGGCACTGGACACCCGCAAGTATGGGATATGCCCCGCAGCAGCAAGGTGAGTTGCTACCCGCCTGTCTAGATGTATTATCGGTAAACTCAATACCGTTGTTGTTGAAGGGAGGGCACCCCTCGCGATCGAGACAGCTAAACTCAGTATAATCGATGCCCAAATTCAAGACATCATCCAAAGAGGCGTGCGGGGCCCGGCAGATGCTGCAAGGCTGAACGCACTTCAGGGTCCGTCCAATCTCCTTGAAAGAGCTGATCGTCTGTACTGACTTTCTCGGGATGTTCCTTCTAGGAATAGTGTCCGGTATTCGCGCGAGCTGCTCAACGTATATGTAGGAATAATTATAATGACCGAACGTCCTTTCTATTCACACTCGACACCGACATGACTGGACATTGTATCGTATCAATAGCATTAGGGCCTTTAACGGATCTCAGATATTCCAAGTTCTTGGAATCATAATGTGTGAATATGATAAGATGAAGGATAAATCGATAAACTTGCATCGCCATGTCGGCGGAGATATCTCTCTCAGCTCTTAGAGTAGGCATGGAGTAATTCCGAAGTTGGTAGCGCAGGCTGTCTGGATTATCTTTTCTAAGAAGGGTTTGAGTCGCCACGAACCCGGCTGACCTGCCGCTGACACTTCTCGCTCCATTTTCAGCGAGAAGGATCGGCAAATTTCTGATGCCTAACTCCCTCAGACATTTCTTTCTGATTCAGAACAATGGTCCTGTGCATTCATTCAGTGAATGAGTCGCCGTAAGATTTCTTCCTGAGGCCTGCAAACACCGCAGCTTACTCTAATTTCAAGGACTTCCCATTATCAGTCATCGCAGCTATTTCACGTCGTATTCCTTCTGTGTAGTACGGAACACATGCATGCAAGCTCCATCTTAACCAAGTACCCATGTGGTCGAGTCGATTTATATAAGCTTCATTTCCAGACCAATTCCCAGTACGCACCAGATTGTCGGCTTCGGCAACGCAATTCAATTACTCAGATAAGTTCTTCGCACTTCATGAATTTTGTTGTCCCTTGGTTGTTCCAGTTCCAGGTCACCTAATTACACAGCCGGTAGCTGCGTTGTTGTGGAGGCCCGGATGGGTGTGTATTTCCACTTTCGAATCGCGAATGAACTCGGCTGCTACGCTCGCGGCGCGGTGGCGCTTTTCGCCAACAATGAACATGGTCATAAATAGCCCGCATTTCAAGCTTGATGTCAACACCTGCCAGGCTGCCGAATCTATTAACAAATAACAGAGGTGACCTTGTACTCGCGAGCAGCCCAAGACACTGCCCTATGTTAACCGGGTCATAGTTAGGACAGTGTCGGGCCTGGTGCCAGGTGAACGGTTGTGAATGCTTTGGTGAACTTACGGCACCTCCAGGTTTAGGAACTCACAGTCCCACCACCTATCACATCCGAATCACATCACAACTTACCTGTGTCCATTCTTGAAGCTCAATCAGTGTATGCTTATTGTACTTGTTCTCCACGTTGGCAACTGACGAGGACCCACAACGGCGTCTCGCTTGCGCTGCGACACTTCGCACCGACCTGTTTACGACACTGTCATGAGCCTGGTTCGCCCGACGAGATAAAACGAGAGACGAGCTGTCCTGTCAGTAGCGCCCCATCTTACCCATCCTTCCTTTTTATTTCTTTATTTACGCCTGTGAATTTCCAAGTGTTGAATCACTATGGCTTTCAAGTTCTTCAAGTCGTCCAAGTCCAAGTCCGCCGAAAAAGTCAAGACTGTTGCGCCGGCCGCAACATCCACGCAGTCAACGCCGACAGCGTCCCAGCAGCAAATCGATGGGAGCCAGACTATACTCCAGATGACGAACAACAACACCTCTGACTCGTTTGTCCAGCCGACATCGCCGACGGCGTCCCAGCAGGTTATTACTGGGAGCCAGACCATAGGCGAGATGACGAACAACAACATATCAGGCTCGTACAACAACAACGTCAACGCGAATAACACTCACAGCACGGTCTCTGGCGACATAACCACTGGCATGACTGGCTTCGGCATACCGAGCAACATAGCCGCAGCAGCCTATCCTTGTGAGTTCCATGCTGCTTGAGGTGGCATGAGTACACTGACGAGCTCGCTGCGACAGTTGTACAAGGCACTAATCACATACAAAACGTTAGAAATATTACGCTCGACGGCCAGCAATCGCCAGCGGACGTTGCGCGGATTCTTGGAGCTGCCGGAGTGTCAGCTGATGTTAACCAGCGTAAGCCAAATCACTTTGTTTCCAAGACCATTGCGGCATGCTGAGGGCTAGAATAGGTGTAATGGCCATCCTAGAGGCGCTGCAAGCGGGTCAAGCTGGCCGCGTTCAACAACCGACTAGGATCCTCCAGTAAAGCCAGGACGCAGATAGTGAGAAGGACCCGTTGACTCGACTTGGACTTTTGAGGGACTATTTGTATACTTTATATTATCTTCTGTAAATTTAACGTCTTGGGTGTAGCCAAAATTGTGAGCTAGCAATGACGAGGGCAATAAACTGTCAATCTTATGTCGAATCGGCAGGTCCAAAATCTAAAGGGCTCGTCTAGGAAAAACCCAGTTCAAGTCTGACTGGGTATGGCGAAGCTTTCAGCGCCCGAGAAGAAACTAAAAATAGATATCGGCTAGGTACGAACACCGAAGGCACTCGACGCGACCAAGGCACTCGATGCGACCCAACTGTCCAGAGAAAAGCGAGCAAAAAAACCAAGGAGCTTTTAATTGACCGTGTAGGACAACGAAACTTTACAATTCAGAGAGCCTGATCTTGCGCGACTTGCAGCGCGAGCCTGAGTCGAGATATAGATCGCCTGCCAGTACTGATTCGGAGCAGTAATGAAGATTTGATGAAGAGGGAGCGAAGTCTACCAGCAAGAATTATGCAAGCTAGAGGGCGACGTAACACAAGCGACATGATGGGGAGAGGCAAGAGGTTCACCGTCGAAAAGGTTGCGAAAAGGAGCATATAAAGGGGCTTTTACATTGAACACCGGGTGCGTAACCAAATGAATAGCATTCACTTATTTGAATTTTATGTGATAATTTATTTAGTTTAAACTTCAAATAAATGAGCTTCTTTTATGTGGTGATTATGAGATAGAATATTTGGTATTAAAGCCTCTCATTGGCCAAAGGCCAAATAAATGGTCCACATAAATCAGCACAATTTATTTGAAGTTTCTTTTAAATAAATGATCACATAAAATTCAAATAAAGACCTGCCATTTATCTGGTTTTGCACCTGGTGGAAAGGGACTGTTGTTGCCAATTGTTACGTAATCTACATAGCGCACATACCACTCAAAGATACCCTTTGTCTGTGCGATTACATGTCACAAGCGAATTGACCTGGAAAAACTAAAGTTGGAATGCACCCATCTATAAAGCACAGGGCGGATATGATATATCAGAGAAAACCGCCTCCTTTTCCGCTTCCAAATCGGTCTCCCAGTCCTTTGGCCTCCTTCAGCATTTTATTTCGTTTATCATCATCCATCAGCCTGCCGCCCAGACCCATATCTCGAGAGTGGTCCCAGATACCAGGGACCTCGGATCCCGTGGGCTTTTTCGAGCCATCCGCGTGTTGGTCAACCAAAGCTGCTCCTCGCTTCTTGCGCTGCGTGATTGTGTAAGTCAAATCCAACGGAAGTGAGGCAAGTAAAGTGCATGAATTACTTACAGTATGTTCCTCGACGCCCTTTCTGATTGTCTCTTCTTCTTCCTTTCGCCTCTTCTTCCTCGCCTTCTCGTCCATGTCTTCCACCACGGGCGCATCGGCCACCCGTCTCTTCTTGCCCGACACTTCGTCTGCAAGCCTTTGTTGACGCTCAGCAGGAGTTTCAGTCCATAACGACATGTCTTTTTTCGAATTCACTGGTGCGGTGGTCCCGCGAGAAAATTGGCGTCCTTTTAGTTTTGTTGGATCGAGATCTGATAAGAAAGAGCAACTTTATGAGGAATTATATTAAACAGAGATATATTCAGAATACACACTTCCAAGCAGACTTGACGACGTGGGCGGTACCAGCATCCATTCATCGCGCTGCGCCGTTTTCGGCTTCGCGGCTTCCTACATCGCGCCATTAGTAACCCCACCACACACAATGCACAAACGCGACCCACCTCCGCCAGCTTGCGCCTTTTCTCCTCCCGCTCCATGAATTCCTTGACTGGGTCCGCGGCTTCATGATGCATGCCCGCAGGAAGAGGTTTCGGGCCTACATCGTCGTCACTATCACTTTCATCTCCGTAACCAGAACTGGGGTCATACATGGGCGCATATTTCGGTAAAGAGGGACCCACGGGGCGCTTTCCGTGCGCCACGGCAGATGCGGATGGCCCGGATGGTGGCATAGACGGCCCTACTACGGGTCGGGAGTGGGCAGCTCGCGTCTCGGGTGCGGGTCGCGCTGGGCCGCGGGATGGAATGGAAGGTCCAATACTGGGCCCCGCATGGGGGTGTGGACCAACGTCGTCATCATCGTTGTCGTCAAACACCTGTGTCTTGGACTCTCCGGATTTCGTGCTTAGCAGATGTATGGGTATCTGGGGACCGATATTCAAGGGCTGAGGCCCGTCGTCTTCGTCGTCACTATCTGCGCGCTTTGATGGGTTTAGGAGATGTGCAGGGATCTGAGGTCCTATCGCCGACATGGCGAACGGATGACTGGAGTTGGCGGTGTAAGGTTAGTTACATTTCCGGGCGCGCGGTGCAAAGGCGCACGCGCATTGTTTACACTTGAGTCATTTGCCAAATAAAAGCGCATTAATGCTCAAGTTCGCCTAAAGTTTGCCTAAAGTATACATTTGTACAAGGTAGACGAACGAATCCATGATGTGTTTGATAATTGTTAATATTACAAAATGCGGTGATTAACTTTTTGTGATTCTAAAGAGCGACCCGAGATGTTACATCTAAATCACTTACAGTGTTTCCCAACCTCCGGAATCCATGGTACTCTCTAGTTTTCGAGCGACTATGCTTGGGATTCCGTGAGACAGCCAAGTCTTGCGGATGACCTCCCATCGCGCGTGGTGCAGAAACTGGCGCCGACCGCGTCGACTGTGTCGACTGTGTTTAGTATTTGTACAGCGATACGACAATCTGAAGTTATTATTCACCTCATCGACAGATCGACTTCTCCGTGCGCGTCGAGATATGGCGACGGTGTGAAGGTACCATTCCCCGAGTTCAGGTACAGCACCGAGCATCTTTTGACGCAGTAGTATACACCGATAGTCCCGCCGCACCTACACAGCGGAACACGTCAGCCTCACCACAAAAAATAGACGAACGCAGCACTCACTCTCGCGTGTGCATATTGCACTCGCCGCGCAGATAGTCTTCGTCTTGGCAGCAGCTACTTTGTAGGCACACGGTCGTACCGCACGTCAGACAGATTGCGGCGTCCACGGGGAACGTCTCGCAGGTGTTGCACATCAGTGCCTTGTCCTGGCGGTTGAACAGGCTGTCCAGGACAAGCGGCAGCCGTGCAAGGCGGTAGATGCCTGGATAGTCCAGAAGAACGCCACAATTGAGCTGCGAGGCTGCGTGCGAGTGTCCGTAATGCGCGCACCAGCCCGATAGCGCGTTCTGGAGCGTGTCTTGTCGTGGGAGGTCAGACAGCGGCGGTATTTCGAGCATGGCGAGCAGACGGTTGTATTCACAAACATTGCTGCTCGTGCCGAAGTCGGGTGTGGGAAAGGCATGTGGAAGAACAGCACGACAGAGGATAGCTGCGCGGCGGAGGAAGGGGAGCGTGAATGCATAGAGCAGTCTCTCGATTCGTGCCTCGCCGAAGGTTTCGAACGCGAGGGTAGCGGTGTGCTCGAACACCGGCGAATGGCGGACCACTGACATGAAGAACATGCGGACATCGCCGAAGATATCTTCGTGTGCGCGTCGTTGTATCGGCGCGGTATTGTGGCTGCGTGACTTGTTCAGGATGTAAACTAGCCCAATGACAGCACGTGCGAGGCAGGCATAGTAGGTCAGGATCAACACATGCTGAAGCATTTCCGGCGCCACGGTAGCGGTCTCGACCAGGATGGTGAAAGGATCACGGAGAAGTAGAGGATACGAGAACGAGGTCAGCGAAGACCGCGTCCATTCTGGCAGCAGCCGCTTTATAATTGCCTGGCGAACTGCGTCGCGTCCTTCGTCTGCCCGATTTTTAAATTGTAGCGCAACAAGTCGCATGAGGCACGCCAGAAGCCCTCTGATCATCCGTGTCTGTGATTCGGACAGCGCGTCGATCATCATCGTCCCGCCAGTATTTCCCGAACTCGATGTATCCACAGCGACACCCCGCTGACTTACCTCCATGGCCGCGATAGTATATCCCACGAGCTCGTCAGGAAGATAGATCCCTGCACCTCGTTCTGGCGTATCGGGCTCCAGCCTATCCCTCAGGTGCCGAGTCTGCTGTGATATAGACTTTGCGATCACCATCAAGGTGTCTAGCATTTTGCCTCCATCCACATCCTTGTCCTTTTCCTCGCTTTTCTTCGCCGCGGTAGAGTAACCCAGATCCTGCGCGGCCCAGAACACGAACTCCCCAGTGCCGTTGCGTGCCTGCAGCGACACGAGCAACGGATCTGGTTTGCTCTTGAGGATATGTATCCCGGCTGCGCGGATCCAATCTGGGAATGGGACGGGATTGAGCGTCATCTTCGGGTCGGGCTGCGTAATCGGTAGGATAACGTTGCCCAGGCTTTTGCATAGCGGACAAATAAACTCCTTGCGCGGGATACACTCTGGGTGGTTGCGCGTCGCCTGTGTGCGGTGCCGCTGGCGGATCGACACGCTGTACACCTGGAAACAGTCGAGGTGCATGAGGTGGCTGCACACCGAGCCGTACATCCCGAAGCGCGTGTAGTTCGCCGGGAACCCCTCGAAGTTCGGCGAGGTCGACCGTGCGTCAAGGATGTCGGCCTGCGGAGGCGGGAAGACAGCGGGACCGCTGCTTACAGGATCGCCGCTAGGTGAGGTAGTGGGCGGGCGGTCCATCGACAGCGGCGAGACCAGCACCTCGTTCAGATACGTGCTCTGTATGTCCGGATGCCGCCTGATCAGCCTGCTGGGCTGGACGAGCCCGAGTGCACCAAAGTGCTTTCCAGCCGCGGCGCCGGAGCTGGTCAAGTCCTCCTGACAGACAATGCACGTCCCGTACGAGATGACCTCTTCCTCGTCGGACCCGTTGGCGTCGGCCATGCTCGCGTCGCCATCGTCGTTGTCGGCGTCGTCCTCCGACTCCATGTCTGCGCCCTGCGCGAACATGCTCGCAAAGCTCGCCTGCTGCGCCTTCATCTGACGCATGATGGTCTCTTGCCTCTTCTTCGCCGCACGCTTACGCTCCTCCTCCTTCTCCACGCCAGGCGTGCGCGAGCGCGAGCCCCCCGCTCCGCCCGCATCCCGTGCCGCGAGCCCACGGATACGCTGCGTCTCGCCAGGTACCTGTTCGTCAAACCGCGCAAATATCCAGTCCACACGCGAGCGGTACAGTTTCGCGTACTTCTCGTGCGCGGCGAGCGCCCATAGCACCTCGAGCAGCGTCTGCCCCTGGCCCGGGCCGGCGAAGCGCGTTCGCGCGGCGAGTGTGCCAAACCCGCGGGGGCGCTCAACGATGCCGAGCATGATGAGCTGCAGCGCCTGGTCCAGGATTGCCTCGGCAGAGGGCGGCGAAGAGCCCGCGGGGCCCGCGGACGACCCGGCGTCGGTGACGACCATGACGTTCCACACCGCGAAGAACATGATCTGCACGATGATCTCGCGCTCCCAGGCCGCGCTGACGGCCCGGAACGGGCCTTCGGTGACGCCGAACGGCTTCGGTTCGAAGACGACCTCCCACTCCCGCACACCCGTCTGCTTCTCCACGCGCTTGCGTAGCACATTTTCGACCTCCTCGCGCCGGTTGCGCGTGTAGTGATAGAAGAATGGGTTGACCTCGTCGTACGCCTCGTCCTTGAGCTCGTAGAGCCCCGTCTCCGTGGGCCCGTCCGGCGGGCGGAAGTTGGCCACCTCGCGGAGCATGCTCTCGAAGGACGGATCATCCACAAGCCGCTCCGCGACGCGCTTGACGAGGTCCGAGAAGCTGCACGGCCCCATTGCAAGCGCATGGACGATCTCCCGACGTATGGCGAGAGACATCGGCATTTTGCTCGCGTTCGCATTCTCGCTGAGGATGGTGATGAACACGTAGAAGACCTCCTCGACCATGCTACCGAGCTGCGGCAACTCGTATTGTGAGTGCATGTACGACCCAGAGAAGTAGGCCAGTACGCCAAAGCGGTCGAGGATAGAGACGATGACGAGATCGGGCGGGAGGATGACAAGAGCTGTCTGTAGGATGAATAGGTCTTGGTCGTAGCACAGCTCGCGGAGCATGTAGTCCCGGTAATGTAGAAGTTGGCCTCTGATTGCAAATCCGTTGCGGACCCATAGGCCTGTGCGAATCTGTGCGATCATGGCCAGAACTGTCGAACAGAATAATGAGGTCAGTACATGTGTATGAAAATTGTACTGAAGCCCGGAGGAGAAACGCACCTCGCAGAGGAAAGTCAATTATGGTTAAAATCGCCTGCTCGCTCGCTCCACGCCCGAAAACCTCGCGCAACCCACCATTGATACCAACCGTCCGAAGACTAGCCTCGCTCAGAAGGTCTACATGCTTGAGCAGCTCCGCCAGAAGCCAGTGCAGCGAGTGGTGGAAGCTGACCCACCCCTCCGAGACGTCAAACTCCAGCGTGTTGTACCGTGCGCCGCCAAACTCGACTAAGTGGAACGTCGGCACGGAGAACTTGGCACGGTCGAGGCGATCCTCCGCGAGGGTGCACACCATCAGGATGTGGTGCACGACCGTACCGATGGCACTGATGAGCTCGTTGCTCGTCGAGCGTGCGAATGCCTCTCCAAAGACTTTGATCACCCGGCTGAGACTCAGCGTCACGTTGAACACGCTGATCCACGCGTCTGTCTCGTACTCGACGTGCGTCTCCACCGCCCGCTTGTTGGGGTTCAGACACATAAAGAGTCGGCAGGTCGATGCAAATGACAGGAGATACGTGGGTTCGTGGGCGATTAGATCTTGGACCTGTGATGTATGGGCGAGATACCGGAGATCGCTGAAGACAGGCATGAAGCGCTTGGATTTGAATGGAAAAGAGTCGACATCTATTTGACCCGTGGCGTTGAGAAAATTTGGCGGATTGGATGATGTAACCATCGCGTTGCTTGACGAAATCCCCACCGTCGTGCCTTGAATCAATTGGGTAGTGGAATGGGGATAGACAATTCGTTTGTCCACAATACGGTTTGTAAAGAAACTGGTGATGATAGCTAAGAGACGCTGGACCAAACGGTGATTACGTGCGATGTGACCCGAGACAGAAGGGACAGTGAATAATTGCAGCGCGAAATATTTGATGCTTGTTTCTGCTTCGCGGTCAACGAGCAAGTAGGCGTCGATTACCCTGTGATAGATGTTGGCAAAGTGACCAGCTGAGAACAACATAAATGACCAGAGGCACCCTCATTCATGGAACTAAACTCACCAATCACCAGCTTATGTGCTCTACTGACTGAGATGACCGATGCGTAGACCTCCTTCAAACTAAGTCTAGGACGTTTCCAGAGTCTTGTGTGATATAGAAGGAGTGTGTCGATCCGCGATGGGTTGGCAATCTCACCATCTAAATTTAATGCACACGAAGGAGTGAGGTGTTTCGTAAATGCGTCTCGTCTCCTAGGGCTTAGGAGCTCAGCCGCCAATGCCTCTCTGATCACCAGGGTGTCTGTCCCAAGTCTACTTCGGGTCAAGTCCAAGAGCCATTCGATTATGACGCCAATGACCTGTTCACAGAAGGTGTCGTATGCTCGCCGGATTGTAACGCCAATGTCAATCTGCGTAATTGCCTGTGCAGTCTCTAGTAGGCGGTTCACATTGGAGTTCATATCGATAATCTCGCGTCCTTGCTCGTCCAGTTTTCTGACCACAGCAGCAGCTTCATCCGGCATCAGGTTAGTCATATCCACAAGCAGCTTTGTCACCTCTTCGAAAGAATGTTTGTCGTCATTCCAGAGGACGATGCAGTATTGGTCTTTCATCATTGGGTCGGCGGAAGGCTGCAGACGGAGGTCGGCTTCATTGGCAGGCACCACTAGCTCGTCCGGAGAATAGTCCAGGGTATCCAGTAGGAAATCCAGCGCGAATCCGATGGTTCTTCGCATGCAATCTTTCAGCTCCGGCGCGACGGGAACGCGGAACGAATAGTTTGGCGCAGATGGGATGTCGTTTGACATGGGTTTGAGTATCAGCCGTGGCGTCGTGTCTTGGGGATCGTTGAGCCTAGCAGGCGGATGGTGAGGACAGCGTATTGGCTTCCTCCATGCCTCCTCGTCGCCGCAATCGCAGCAGCCGCCGGATTGCTGAGCAATGAAGAAGCTGACGTTATGCCCTGTGTGATCAGTGGCATGAAAACACCGCGAGCACAAAACACAACTATCATCCAATGCACAGTCTCTAGGAATACCATAAGTTATTGGATAGTAATTGGGTAGTCTGAAAGGCTACGTACTTGCATCGATAGCAGCTCTCCCCTTTGGTGAAGATGTGGCTGCATGGCCGCCCAGGAGTCAAGGGATCGTCCTTGCCAGCGCCCGAGAACGCCACCGACGTCTGATATTCGCTCAGAAGCATGTGCGCGGGTACCTGTGACACCCCGCTAGGCAGGAAGAGGTGCGGATACTGGCCCATGAACGCGATGTACAGTTTGGAGATGATCTCCGCGCGCGCGGTGGGGGTGAAGACGTACTTGCGCGATCCGGGCATGATCTCGAGCGAGAAGCGCAGGTCAGAAAGCAAATCGCTGTGGTTCGACAGTGGCCGCCGCGAGGGGAAGAACGCGGACAGCGCAGACGACATTGTGGCTGTTGTGGAGAGAGGTGCCGAGTCGCGATCACACGAACGCTTCTTGGTCCCTATTTATCATGTCCTCGCCACAGCCGCCGTCCTCAACCTCGCTCGCCGCCCTCGCCGACCCGCCGTTGAACCAGATCGACGCCGCGGCGATGGATTATTTCATCATCGAGATGGTCGCGACTCTGCGCGAGTCCGCAGCGGTGGCGACTGCCCGCGCCAAAAAGATCGAACAGGAGATGCTCGAGGCGGGGCTGATCCCGCCTCCACTGCCGGTCCCAACGTCGCTAAAGAAGGACAATTCGGCGCGCGACTCTGTGACGAGTCTCGTCTCGAGAACAGGCAGCGCGGCGGGGAAGGGGACCCTGGACGAAGAGGAAGAGCCGGTCAGGCAGCGGCTGGAGGCGATTGGGATGCATGTCGGCTCCAACTTCTCTGAACGGTGTGTGCTGCTTCGGACTACCCTGGCACTGGCAGTGACTATACTTATAAAAAGGCGCTGGCAGACTATGTCGTGACAGGCCCATGTTCGCAGAAACTCTCGACGCCATCAAGTTCATCTGCAAAGATATATGGGCCGCATGTTGGGATAAACAGGTGGATAACTTGCGCACCAACCATCGAGTATGTTACCCGAACTAATTTATGTTCGAGCGCTGATGAGTTATCAGGGTGTCTATGTGCTGCAAGATAATTCGTTTAAGCCCATAACCCGTCTCTCTTCATGGGAGTCTCGAGCGGACGCGATGAAGCGCGCTCGTTTGGTACGCGCTAATGAACGTCCGTTTGATGCCTTAATCTCATGAAAACTGGTTCCCGATAGTATGCGGCCATGCCTGCAGGTATTATACGCGGGGCACTTGCGAGGTTGGGATATGTTGGGACAGTCGTGCCAGAGATAACTTCTATGCCCCAATGCACGTTCATCTAAACTTCCTTTGCAATGAAACTAATATTTTTCCTCCAGGTACATTCCAGGTCAAACTACCGAAAGGAACTTAGCTCTTCGCGGCATACGTGCTCCATTTTACCTCATTCTGGGTCCTTTTACCCTCGACAATGACAAAAGAGTCGTTCGCTAAATGTAGATGCTTGGATCACGTCGAGCTGATAATTCTAACGGTTGATTGTTTTCTCCGACAGCATGGAGCCCTTGTATGACGGAAAATCACAATCTGACATCGTCTGGAAAGGATATAGCTGTGGTCCCGGTTTCAAAGACTTCCACGAAGGTTGAAATGTTGTGCCTACATTGGCCAGGGGTGGTAGTGATATGCCTGAGATACCCTCCGACAGCTAAGGCGAGAGAAATATTTATTTTTGCTTCGAATTCGGAGAAAGAAAGCCTCCGTCATATGGTGTCTTCGTTTCGTTGAAAAAGGAATTTAGAAGGAATGATCTCGTTGGAAGTCGACCCCATTGAAGATAATCAATTCCTCGGGAATGCATAATCGACACAACTTAGAACCCATTCAAACTAAGGCCCCCTCCCGCGCCGTAATCCTTCAGATGATAGAGCAGCACCTTTCCGCGCGTGTTGCCGATAGCGACATATTCGCTCCGCGCTGAGAAGTCCACGGCGGTGACGTGCCCAAGAGGGGTGCTCGACGTAGGCCAATTTGCAAACGCCGTCAGCGACGGTAGATGGACCTGAAAGAACAAATCATCAGCTAACACCACAAGTGGCAGTAACGTGTGGGCATACCAGGCGCATCGCGTCTTTCTTTTCCTTACTGGCTACCGCAAGGATCTGCGCGTCGTGGTTGAAGCGCAGCGTCGAGATCGGCGTCGTGAGGTGCCCGAGCGCCTTCGCGAGCTTTGGCTGCTCCGTGCCAGACGATGAAAACGTGCTCTCTTCCGCATTCCCTCGGACGGCGAACGAGTCTGAGCCATAGACGTTAACAAACCCACTGCTCGACCTAAGCACACCGAAAAAAAAACCAGAAAACCTTGAGCAAATGAATGTATCCCCACAGAAATGCGCCGCTTACCCGATCGCCATGTACCCACTCGCCCCGCCTCCGCCCGCAAGAACGCGGCCCGCGCTACGATATCCACCCTCGTCCTTCCAGCGCCTCACACACCGCCGCTGGCCGACGTCCCAGATATACACCTCTGCCTCGCCCGTCAGCACCGCGAGGTGCTTCTCATCATGGCTTGACCCCGCTTCACCACCCAGGATACCGTCCGCACCCGCGGCGGGCACCCACCACAAGCCGTGGATACCGCCACCACCACCACCACCGCCCGACGCGCACTTCATCGAGCCGACGACCTGCCCTGCGCCGCTCTTCCAGTCGACGAGGTGCACGACACCGCCGCGCCCTGCGACGGCGAGCAGGGATCCCGTCGCAGGGGAGAATGCGGTGTGTAGAATGCTCTCCGTGTTCCCGCCACCACCCGTGCCGCCGCCCCCGGTCGTGGCTGCCGCGCCCTTACGTCGCCGCTTGGCGTTGCTCGCCTGCGCGAAGCTCGATAGCGTCGCGGAGTCGTCGAAGCCCGTACCCCAGAGGCCGCGGCGGTGGAGCGTGCTCGTGCCCTGCTGCAGATCATATGTGTAGAAGAAGGGCCGGGGGCCGGAAAGCAGAATACTGTTGCCTTGCGGGTGGAAGAGAACACTTGAGCTGGAGAGCAGTGGGAGTGACGGAACGTGTAGTGTGGTGAGAAGGGGCGACAGGTGGCCGTCAATCTATACCAAAGATGTGGTAAATGCAAGCCCACGAAATGAGAGGAACATGTACAGGTAACTTACATTGAATAACCTGACTCTGCGATCTGCTGTGGCGACGCAGAGCACGGGAACTGAGGGTTTGGGGTGGAAAGCTAATACCTTAACTTCGCCGCTCCCTGATCCTTGCACAGACTGGTTGGCGTCGCGAACACGCTCAATGGATAGTGTGCCTTGCGGGATAACAACATGCCTGCGGCCCGTTTTCTTGGTTTTGGCTAGGATTCCAGTTGTCGACGAGAGTATATCCTCGACAGCATTGGCGTCCTCATCGGCGTCCTCGTCCGTCCTGCCCTTACCTTTTTTTCGCGTTTTACGGGCCCAAGTGGGCTCGGGGTTGATACGTTCGAATTGCTCACGTAGCCGCGTCTCGTATTCGCGTCCAGTGATTTCGTCTTCGTCGACTGCTTGTCTGAGTTTGCGCAGGCGCGTAGGCCCCGAAAGGAGTGAGACCTTCCCAGACGGCTGGATGTCCGAAGGGTCCGTCCATGCTGGAGGCTTTGACCGTGACGAAGCTAATGTTTTGATGAAGGATTTTTTGGTTGTCTTCCGTTTGGACGAAGTGGACGAAGAGGATTGAGAGTCGGAACCAGAATCAGAATCAGAATCATCTTGCGAACTACTTGCGTCGCCTGAATCGGATCCAGATGTTATCGGGGCAGCGTTGATAGCTGGGGTGGCGTCAAGGCCTTGGTCGACGAAGAATAGCTAGGAAAGAATAAATGCAAATTATAATTAGACAACAGGAAAATACGCACATCTTGGTCCAGCAGATGCTGCATTCCCCGTGCACCGTCGTCGTCACCACTATCGCCTTCCTCCTCGGAGCTGCTACCAGAGTCCATCTTCCCCTTGCCCTTGGGCACATATTTAACGCCAAAGAGCAAACTCTCAAGGCGCCTTTCCTCATCATCCTTACTCTCGTCGTCCATCAACATCTCCAGCCGTGCCGCCCTTTTGGAAACCCCTGGCGTAACTTCATCTTGGCCGGATGTCCTCTGGCGTTTTCGTGGATGCTTTGGCATTAGGACAGAGGTATATTATCAGTCGAGGTTTGGACTTCGGGAAAACGAAGTGGTAAAACTTTTTCAATAAGAGCACGTGATCAACTACCACTTTGTGACGCGTCGCGTTTTCTTGCATCGCTTGTGTTTTACACCTTGACTTCCATCAGTGAATCCGACATCCAGTGCTGATCCAGCGCTCTCAGCTTGTATATGGTTCGATTTGGCGTCAGAAGTTGCAAGTCTCTCTCTGGAGATGGCCGCACGGAACCTACAACCGTCACCCAATTAGCAGCAAATGAGTTGGTGTCGCAGTATTTTTGTTCTTCTGACTCGCAATATACTGAAGTGCGAGATGATTTCCAGATATGCAGTCAAGATTTTGCGAACCCCGAGAAGAAGTTGGTCTTTTCCAGCAAGCAGATGGCCCGCAAATATCTAAGCTATGTGGCACGATCATTCATAACCACTTTCTCTCGCGTTCTCTTTTCTTGCCTCCTGGAAGACGGCTGCAATGCGGGCCTAGTCCTCTAAGACATCGGGGACCCAAGTGATCAGGAGGTGCTTCATGTATTGCTGGGACATTCCCAGCTCGGGATCGGCAACATCGTACCGCTCCCCATATTAGGGCTTTTATACGCTTAAGTCTATGTCGCCCTGGTCGACTTTGCCATTTCATTACGTCAACTGAGGCGATGAATGTCCATCACTGATTCATCCCAAGAGCGCCCAAGTTTTATCTGAAAACGACGCGATCTGGACCTTCTGTTCTTTCCAACGAAAATCTTCTGGTCACCCACATATGTCCATCCCATCTATCGTCCATATATGACTCCCCTGCTGCGGGTCATTAACACCTTGGGACTTCTCCGGCCATCTTACGCAGAACCTGGCAGCATTGGAGGTAAATGTATTCTGAACGACACCGAAGTAAATGCATTGATATATTGATCTCCGCTCCTCATGCATTATCCAGGAATTTCCCTTGGCCGCCCAATGGCTTCTTTTTTTTCGTATCCCATTCTAAATCCAGTCCGTATCCCATCCGTGGACCTGTATAGACCTGCACAGACCTGCACCCGGTGTCGGCCACCGAGCATCACCCCGTTTCCGGTCCTTTTCCGGGCCACGACTCCATCATGATTTCATTTGTCAGGTTTGCTCGCAACAACTCACACTCTCGTTTTGAACTGGCGAGACCTGGATTCCTCCTGCCGGCCGACGCGAGGCTCGTAAGCATATTCGGATTCCTTGTTGTACGCACCGGATGCATGGATGACATGGAACAAGCTGTTCTACATTCAGTCAACATCACCCTGCGCGGTTCCTCCCTCTTGCTCTTTATTGGAACTGTCAATGGCTGCTATTCAATGCCTTCGCCGCCGAAACACCCACAATCTTGAGGACAGTGCTGCCACCGGTACGCCTCGGGGACCTGCATGCCTGGTGGAATGCAGCATAACAGCCGTGTTGTCTCGAGAATCCCGCTGCGCTGTGTTCATTACGCAATGGTACCTTGCTGACACGAGTGGGTGAACATTCACTACTTATTTAAACTTGGGACTGTTGATCGCGCGATCTCAGGCGCGATGGGTAGATCAAAACAAGCACATTCCCACTTTGGGGAGGGGGCATGTGCTAAGACTCCCATAATGGGCCTGAGCTCTAGGATGTACCCTACTGACGGGCCCAGACGCACGGATATTTTTGCGGCCGATTATGACCTGGATACAGAGTCTTTGATATAAAAACCGTGCGCTGCGCCCCTCACCTTGATTGGGCTGTGGCGCATGGAGGCAGTAAGGGGATTCGGGCGCGTTCTGCAGCTAGGTTCTTGCTGATGTTTCCTACGTCCCCTTCTAACCCTAGTTTGGTCTTGAATCGTCTCCATACTTCGCGGACGTCGAAAGCTATCAGTCAAAATACATCTCGCGCCCAAATCTGGTGCGCATTTCGGGGTGAATCTTAGTCATCTCATGCTGTCTGTGGCATTATGTCCGGGAACTTAGTACAAACTTTGCTTGATGTCTGTCCAGATTCCAGAAGTACATGATCTTCGATAAATGGCGGCGCTGTCATCCTTTTCCAGCAGTCTATGCAAGTCAACTCGCTCGAATGATCAACGAGTACATAAAATATTAGCAGTAACCTCCGGATGGGCCTTCAGCTTCACGTTCAACGGACCATTTCAGTACCCATCGAAGACGCGATACCATGGCGCTCTGGACGGTACAATTACCGCCGAATGGGCTCTCCCGAGAAGGCGTAAGCAAAGCACGGTGAAGTCACTTATCATGATCAATGCAAGTATTATCATGACGTACGCTCACGACGAAAAAGCTTGGAAATGTCCTAGAATATACCGACGGCACGCAAAAATTTTCCGTCGCGGGTGTATTAGCCAGCCGCTTCAGAGAATCGCATGTACAGGCTTGTATTCAAAGCTAAGAAAGTGGCAGATCTCTCACATGTCGGCCTTTTAATTTGACAACTTGGATAAGTGTATCATTGCAGGCGAGAACTTCGGGCGGCCCAAGAAGGCAAACAGTAGATGGAGCTTGAGATTATATATGGAGTGAATGGATGCTCGTTCAGTTTGAGTATGAAGTCTCCACGAGTGAGCGTAATATGAACGTTTAATACATCCTGAGCGCCGTATGCACACACATGAGAAACTTGATGAAAACACAACAAACGCGCTGTGTAAAAGGAGATGGGGGAAAGAATCAAATTAGATCCCTTCTCAGTCTATCAGTAGCTAGCGTCGTTTCCATCGAATGTACTTGCAATGAAGGAAACTCGGTGGCATCTGCTCTGATACAATTGTCTGCATAAGGTCTGCAGGCATGTGTGACGTGTTGAGACCGATGCTCACGCACCTCCATGCACAGCGCACGCGGCTATCCAGGTGGCGTTAGCCCTATGAAAGAGCGAGTTTGGAAACCTCTATAGGCTCACTCGCTGATCATAGGCGCAGCCAAAAATTCAAATAAAATGCAAGGAAATTTTGAGTGGCCGGCATGTGCAGGTACCCGGTAGAATCCGGGATTTGAAATTCCATCCTTTCGTTTGTTCCGACACAAGGATGGATCAAGGATAGGTGTGATGAGGTTTGATGCTGTGTGATTTACTACTGAGTATCGTAAAAGTATTGAGCAAGATTTTACGTTATGGCCAGCTCAGGTCAAGGCGGTTTTGGCGTGATGCTCGTTGCAACGTTGAAATTCCAGCAGGCTTTCGAGTGAGTCGCATACTATATCCCCATACCCCCACGTCTGTGTGATTGGAATTATTCTGAACATGTGTAACATGTCCCTTGAGCATTTTCTTTGGGATAGCCGATATCTTCGACGCGGAACTTGCAGGAAGCCAACCTGTAATTTTTTTAGTTTGTTACTTCCGGTACCTTCGTGGCTCAGGAGCCTCAATAAGTACGGTGGTAGTTATGTACAACATGTCAAATAAATATAATGATAAAATCTCATGACATGTTCAATCGGGGGCGAAGACCTATCCGCACTGCAAGGGGCTGGCTGGGGCTGGGAGCAAGCTGGGAGCATCAGCCGTTGATAAAAATTCAATCGTTAGCACACCGTAGTAGAGCCGAAGTAATTCATTTGATCCACACACATGCCTTGCCAACGTCCTTGGGCCAAGTTCACGCTGCGCAGATTAGATGGTCATATAAACATGTGAAGTCCTTCTAGCGGCACCGTAGGCTGCGACTGATGTTTGGGTGTATTGGCTAATCTCCTTTCCATCAGGGCAAGAGATCTGGCAGTTATGACGATCTTGCTGCTCTGATGTATGGAAGTTGAACACGGAGCCCCGGATCTGAGAAAGAAGGTTGGTTGTGTTAATTTTCTATCTTTGGCTTGCGGAGAGCAAATGAATCTGATCACAAATCTCCGTGGGCCTGTGTGGCGGTGTCTGTGCTGCAAGTCAGGGACGCTGCGCCCGCCCTTTATTCTCCTTCTCTTTCACCACCATCACCCGTTGTGCAGAACCGAACTTCTTACTTATTCTTGGAATGCCTCTCCCGTCTGTTCGGAACTCGCGGGGCTATGAATATTGTCTGAGTAAAAGCACACGGAGTTCTATGAGCCCACCTACTCTTCCGAGTCTTCGACTACTGCGCTCGACGATTGAAAGGCTTTCTCTGCATCTGGTGGGGCTCAAATTACTTCCCACTGGGTCCGATGAACCCGCTTTCGTTCGCCCGCTGACGGTGACGTCTGGATATCCCATTCACTGGCACATATAGATTTTTCTGCCTGAATAACCTACCGACGCGACTCGCAAACCGGTTCGTTCACTGGAGATGATTACCAAATGGTCTGAACTGCTGTCATTCACTCCTCCCTTATTTGGTCTGTATCAGCGCGTTTATGGCTTTAACGAAAGCTGTTGCATAGCCGCGCGGCGCACCAACACCTATCTCTGTCCACGCTAATGCGGTCCTCTTTTCCATTTCTCTCACCGAATATTAGAGCCTTCCAGCTCTTTTGGAGCTTGAGACATGCCCAATACTATCTTGGTCCAACCTTGGCCTTATTGCTCTACACGTTCGATACACGCCTGCATTCTGACAGTTCCCGTTTACGCTCAGAGTCTGACTCGCATCTTGACGGGAATGTCGATTTGCAAGTTGTAACGAGGTAGCGCAACTGCGCTGTATTGCTACGGCTGTTCTCGACGAGATGCTGCTAATGCACTCCGTGC
Source organism: Hypholoma sublateritium FD-334 SS-4 (assembly GCA_000827495.1). Lineage (NCBI taxonomy): Eukaryota > Fungi > Basidiomycota > Agaricomycetes > Agaricales > Strophariaceae > Hypholoma > Hypholoma sublateritium. The sequence continues at coordinate 138,337 of KN817563.1, forward strand.
GAATTCTGTTTCGTGGGAAAATGAACGATAACCCAAATGCGGGAGTTAGCTAGGTGTTTGCACATGCCGTAATCTGGCTAAGTATCACGATCGCCAAAACGGTCGTGATAGCAGATGATGGCATCCAGGTAACTTGCAATCAAAAGGCAAGTGCCAGGCCGCCTGGCTTCCCTTCCCTCCGACCGTATACCTATACCTACATGTACTTAGAATATAGTCCAAATTAGAAGTTCCTCCTAACATCAAGCAGTTTTCTCATATCCGCAAGCTACCTTTTACTACCCACGAGAATCAGCCTGTCAGCGCGCGCTGAGGTTGGACCGTTAGATGCTTATACGATGTGCTTCCCAATTGATCAGTACGCCGTTGCTGTATAGTTCATACGTGTTCCTTCTCCCAAACCCCTGTACGGTGTGCAGTGCCTTGCCTGTTTTTGCCTGGCTTCCATCTGCTGATTTGGGCTTGTTGCCACCTAGAACTGCTTTCCTAGGGCAAATTATTGACCGTTCTATAGCCGGATCCGAGTCGTGACCAGTCTCTTATTTCTGCTTTCAGGGTAAGTAGTATGAGAGTGACATTCCATTGTACCACCGCCGATGATCCCTGCAACCTCCATGCTGATACTAGCAGCGAAGCTTGCCACGGATTATGACAGTGATTCTCCCAAACCCGACGTATCTCGGCGGCAGTTAACCATTTTTCTTTCGTGTAGTAGGGCATTCAAGTTTATTAATATGGTCGGTCTGTGGCAAGGGCCCCTACTAACTTTGAGAAACAACGAACCGCCGCGAATAACGAGGATTCTCCCGTGCTTTGCCTTCCGCGATATCATCAATCATTCAGTGCGCTGCATCGGTGGATGCAGATTACCTACATAATACATGCTTCAGGACCTAGAAACGAAACGAAGGATTTGTGAATCATGATCATCTCGCACTCACACCTGACCAGAGTGGCCAAACTGCATGCACGTACGTACACCCAACCCGGGGATGTTTCAGAATCCAATCGCTGGGGAGCAGTGTAGGCCCGACGCCGGAGACAAAGCTGAACAAAGGCGCCTCCACAAGACTTAGTTAATTCCATTGACAATGGAATATGTCTTCGGAAAATGAGACGACGCGTCTCCCCAACGTTCAATTCACCATAAATAGGTAAGACCACGGGGCAGTATGCACGCAAAATATATTATACAGACCCCAAAAGGGGTGATGCATTCAGTTCGAAATACTGCGCGCCTGCATGGTGCCAGTTGGGTACCAAACAAACCCTGTCACCGAGAGAGCCTCAGCCTCAGCAGTAACAATGAGAATGATGAACATTCGGGCTCGATGTTTTGTGTTCCAGAAGATCAGCGCTGAAGCGACCGTGTCCGTGTAGGTCCGTGTCGTCCAAGTGAATAATTACTCAGTCTCCTCCATTTGTCCATGACTGAACCTGAGCAATAAATAAGTGTCCTTCTAAGATTTACCGGGAACTGTTTACATACTTATAAGTAGCTTGCCCTTATTGCTTACTTCGCATGCATTTGGGGTTAACAAATAGGCAGTTGTTGTCTGATTCTTCCAGCCATTCAAGGCCACCGTTACGCAACCCCTAGGCTCCATCAAGCATCCACATAAATGACATTGTTTGCATACCTGAACTTCTACGCGGAGGGCTATCTAAAGTATGCCCGAATGTGCAGGAGATTGAGGGTCATCATGTCTACCTTAAGTTAAAGGTTTGCATGCTCCATTGAAGTACCCTTTATCTCGCGAATCTCGGTGTGTATTCTGCACTGGCTATTTGCGCCCAGATTGATTTGTCAATAGTGACGGTGCAGCGAAAGGAATGCCCCGAAGCGGAAAATCCGTGGACGAACATAGGCGAACATCGCTCTGGAGTCAGAGCTGATGCGCATCACGAATCGCCATATCCGGCGCTGACGTGTTAAATTTCAGCGAAAATTTCGGTGTGTGCGTTTGGCGCTCGCCAGTCGCAAGGCGTCAACGGCGTGCTGTACAGCTCCGAGATCACGACCGGCGCAGCGCAAGAGCATATGTATAAAACGATCACACAAATAAGCGCCAAAGCCATAGGACCGGTCCGACATCAGGCTGTTACCCGTATTTGGGTTATACGAAATCCCCACGCCGATTAGGACTTATTATTCTTTACATAATATCTGACTACTGTTGAACTGCTCGTTTCCGGATATGGAATATCTCCTGGTTTGTGGCACATGGACACCGCCACAGCATGGCAAAATTGTATTGATCGATCATCGGGATACTGAATACGGTTAAGAACGCCGGAATGGGCTGCAAACAACCGACTTAAAGCTGCATATTTCACGGCACGCAAGGCTCTCCGAGTTAGAATGACTCTGTTAATTGTTGAGGAGCAAGATATGTTATAGGAGACGGCCGTTCCGCGCTCGTTCGCACCATTCAATACATTAATTTGGCCCTTTCTAGCCCTTTCTGCACCATTTCATTGCACCATTTCCAACGGTCACCAAGGTCCGTCACTGAATGTAATTTACATATCTATGTACTTGCCGTTTGTCTTTGGCGCCGTTATTATTATTATAGTCCACAGAATTCACCGATCGTCCGAACATACGCAGCTCCGAATCGACGAGCCGAGTCGGAGGGAAAGTTCAAAGCTGGCCGCATCTTGGCGTCATTTATCAACCGACACCTATTCACATACGCATTGAATTCTCTGCGGATGACCAAACTGAACCCTGGCTGCATACATACTTGCAAAGTCTTACATACAACTTCTTTCGCGGGTTCCCGAGGCCACAGCGTCCTGGTGGCATGATGCGTATATGAGGATCGCGGCTAGGCAATGGGCGGATCGTGGAGTTAGTAGTACGCAGTCTCAGATAATTTATCGTGTCCACACTCTGCGCATCTGCGGTCAGCGAGTGACAGGCACCCAGGCTGCAGCAGAAACGATGTGGCCGTCCGCCGCGGCGCATAACAGCGAGCACTTAGGCCCCTTCACAGCCCACATAACAGATGGCATTGACAGCGATAGCGAACACTGCGGCTTCCTGGCGTTTGGTAGCGCCACTCGACATATTCTCCAGATGATATACCACGCACGCTCTTAGAGGGGAGTTGCCAGACGGAATTTGACACACGCACTCGGCGTGATTGACCGATCTTGGTGGTCTGCATGCAGCCCCTGCAGCTGTGGCGACGTGCTTTATTTAAACATACTAGTTACATAGCCAAAGCAGTCTATTTTTCGACTGTATGAGCGTGGCCGAGGATGACAGAATAACTTCAAACCCGGAGTCCCCGAATGGTACCCATCATGCAGAGGCTGCAGATCAGAAGCCGGCGCCTGGTATCTTCGCGATGCAGCGAGCATCCAAGGAGAAGAGAACATGCTTTTTACACACCGCCCGCCAAATACGCGGCTCGACGATGCCAATTCGCCTGTCTCCTTGCGTCTTGCCATGCAGATAGGAAAGCTCCATTCCCGTAGCGCACGCGCACCCTGCGGGGCTATGTACACCCAGGCCATCGTCGTGATCAGCACCGATCCGTTCGCGCCAGATGCCGGTGGACCTTGCACGGACGCAGGACCGCTGCTCTGCGTCCCACGTTCCAGTTCGACGCGTCGAATTCATGAATCTTGGTCTAGCATATTTGGGGGAGCACCCGCCGGATCGACAGCACCTATGCAGGCCCTACACGCACACGGGCGTGAATAGATAGACAGTCTGAGACAGGTGCACCTGCGCAGCAGCGAGACACCGCGGAGCGCATGCGCAGCGCGCGTGGGGACCGCGCCGCTGGGTATCCGGATGCGGTGCATTGAATCGGTGGTGGCGCTCGCTCCAGGGTGCGGTGCGAGCGTGCAGACTCAGACGCGCCTGTCACGGTCTCTCTGCGTCCGCCTTCGCTATTATTGGCGCGGCGGCCGTTCACTGCGCAGTTGAAATTACTTGCACCACGATGCGGGGTGCCCATCGCCTCCGCGTCTCTGCGCGGATGCGCTCGCGCCCCGCGTGTTCGCCGCCGAAGGCGCGGGGGTTGTTGGGGCACCGCACCGCTCGCGGGATCGCTATGCTATATGTGCGTGCAACGAGTGAATAATTGAAAATCCCCGGACAAGCTCGGGTGCACTTCATGGACCAGGAGCGCTATTCGCACTCAGTGGTCCCCGACTCCCCTTGCGGTCTACTCCGCGCGGGGCGCGCTTGGCGGGTGACGACAGCATGGAGTCCATGGAGCCTGACTTCGACTGAAAGGAACCGTACGCTGTACGCGCGAACAGTTTTGGGACGCCACTGAGAGCTCCAGCTACATATAGCGATTGTGATGTGGAGGCGGCATCCGCACCGCATCGCGTTCCTGCAGGTTGCAGCTTGAACGCACGCGTGTCCGCATTCGTTAATTGGTCCGGCGGTGCCCGCCCCGGCCTCGTGCTGAAGTGCGAAGCTGTCACTTTTTGCTTTCCTTTTTACTATGCGGAGGTATGTAGGTGCGGTGGGTGCGCCAGGAATTCCACTGTCGGAGCGCAGGACGTCTTTCGTGCGTATTGTCGCCGCGGTCCCCTTGCGTGCAGTCGCCTCCGAGCGCCGACGGGACCTCGACCAAGCGGGCCGTGTTTAGAGTGTTGATATGATTGCTGTTAACTTCACTTCAAGGAGCACAGCGGGAATGAAAGGGACAGCGTCACCCTAATTTAAACGCTGTTCTGTAATTTTGCTTGACGAATGTCGTGGCCGGGCGATGGCTATCTGGCACGCAGACCAGCGTAGACTGTCGTCGCGGGCCGACTATAGCATTAGCTAGCGCCGGGCAGGTGTATGTAACGCAGGGTGCGTGCACGCTAAGTAAATAGTTGATAACCATGGGTGATGGTGCCGGACCCGGGCACCCAAGTTGAAGCGAAGGCGTCGGAGGACCCACGAAATTTTGAAAATTTGGAAGACGACGGGGAAGGCGCTAAAAAGCCAGCGGGCCGAGGCGCTTCAAGCGGCGGCTTGAATTCCGACGCGGCGCGAACCTGCAAGGGTACGGCGGGGTAGACAATTGCGCGTTCCCTTTGCGGACATGTGGGCGCTAGGGACTCATTTATCCCAATTGCATACTCTAGAAGTAAGTACTAGCAAACGCCGTAGCCTGTTCCGATTCGCGGTAGAGTCAGTGGCACGAAAATATATGCGATACTGAGAATTCAAGAGGTGCATTGGGCATTACCGCTATTAGGGTCGCCGTATTAGTCGATAGCTTGAACTTAGGAGCACGGCTTGGCTCGATGGGCCCCGGTAACGGTGCGACTCGGATGGAAGGAAGTGGTATTATGCACCCTAACGTCAGTCGTCAATGAGTGCAGCCGCTTTTGACTTTGAGAACGGCTCATATTGAAACTGCGATGAATACCTGCCCCGTATGCACTCTGTCGTCAACTAACAGGGGCTCTTCAAACTGCCGTAGTCTACTATCACGAACTTGCGCTTGAAGGAGAACGACGGTAAGTAATAACAGTGCGATGGACCGCAGGAAGCGGTCTTATGCCTGCATTCCTAACGTTAACGGACTTCGTTAATTTTTCAAAAATCATGATCATGTTGAAACGGCGTGCCGTGATGCGATGACTATCTGCTCCGTATGTGCCCTGCAGCACATTCATTTCGTCGACTGTGGTACTCAGCGATTTGCAGTGTTGACCAACTAACTTACTAATTAACTAAATAGCGCTGGCTTGCGGTGGCGGCAGGGGGGCCGCGTCTGCGGAGGGGCATAAAGCACCAGCCTGAAGCGCCGTCAGGGCGGGTCGGGGAGACGACGGCGCCCGACGCTCGGGCGACTCTATAGAGATACACTGCGTGCGTCGAGATGCGGTTGCGTGGTCGGGCGCGCCCCCGCGGAGAGCGCGCCGCGTCGGCGCCTGCAGACGGCGCACCGGCGTTGGGATGCATGGGTTGGGGACAGCTGCAGCTCTGCATGCAAGTACTGCACTAGGATGGTACTATTATTCGTCGTTCGCGAATCTCGATGGCACGGGAATATGTGTCGGTATTTTATTGTATCTTGGTCTGTACGATGAGTGCTGTCGCCGCTGTATGGGTGTCGGCCGGTTAGATTTACTTGGGGGCAGCGCTGGGTCGGCGGGTAGTGGCATTAGGAGCGCCTCGACGCCAGGAAGTTTTTTTCTTCTTCATTTTCTTCTTCTCTTGCTCCAGTTTTTCTTGCTAAAAAAAATCGCCTCCTTCTGCCATGTATGCTCCTGTATGTGAACTACATCGTCGACTTGGACGATGCCATTGAACGATTGGCCGAATAAGCAGCGCCGGGCGGGGTCGGTGGATGTACATAAAATGCACTAAGTACAAAGGGAGTTCAATGGTGTGCGAATATTGCTCGCGCGTCCCGGCGCTGGCTTACGCAGCGGCGCCCACGAAGGGTGCGAGTAGGTGCGAGTCAGCGTCGCGTGAAGGGCCATCGGCGCGGGCCGACGCGAGCCTGCATATGTATGTAGCGCCGCCGACGCGCCTCTGGCCCAAGTGTCGCGTCCATGCAAGCACGAGCAGCGGTCCGACGCGTCGGGCGCCAGCGGCTCGGGCGGTGGCACCCGCGCATTGCCAGCGCTGTTCGGGCGCGTGTATGCTCACTACATCGTCGACTTGGACGATTCCATTGACCGAATAAGCAGCGCCGGGCGGGGTCGGTGGACGTACTTAAAAATGCACTAAGTGAAAAGCGAGCTCAATGGTGTGCGAATATTCCTCGCGCGACCCGGCGCTGGCTTACGCAGCGGCGCCCGCGAAGGTGCGTGAAGGGCCATCGGCGCGGGCCGACGCGAGCCTACATATGTAGCGCCGCCGACGCGCCTCTGGTGCAAGTGCGTCCACCGCGTCCACGCACGCCAGATGCACTCGCGCTCGCGTGCGGCAGGCGCAGCGGCACTGCCAGCGCTGTTCGGGCGCGCAGCTTGATATTCGTCATGTAGCTAAGTATGATAGAGTGGGCGTGCCACCGGGTGTCAGTCGTGACTTGTACTTGGCCTTGAGCTTGAAGGAGCACGGGAAGCGGGGTGGGGTGGGTAGGTTGTGCGCCCGAACCTCAACAAAGTTTTTTTTGTTGATGAAAAATAAGCGCCGTCGACGTCCATTGTTGTAGCTTAGATAATTGAATGGGCGATATGAAATTTGAAAGGCCAATGCGCACGGACGTCAACTCGTTTTTTTTTTCTGAGTTTGTGGGATAGGTGGGTGTACGTGATGCACTATGAATAATAGCGTTTGCATTCGCGCTGTCGTTGGATCGTCCCGACGCGCCGTGAGGGATGGGTACGGGTGCGAAGGCGCGGGCCGATGTGCTGCGAGCCTGCATAGAGTGCGCGCCGGTACATAGACGCGCTGGGCACCACCGCGAACTTTGAAGAACGCGTTGCTGCGTCGCGTCGCGTCGCGTCACGGCGGCCGGATGTATCTTTAAAAAAAATGTTTTACGAAAGGAACGCGGCGCTCGGCCGCAGGAAGGGGCGTCGTTCGCTGGGAAGCGGTATTGTGTACCCTAAAAAACGTCGACAAGTCAACAAGTTTTTTCTTCTCCTTTTTCAGAGGAAAGATGACTATCTGCCCCGTATGTATACGGTTTGTATGTAATGCACTAAGCAAATAGCGTCTGATGCAGCCGATATTCGACTGACTCGACGCGGAGACGGGCTGCGAAGTAGCTTGAAGGGTCGTCGGCGCGGGCCGAAGCGCGGCGCGGGCGAGGCTGAATGGAGTCAGCGGAGAGCGCCCGACGCAGGGCGGCTGCGGGGATCCACTGAGAGGAGGTGCGCCTACAAGTATTTCCTTGTGCGGACCCGCGGGCGCGCGAGGATTCGCGCGCGGAGAACGCGCGTATAGCCGCGTCGCGTCCGCGCTGGAGTGAGCGGTGCGCGTCCCAGATTAGAAGGGAGAAATAAATCATAATTATAAATGCGTGGGAGGAGCGACACGTGATGCATCCGAATACGGACTTGTGGTAAGGCTATGGGGAATCCCTGGGGAATCCCCGCCGTGGTGCCGGGACGCGCGAGTGATGCGCGGACGAAAGGGGATGGAGGATTGAAAATGAATAGTTTGCGCGTAAATAAACAATTATTTTGCGTAATTGGAGTTTCTGGGGCGAGCCAGTTCGCTTTGGCGGGGCCGGGCTGGGGGCGAACCCCCCCCGGGATATATCTGGCGCGCATCTGTATATGACTGCGACGCTGTGCTCGCCTGCGCCATGGCCTTTTACTCCCCCCTCGCCTTCTCCATGCACGCGCCCCAGCCAAGCGCGCCCCCGCCGTCCGTGCGCGCCGCCGCCGACCTCCTCGCCCGCGCAAGCAGGCCCTGGCGCGCGCCCTACTCGCCGTCCCCCCAGCCGATGCCAACGCCCCCCATGACCGCAACCGTCTCGTCCCGCCCCGCCCCCGAGTACTACAACGCCGGCCCCGCCGCCTACCACGCGCCCCAGCAGCGCCCCACGCTGCCCCCCATCGCGCACCTCGAGCGCCTTGCGCAGCTGCCGCCCCGTACGTCCCATGCTGCGCGCGCGGCGCCTTTGTCTGACGCCGATGCAGTCACGCCGCCCGACGACGCGGGCCTCCCGGCGTACGCGTATCCCCCGAGCAGCAGCACGCCGCCCGCGCTTGTGTACGCGGACGCACACCCCGAAGCGCACATGTCCGTATATGCGCCCCCGCCACCCCAAAACGATGAATTTTTCGCGCCACCCGCGCAGGTGTATGCGCACGAGGCACACAGCGCGCCCCCTCAGCTGCAAAAGCCGCACGAGGAGCACCAGCATCACCAGCACCACCAGGAGCAGCAGCAAGACGAGGAAGAGGACTCGCAGCTCGAAATGGAGATATCACAGCCCGACCCCCAACCTGCGCTTGTACCCTTGCCAATGGCGCCGGCGGAGGAGGCCTACGTCGTCGACTGGCTCGACTTCACGCGCACGCGCTCGGCGCACTTCATCGCTGAAAAAACATGCGAGATGATCTGCTACCTCTGGTTCGCCGGGCCGCCCTCCGCCTCCACCGCCACCAGCAGCGCAATGGAGACGCCGCCACCTACACCCCCAAGCACTCACGCAACACCCGCGACGGGCGGCGAGGGCCTCTTCGCCTCGCCCGCGCTGGGGCCGGCGGCACCGCGCGCGCCGAGCTCCGCGCCGTCGACGCTGCAGCTGCGCGCGACGCCGACGTTCGTCGCGTTCATGCAGAAGCTGCTCGAGACGACGCAGGTGTCGCAGAGCGTCATCGTGCTGAGCCTGCACTATATCTACCGCCTCAAGGAGCGCAATAGGCACACGCCGGCGCAGCCGGGGAGCGAGTTCCGCATCGGCGTCGCGGGGCTGATGATGGGGAACAAGTTCCTTGATGAGTGCGTTTTTCCACCTTTGATCTTATAGTTAACAAGCTGACTCGGGTATAGTAATACATACACGAACAAGACCTGGGCGGACGTCTCGGGCATCGCGCTCTCCGAGATCAACCGCATGGAGCGCGAGTTCCTCCTCGGCGTCGCGTTCAACCTCTACGTCGACCGCGCAACGTACGCCGCGTGGCTCAACCTCCTCAAGGGCCTCGTCCTCGCGAAGGAGCGCGACTGCCGCCGCTACGGCAGCGCACGCCGCCCGCGCGCCGTCGAGCGCGCCGAGCGCGAGCGGGATCGCGAGCGCACCGACCGCGAGCGCGATAGGGATAGAGACAGGAGCGAGCGCGACCGCGCGCGCGAGCGCCGGCGCAACTCCGTCCTCGGGAGCGTCGGCCCGCCTGTGCGCACGCACACCGCCGCGAACGTCGCGACGCACCCGCGCACAGGCGCTCACGCGCACGCGCGCCATGGGAGCCGCGCGCGCTCGACGTCGCCCGCGGCGCCGGCGGTGTACGTCCCGTATGCGCCGCCGCCTGCGACTTCGGCGGGGGGCGGGGGGTATTATGCGTATGCACCGGCGCCAGTGCCGAGCCAGGGGCAGCAGGCGTATGTCCTACCGGCGCCGTCGGTGCAGCCTGTGTATGCGTCGTACCCGTCGGGGACGTCGTCCGCGTACACTTCTCCATCGCCGGCGCCGGCGCTCCTGCCCGCAGCGCCCGCGGTTTATGCGCACGCGCCTGCTCCGCACCCGCATGCGCTTGCCACCGCACACGCCACCGCACATACCCATGCAACACCAGCCGCACACGCACACGCACACGCGCCGCCGCACATTGCGATGCACGTGACGACCGCGATCCCGCGCGCGGGCTCGAAGCGCACGGCGGAGGCCGCGTTCTCGCCGACGAGCGCGGCGTTCGCCCCGGGGGCTTTAGGCCCGCCGGCGAAGCGCACCTTGGGGCTGCGCATCCCCGACGCTGTGCCGAGCAGTGGGAGCTCGGGTGGAGAGAGCGCGAGCCCGCTAGAGGGCCTGGGGAGCTTTGGCGCGCTGAGCTTGGGGACGTCGCCTGCTAGGGATAGGGAGCGCGCGGAGAGGGTGGAAAGGGAGGAGAGGGAGAGGGAAAGAGAGCTCGCGGAGAGGGAGAGGGAGGAGAGGGAGCGCGAGCGCGAGTGGGAGTGGGCGAGCGCGGGCGCGCGTGTGCGCCCTGAGACGCTGTCGTCGGGGTATGCGTACGCGCCGCCCGCGGGCGGCGATGCGAGGCGCGGGGGGGTGCCGCAGGTTCGTCTGTTTTTCCTGCCGTCGTCATCTCACGCGCTGACAATTCTTATTGTCATTTTTAGAACTTGTACTTCTACACGCTCGCGTGCTCGCCTTTGCGGCCTGACACCGACTCCTCTGCCTCTGCCTCCTCTGCCTCTGCGTCTGCATCTACCTCCAACGCAGCCTCGTCAGCGTCCGCGGGTCCTGCCCCGGCCCCGGGCGCGGGTGCGCAGGACGGCAGCGGCCTGGGGCACGGGCACCGCCGCGCGCGGCTGAGGTACCACCAGCCCACGGCGTCGGGCGCGGGCGCGCCGTATGCGTATGCGGACATGAACGCGCCGGCGGGCGGGCCGTATGGGTGGGCCCCAGCGCCGGTGCATGGTGGGCAGCAGGTGCAGCTGCGCGCGCAGGTGCCGTCGCAGCAGCAGCAACAACAACAGCAACAGCTGCAGGCGCCGCAGTACCTACACCCACAACAGCACCCCCACCAGCAACATCACACGCGCGCCGTGCAGAGCGCCGCGGCGAGCCCTGTGCGCGGCGCCGTCGTCAGCGGGGGCGGGGGCGCGCTGCCGCACTTCCACGACGACGTGTGGGCGAGCCGGCCTGCGCCTGCGTACCCACCTGCCCCACAGGCCCAAGCGCGGATGGAGGAAGACCACGTCAAGCACGAGGTGGTGGAGGAGGAGGACGCGCGCATGGGGTACGCGTACGCGGCGTCGCCTGTGCAAGTACGCGCTCTGGCGACTTCGCATTCTTCCCAGGCGCATCAGCAGCCTCAACCGCATTCGCATCTGCAGCCGCGTTCCCATTCAGATTCGCAGGCCGGCGCTATGGACACTAGCACCCCTACCAGCGGCCGCTCCATGACCGTGTACGCTCCGTCCGCACCCGCGCACGCAGTGCAGACGCCGCCACTCGCGCCGCTGCGCATCCCCGCGGCGCCGTTCGCGAACGCGGGCCCGCCGGGCGTGGGGCTGCAGTTCTTCGGCGGGAGCCCGCTGCGCGCGCTGCCGCATGGGCATGGGCATGCGCACGCGCATGCGCATGGGGGCGCGGGGTATGGCGGGTATGCGTATGGGGGGTATGGGGCGTACGGGCGGTAGGCTGTGCGTCCGTTCCGCGCCTTCGCTTGTAGCTTCGAGCTTCAGTTCGTCTTCGACTTCGCGCGCCGCTTGGGTTTTGTTGTTGTTGTTTTTCACTGCTTTTTCTCTTTTCCTTTTCCTTCTCTTTTTCTTTTCTTTTTTTGCATGAACATTCATGTCAATGCCACGACCACTGCGCGTACTTATTTTCGCCTGCTCACGACACGACTGCGACGACGTATAATATTGACCGCCCGCGATACCTTCCCCCCCCCCACTGCCAACCACTACTACATCCGCCATACACAACCCGCTAAAATCCGCCTTTTGGCATAATACAGCCCCGCTCCACCCAACCCCACACCACTCGCCGCCCGCCATCGCACAGACCGCACCGCATACCCCGCATCGCATCGCATCATCGCATCGCATTCGCACCATCGCAAGTATTTATTTCCGCACGCCGCATCGCCCCTGTCCCCCCCACCCGCACGCAATACTCAGTATCCATAACTTCCGCACCCGCACGCACACGCATCGCATCGCATCGCATACAAGTACGCACTACACATATACGTATCGGCACTTTAGGTAGTAGATAATCGACACGCCCGGCGTAATTTGGTAATACATGCAATTTATCGATTAACAATGTGTAGGAGCTTGGGGGAATTGTCTATGTACGAGAATCGCTGTGCTGTGCGGGTGTCAAGTTCAAGTAAAGTTCAAGCGAAGGACAAGCTGTAATGCTGCAGCTGAGGCCTTCTGCTCCCTGTTCCGCGGACTGATCAGGCGCGCAATGCCCGGATGTGATAAACTGTAGGCTCTTTTATCATCCTCGCTATGCAGTGCCCGTTGTAATTACGCACAGATTGCACCATGCACACCAGTAGTCAAGGTAAACCCGTGGTGCAGCTCAAATTGCAATGAACGCGCGTCTCTACGGACACAAATTAATCTCATAATAATGTGTGCCCTGATCCTGCTGGATGCAGGACAATTGCGCCGGGCGGACGAAGGCAGAGGTAGAGGCTGAGCAACTGGCGATGGCAGCCCCCGCGCGAGCCTATTTCGCTGGGCTTGCGCTTGCGCGACACGCTTGCCGTAAGTGACGTTGTTTCCTGGCGCTTCGAGAACGCGCGGCGGGCAGCGTCCCAGCGACGATCTTCGCGTTGGTTGACTAAGGTGCGCCGCGCGTGCACTATCGACGCGCGGGGCTGTGCGGCGCACGGTGCGCGGAGGAACGCCGGCGACCAGAGGCGCGGTGTAAATCCGCGCTTCGGCGGCGCTCCGCGTCGCGGCACAAGCGCCGCAGAGCAGTTCTCCTCCGCGGTGCCGGCGCGCGGCGGAGAGCCGCGAGCTTGTCGCTGGTCCTGCTTCGTGCGGCATTTGCCCGCGCAGATAGATTACCAGTGTACGTCGTAATGGTGCTAGCAACAAATCTGCAATGCTAACATTTGAGGCAGGCGGCGCGCTCGTTAATTAGTGCTTAGAGCTGCTTCGCCTTCGCGCCGCCACCCTCAGGCTTGGGCGCGATCTGATCTCTTCGGGCTCGTAACCGTCCGACGAGCAAGCACTCGATCCAACCGCGGGGCATTTAGAGCGCGCTAGCCTGTCTGACGGTGCTCTAACAGCCTCAGCGTCGCCCAAGGGACATATTGCATCCCGAACTCGCGCCCGATGCGGGGAAGCTCTGCGTCGCGTGAGGCTAGTTGAATTAGCGCTTACGGTACGCCAGGCAGTCACTGGGCGTGTATATCAGCCACCTCCGAAGCCCCAGGACGTCCGAAGGGGGAAGCGACGTTTGGGGGGAAATATGTACTGCTTGCGGCGTCTCATGTGCGTAGATGCGCATTCGGAGTACTACGCTAATTGCTCCCTGCGCTCAGGCCGGTCGCTCGCGGTGTCGCCGCCAAATCTGCGGCGTGGAGCTGCCTTCTTGACCTGCATTCTATCCATGCCGAACGAATTAAAATGAATCGCGGTAGGACGGTCCTGTTGGGACGGTCAGTGAGCCTGGACGCCATGCTGTGCAACGGCCGCTTGGATCTGCTATTCAAATTCTCAGCATCGCGCGCTGTGTCCGTGGCAAACGCAACCCGTCTCGACTGGCCTGGAGTGACTCGCCCCCATGGCAGGTGGCAGGGCCATATGCACAGCGCCTGCAGAGCATGATTTCATCACGATCAGAAGGCCACACCCGGAGACGCTGCGTCTGGAAGTTGGTATGTACGCAAGGGTATTGTGGCCTTTGCAGGATAATGGTTCTATTGTGTTCCCCGTACGCACATCGGGCCTGAAAATGCTGGTCCGACGGGATATCGGAGTCGGCGCGCTTGGGAGATGCTCCGGAGGAGCTTGGGAGGAGCTTCCAATAAATCAGACGAAGTGTGCGAAGGTCTGACAGCGTCCGACTTGTTTTGACATGCAATGCATTTACTTTTCTAATGAATTGTATGTGCATGTAAAATAAGTGAGACTGTTTACTAGTCCCATGTCCGACGACGCCCTCATACCCCGCATTACAAGGCAGTGCGCATCGCGCAACTTGAATGGTTGCGCTACGCCACCGCCTGTCGCTCGAAGCGTAAAGTCTGAATTTGAAGGGGCCTATTTAATATTACCCTCCTTATCTAACAAAAAGATCTACAAAAATACGAACACCACGATCACACTTGGCTATCATAATTCCATTCCCGAGATAAGATCCATGAATTGCCAAACATATAATTGCGCAGGCTAGTCTCCTAAACGCTGTGTCAAGAAACAGATCCTCAAAGTAGAGATGTAATTTCGCGTTGATTGGTGGACGTAATTAGGCCAGTGTCGACTTCGTGACGGCAGTTCTGGGGCGCAGGAGTCCCCCATAAGTGAGACTTGAATAGGCCTGGAAATGAAAGAGGCGAACAAATGGTCGCCGGGCGGTTGTCCCTCTGGGATGATGGTTTTGGACTGTGGAACCCACTCAAACCCCTAGCTTCCAATCTACTAAGTGAATCATCTATGCAGATTCTTGTATCAAAATCATATCTGAATGTTCTGCCTTGTGACCTCGAGTTCGGCAAGGGGATCAAGTCAGAACATTAACTAGGGCTCCGCATTCTTCGATTCCCTACCTCTACGGAGAACAGAGTGTTTGCCGAGTTAATCCGACATCACTCACATGAGATACTCAATCAGATGGATTTGCACGACCGTGTATACCGTCCACAAACGCGACGCCTACTTAGTTTCATCCGTTCAAGTTGGTTCCAAATTTGCCGGTCAAAAAATTACACCACTAGATATCTCCTCCGGGAACTTATAAGATAGTAAATATAAATGGGAACAATACCGGTATGTCATGAGAAGGATGGAGGTGGTATGTATTTTACAGTTTCGAGCATCTCACCCAACGAAGATCCGCCAATTATGCAGTGTACTTACGCCACCTCTTTTTCTGCAGTCCGCGACATGTTCTAGATCATGTGCTTTCATGTGACGAATTAAACCAAATATGGAGGAAGATAAGGAAAGGTGGGAGGCTTATACTGGCATATAGGCAAGGTAGCTTTTACGCTACGCACACCGCGGGCTGCCGAGCTACCAGGAACTTAGTGCCACATGTGTCACTGAATTAATGGTAAGAATCGCAGAATAGTCCCGTTCTGCAATGGAGAGAACTGGAGCAGCCCTAGTGCACACAGGGCCCAACACGAGAAAAACCCGCTTGCCATCCCACCCAGCAACCAACAAGCCACCAATAATAATAAATTTTTACGCCCCCGATCCATTGTCCGTAACAAAAACTGAACTGAACAAAAAATGGGCGAAACTCAAAGGGGATGGAGGATAAAATGCCCGAGCGATGACTGAGATGGTGAACGCTCCTAGCGCTACTAAACGTAACTCCTCAAATTCAAACAGAAATTTTCATGGCGCAAAGATCAGCAGGCGTAGCCAAGGCTGGGTACTCGCGCTCCCATCCGAGTTGCAGTATGCACCGGAGAGATTCTCCATGGTTAATATTATCTACGCATTGTAATCGAAGATGCCTCGACTGGGCCTTGGATAGGCCAAGTAATGTACTAAATTATACGCTAGGCTCCGTTCTCTCTACGCCAAGTCTATAGTCTGAACGTTTGTTCTGAGCGCAGTTGCAACGCGCACGCGCGGTGCGCTTCCCCTGACGCCGGGTGTGGAGCGCCGACTTCCGGACGTGCGATGATCCGCTGATCCGTCGTGTGCTCGGAACACTAAACATAGGCCGCTGTTGCAAACTACCAAACTAGGCTAAAATATGCGGATAATATCCCCGCTCATAAATATGCGATAGAATTTCACCCGGAATGGAACATTATACGGCCGGCGTGGGCCGGTCTTCCCCGCGTCGCTCGTGGGAGGCGAAGGCACCAGTTCGCCACCGGTTCGTCTGGCGCGAACTGCTCAACTTTGAATAGCACACGCAGTAAAAGGCGTGGTGTGTAAGAAATTTGTTCGCCTGTAGCCACAATATCGTCTTTCCTTTTAGCTATTTGTTCATCCGTGACGATGTCAACGTTTCGGAGACAGAGGCACGATGAAGGGTCATCTGAGACTCGAGAGACCACAGCGTACCTGGTTCCCGATCCAGCGTCATCGTTCCACTTCCATACGCAGGTGGGTTTGTAGCGACTACGCTTGACAATAAACGGGTTCTGGACCTATTCTAGGGGCAAACTCGACTGTTCACGCTTTAGAATGGCGTGGCGCCCATCTTCGTGCAATCGGACTTTCTTCTGAGCTATGATCCAACTGTGATCCCTATTTTTGCGCATAGTAGATGGGTACGCCGGGAGATGGGGTAATGACGCGTTGGATGAGCCTATTATTATAAAACAAAACCTGAAATCTGCAATCTGGAAGGGATCTTGTACGCGCCTCAAAATATGTGTCATGGGATCGTGGACCCCATTACATGCTTAGAAGCCCTCGATGCGGTTTTAATCGTCCGCTTAGAAAGATATCGATAACATATCCCGGGAGGCTCCCAAAGCACCTGAATAACTATGTTTACGGTACATACATTATATAGCTCCCCTAGTGGAATTTATATCGCAAGTATCCCTCTAGCAGTCAACATCTGTTTGGAGGTGGCGCATTCGCTGATCAAAGCACAAACACATTTTGCGTTGCGCTAGACAGTGCTGTATTGATGATACCCGTTGCCGGAACCCAGCCATCTGTTCACATAGGCCACGCTTTCCAGAACTATAATGCTCTGCTATATATAAGCTGCGCGACAGCCTGCTATCATCTTTATCACGCGGCCCCTGTGGCATTGTTTAATACATAGATGTGTTTGCTCAACTATGTCGTTGCAATCAATCTCGGGTGTAAATGTGCTAATCTGCGACGGTCCACCGCAGGACGGAAAGATTACTCGTTTGTAACTGCAGACAGAGGGCGCCCACATACCAGGTAACTTTGTTGTCCAATAATAATAGCGCCGACCAAATGGAGCACACACAACTGCCAGCCGCCGCGATGGTTGCAAGAGTGGGCGTATATATTTATTGCCTTGTAAATGTCGTTACATTGTGTCGAAGTTAGAATTGAAGTCTTTGACGGACTGCTCCAATGCCAGCAACAAGCCCAAACATATCATGATGCTTAGATATTTGAAAGCGACCGCGTGGTTAACATATAAGCATTAATAGGGTGAAGGGAGCCTAGCTGATTCAGTAGAACATCGGAATTAACATGCACAGCGGCACTTTGATCTGAGAGACGAAGGTATGCGCGTTGTGGTTGTTTGTTCGTTCCGACGTGGCCACCGTTCACAGACGATTCAATCAAACCCTGCATTGAAGCCCTGTGGGGGAATGTACATGTTTAGTGAAAGCCGACGATATTTAGATCGGTTGGCACTTTCGGCAGATCGGTTATAGAACATGAAATAGAATGTTAACCTGCCGCGGAGGGCCTTACTCAATAGCGAGCACATGCGGGTAGACCGGGTCAGACAATTGCATAAACACCAACGTAGACTTATCTAGAGTAAGCAGATATACTGAAAGATTTTAACTCTGGGGTGATGTTTCGTCGGTATCGTTGAGGTGTTGATACCGGAGACGTGCTTCTTCCGCGTGTAGTTGCGCCATAGCCGTTTCCTTGAATGCCTATATGGGAATGGGTTGAGATATTGATTTTTTAAAATGACATTCCGTAATCCTGGTCCACAAATGACCAGGAAGATGAAATAATTGATTGTGCTCACCTGGGTAAAGAGAACCCCAGAAAGGACGCCGCTAACTGAGAAGGGTAGTAGAGTAATATCACTAGGGCTATTTGTGACAACTTGGGAAGGATACTCACGAACTCCGCAAAAGAGGGCAGTATTTCTCTTGAAGCTAAACAAGCGGCTCCCAATTACGGCTGGTTTGGCAGAACAGTATACATGGGTGTTACCGCGAAGCAAGATCGTAGAAGGGTGTACCCGAAGATAGTATGATGAATTTTCCGTTTCAACTTGGCTGATACAATGTGCGCACCGGATGCTAATCCAGATGTCAGGCCGGCGAACACTCCCTCTTTCCTCGCTTCCTAGGTATTTGAAAAGGGAGTTAGTACTCGTCGCGATGTGGCACTGCTAAAATTTGCATTAGATCCGAGGACCACTGACCGAGGTCACACGCTGGATTGCATCAGCAGGAAGAGCAGCACTGGTTTTTGGTGTGGAACCTGCCATGGTGTCCATGTTTCTGCCGCCCTTTCAAGTCCGCTCAAGATTATGCAGACAGGGTCCGAATTTGAGAGATCAGAAGCTGAATCAGGTACTTCGTAGTAGTAATAGCGGCAAGTAGGTGCAAAGCTGTAGAAGAGCTGTTGAAGAGGAAGACGAGGGAACCCGGAAGACTCCGTAGATCGGCGATGTGAACAGTCACGTGATCAATGAATCACATACAACACACACACACACCCTGTCACAATATGGTGACGCATATCTTTCTCACTCAAGCCTCGACAGCAGTTCGGCTGTTTTTCTGATTCCATCGCGGGACGCGTCTGAAAGCCTTGTTTCATGTCATCAAACAAGAGAAAGTCGTCTAAAAGCCTTGAAGAGCTCCATGCTTTTATCTTGGGTACTTTGGGGGTCTGAATACTGGTTTGGATTCGCTTATTGAACGAATTCATTGCAGAGCGGCTCGCGAAAGTTAAACCGTTGCTTGATGACCCTAAACACCCAGACTGGCCATCTATTACCCAGGAACTCACACTTGTCGCTTCGCAGGCCGAGTGTTTCACAGAGCAGCGCCTAAAGTCAAGTAGGGCCACTTGGAGCCACCTCGCAGATTCATTGGATCAAGAAGGTTACTTCGATAAGTCCTCCATTCAGAGAACACACCGACTGAACACCATTTCGAAGGCGTCAACATCTGGAATGTATCTGGTTTGATTCAGAAGGGGCAGGGCGGACAGGCTCAGGCTCATATCGCGGCTCGTGCGTTGTCGGCGAAGCTGTTCCCCAGTTGATCCTTTGTGTCCAAATATCTCATCAAATAGCGCTTTCGTTAACTTTAGTTCGTCTTGCGGCCTTCCGCTTGGTTGAAGCAGGACTGGAAGCGAAGCTACGGACAGAAAGTCAGTTACTATGTCCATCCGCGGCAGTAGTTGGAAATGTATGCTAATCGTCGATCCATTTAAAGCCCTCGTGCATATGCTTCAGCTCGCGAGTAAGGCAGGGTCAGCCCTCAGTGGTGTGTCTTGCTGCGGATTCGATATCGACGATGATCCGGTATATCTAAAGCCGTTTTGGCCCCTTCAGAAATCGGAGATAGTGCCGCAGCGCTCAGAGTTCTGACCAGTGCGGCTAAGGTGAAGTGTTCAGTGATATCTTCCATAGTGATCATTCTGAACGTGTTCAGTTTGAAGAACAGTTGAAAGCAACAAATGATCCTGACGAGACAAATCGACGAGCAACAGCATGCGCTATCGTAATGTACCACTCCACCAGAATGGAAGCTGTACGTTTCTTCTCGACTCACACGATGATCAAGGCGTGATCATTCCTGTAGGCCTGGAAAGAGGGTAATCACACAGCAGCGGACTATATGTCACGGAAGATCGTAGGTACGTTGAAGCTTAGCCTTGTTCCCACTTTCCCCATCTCTATCGATCATCACGTGTTATTTCATCTTAGAAGATGGCCCCCGTTTGGGCATGCTCCCTCCCCACACTGCAAGTCTTTTGCCTGATGATATTTCTGCTCCTGTCACACATCTTACTAAGGGCTCACAGCGCGAACTTCTCGCCCACAAATTTTATCATATTGGGAGATCATTTTTGACAGAGTCGACTGACGAAGGGTCTAAAGCTGGAGACGCAATACAGTGGCTACAACGGGCCTTTACTATTGTAGACCAGCTAGAAGACACGCCGACACCCGGTATTCCGGGTCTAAAAGTCTGCTCAGCAATTTTTGAACGGTATCCTCTTTGCTGATTAGCGTTTATAGATATCGATCTTGAGGACAATGGGTGAGCACTACTCCCACTAGAGTACGGATTGTCTACCGACAATGCATGCGCACTATAATTTTTACAGCCAGAGCCTACTTTTTGTCACAAGCGTACGAGCGCGCAGAAGGAGTGCTTGATGAACTTATTCCGACCATAGATGCATCTAATGATCACGTAAGGTCTCTCACTGATGCAAACGTCCAGAGACGAGTATTTACATTGTACATTGACATAGGCAAGCACCGAATACCAGGAACTTCGATGGCTGAGATTAGCTGTTCTAAAAAGAAGAAAAGCTGGCGACGCTGCTCTCCTTGATGGTATGCGTTTGATTACATGTCAGCCACCATCCTCTCTTCGCTGATCTATTTACCTCAGCATTCAAGTCTGTGATTAACCACATGGAATTCTCAGATGCCAATATCACAGAGTTCGGGCTTTCGTTTCTGCGTGCGCTCGTGTCGCTTAATACCGGTTTTTCATAGCATCCTACAAGACCTCAGAAGTTTGAGTCAACAACAGTAAGTGGGATTCAGCGCATCACAGTGGTGATTGAATTTACAGCGCTCATGGATCCAGCACACTTGTCACGGCTGTCCATCAACACTGCCTAACGCAAGTGCTGCAAAATCATGCAAATGAACCGGACCACATCCACCGATTAGTCCTTTCTTTAATTATACATGCCTCGAAGGATACCAATCATGCAAGGAGCATGGAAACTCTTGAGTCTGTGTTCATGGGTAAGTACTCCTTGACACAGCGCAAAGAAACCATTCGTATTGATCTATAACTGCATTGGGGTATACAGTGGTCCATGATGCGGATATAGCCCTTCCAAGTGTCCCGGCCACCGCGTGTTTGACGGTACGCACACTGCTGTAACCTAGTTATCGCCCTGATTTGTGTGGAAACATTCAGCTGATCTGGCAATACGGAGGACGCCATTACAAAGCCAAGAAGTGGTCGGAAGCCGCTGACTGGTACTTGGCCGGGAGCCATGCTATATTCAAAACCCACAGTCCCTTGAGTTCTGCAAAATGCTTCCGGAAGGCCGCGTTGTGTCACATAGAGCAGCGAGAATACGCACTCGCCTCCACGATCATCCGGCGCTGTCCCAATAATGAAGCATCGACCCATTATGTCATTTTTCTCACTGCGGTCCATCAAGGTAGGTGCAGCATCTTGTGGTCCACGTTACGACCTTGTGGCTAATATTTTGTTCGTATCTCTCCGATCTTTCGAAACTATAAGGGCTGGAAAATGAAGGTCTGTGACCCCTTTGATGACTACAACGCATTATCATCTATGTTGATCCCTATACATAGCTATCCGGGCTGTTCACGACATGGTGAAAGCGCCGGACTTTGACCGGAAGATGTTGTTATTGGCCACACAAATCTCCCACCAGTCGGAAATGAAAGGCGCTCTCCTAGCCGTCCTCGAAAGCCTGCTCAAGACCCTGAAAATTGGCTCAGATGGCGACGTTGTGATTGAGGCCATGGCGCTATTACGATGCATCATAAAACTTATTCTCAAGCTTCTGTCCGAGCCCGCTGCAGACAAGTGACCCCAGGACATATTATACCGGCGGTGTAATACTAATCTATCCGTTCTCTAGATCTATCCTGATTGACACCGTGGTAAAGCAATTTCGAACAGGTTTGTCTGCTATTGTATTATTCTGCGGAGACGAAAATCAATCTCGATTCTACGTAGCACGTATCTTGACGGACGCGGCATCGGCACAGAAAACGGCTACGCTTGTGTTCAAAGATATCTCGTGGTTATGGCGGACCGCTTACAACTGCGCTGTCCAAGGATGTTCTGAATGGGAAAATGCAGGCGACGCAATCTCAGAGCTGTTTGATATAGCGAGGGAGGTGATTACAATGTCATATGCGGGACATGGTCCGACTATTATGCTGACATTACTTATTACAGTTATTGGAAGCATGTTGCCACGCGTCACCAGTCGAGCTTGATGCAGATCTATGTCTGCACTTGGCTAATTCCTCCTTTGCAGCAGTGTCTGGACGAGGTACGTTGTTCTCGTCATGTCTAGGAAAGGAGGCTTTGGAACGGCGTCGATCTGACGCCGAATCGAAGTGTTTTCTGTTCGAGAAATCATCGCGGCTACGGGCACAATCGACGTGAGTTATGTGTTTAAATTTCTAAGGTGCTCGGGTTAATCGTGTCCAGGACGGTCGCCTCCTTGCCATCTCAGCCGATATCAAGGCTGCAAAGGCTAAGATAACGGAAGTCTGGAACAAACATATTGTGCGAGACACCCACGATAATGAACGAATACAATATTTTCTGCATGTATTACGGGTGTTCCAGGCTGAGTTCTCTGCGCAACTCAAAGAATGGGAGAACCTATCCCAAGATGTCGACGTACGTGATTCTTCTTTACTTATATGAAGCCGTATACATTACATGCACAAACATTTCATCTTTACAGGAGATAACTGACTCCGGGCCACTGGCTGTTGGAACTTACGAAGCAATTGCCGATATCCTGGTACGTTTGTCGTTCATCTTACCATGAGTACTTTCGAACGCGATACGATGTGTAGTGGCTCGATCAAAGTTGTCCTGTGAAAGGTGCGCGTGTATTTAAGCTGTGTCCATACTCATGTATTCATTTCTCTCTAGTGCTATCCAAATGTTTGGAGGTAAACTGCACAGCTAAATTTGTACAGTTTCGCTCCTTCCTAACCTCCCACTAATGGAATTATTACAGGCGATCATGCGTGCTAGTCTGACCCATAGCGCACTTTCGGTGGAGAAGTTTTCCCGCTGGTTACGTGCGATCTGTACAATCACTCTGGCCCGGGACACCTCAGAAGACAGGCTGAAAGCTATTGGCTACGTGGAACACGCACTCAGCGTGATAGAAGACCACAGTGACAGTGATCAGGTCCGGAGGTTCCCATTCCGGTTCTGTGTATTGATCTGATCGTGCCGCTCGCACATGACGCCTATTCGACAAAATAGCCTTACCCCATGGACGAGCGGCAATGGCTCTTGGCCACAGCGTACAACACGGGTACCGAGTGTTTGCAGTCTGTGCCCATATTCTTGGCGTAGTTGTGAAACTGACGCAGATTGTCAGCGCTGCGATGCTCGATGAAGCGCGAAGATGGTTTGAGGCGTCTACTGTTATATGTCGCTTTGTTCCGGAAGGAAAACAGCGCGCCGACAAGGTGCGCATTGAATTATTCTACATTGGTCTTGTCATTTTTGCGAGCAACGTTAACTGATTTTGGCATTGTGCCGACCTCAAGATCTCGGAAACGTATGCGCAACTCTTGGCTCGTTACGAAAAGAATGCGCAGGGCTAGGACCATCCTGGACGGATCTAATTTGCTGGTACCTGCTTTGCTTGACTGTTCTCCGGTCTTTGCCCTGGCTTTCGACAGTCACTCTGAATCAGCTTTCCTCTGATGTCCGGCACTCTGCTTCGCGGATAATCTGTACTTGCGCTGTGCTGGCTCGTCTATGA
The DNA here is from genome assembly GCA_000827495.1 of Hypholoma sublateritium FD-334 SS-4. Lineage (NCBI taxonomy): Eukaryota > Fungi > Basidiomycota > Agaricomycetes > Agaricales > Strophariaceae > Hypholoma > Hypholoma sublateritium. The sequence goes on from KN817563.1 coordinate 162,044, forward strand.
TATTATTGTTTCTCTATACTCTTGACAACACTTTTCCCCAGCTGGTCTTGGAAATGATGTGCTTATTATATTGCATATAAATACCTGACGCCGCGTAGGGAGCGATATGGGTACACGAGTCTATGAGTGCAGTTGATTCTGATGTCTCGGGAAAACTACTTTCGCTTCCGATATACAGGTCTGATTTAATCAATAATTTTGACCGCCAATTGGAAAGACAGTTACTAGCTGGCGCCTTCTTGGGGTTGAGATATACATACGGAGCAGCAGCGCAGAAGTAACATAGTACCTGTCCTGTTGTCAATCATGGTCCAGCATATCAGGCCATCTTTTATACACAATCTAGGTCTTTGCTTTCCTTGCAAAGCGAGACTCTTGACTATGTTTTTGTATAGGTTAATGATTTACTTCATCACGCGGCGCTTCCACAAACTCTATCTACGAGTAAGCAAGGTGTCGATACCGAGTTTCGAGAGTTGACATTACACGCTGAATGTTTGGAGCAGCGCGCTGCTCCTATGCTCAGTATTGTGGCCCGTGTAATTGTTCACATTGATGGTGTTTGTATTATGAACCGCACCGTGGAATGTTGGCTCTTCGTCAAAAGATTGCAGCGGAGCAACGCGGATACCATCGTCATTACCCCCTGAGGGCTGCGCAGTGACACGGATTCCATCGTCGTCGCGCTGCACCTGCACCGCCGACACGCGAATGCCGTTGTCCAGAATTGGCCTGGCCGCGACGAGCGACACATTCCTGGAAGTACTGTACGACGTGCCCGTGAAGTTGAGGGTGTTCGTGTTTGTCACAGTGCTGCTAAATACTGGCTGCCCTTTGTAGCTTTGTATAACAACAGAGCGATCATTGGAGCTGGGGATATCAGAGTCCATTGTATCGGTGTTCACCACCGGCGCCTGGAAGCTTGGCTTGTCTGTGAAGATCTGGACAGGTGCGGCTGGTGCACTGATTTTCGACGGCTGCTTGTGCGCGTCTGCTGTGCTCCTTGCGAGGCGGACAGTATTGATGTTGGTAACGGTCTTGTTAAACAGCGGGCATCCCGCAAAACTCTGGAGTGTCTTCAAGTCGACTCCAGAGCCCTGGTAGATGTTCCGGTTAATTACGGTGCCTGCGAATGTCTGTCCACCGCTGAATGATTGGGAAACGCTGGATTTGGTGCCAATCTCGTTCTGATGGACGACGTCGTCCTTTGAGCCGCCGCGGGCGATAGTGGATGCTTAAATGGAGGATAATTAGTGATGGGTTCCATGATTAGAACTGAGACCGTACCATGGTAGGCACTCATTATTTCGAGATGTACTCAAATGGGTGATAAAAAACGTCGAGCAAATTGGGGGATCTGTTGCTCGTGAGATGTCATTTATATCACAAATGGGAACTTGAAAGCGTTGTTGTATACATAGCCATAAAGCTTGAGTGAAATAGTGTATCCAAGGAACTCATTCATGGACATTGAGAGAAGAACAAGCGACATGGAGGAGAACGAGAACAATTGGGTTTCTAACGCATGGTTTCACGTCAACCAATTGAATATTTGACCGCGAATGCCGTACTATGTTTACTCCTTTGTATTCGATTTCTAGTCCTGAAGAGGTAGTGGTAAAGGAATAAAAAATAGCCGTCTGTGCAACGACTTTGTTCTGACTCTGGCCGCAATCACGGTTTGACGTTGATAATGGCAACTTTGTGGGTATCGGCTAGACCACTAAGATGTTCTTGGGCGCGAGAATTTTTTCTTCTTATCAAAAGTGGGTCATATGTGGGATAGGATTGATTTAGAGCAAAGGTAGAGAAAAGGAAACGTTGAAAGCAAGGAGAGGTTCAATGGGGACAGGCGAGAGGAGGAATGCAAGAGGAATGATATCGCGGGAATTTAGTACTTATCTAAAATTAGAAAATATAGCCAAATGAGTGATGGCGGCGGCGCACGGACCTTGAGCTAATTCGTCCCGACCACGAACGGTCATGACAAGCGTCTTTCAACTTCTGTCCTTGCCAAACACTTCAGATGGTTTAAAAAATCTACGAATAACTGCCACTGCAGCTGTGGACGATGGGTCGGGTTCACCTCGCAAAGTTGCTCGGTTGGCCACCGAGTCTGATTCCGCTTCCGCATCCAGGTCAAAGTCAAAGGCGACCAGCGTCCAGAAGTCTGCATTCCCAATTCAAATACAGATTGTCGGGGACTATCGTGAGCTTTCATGTTCCATCCACATGGTATTGCAAGTTGAGACGAACGGCTCGTTTGCAGAGAGCAAGCCTCCTGCTGGAGATAAACAACTTGCATTGCTTCGTCGATGCATCAGGATTATAGGCACTGTCAAGCCTGAGTTCACCATCCAGGACCCTCTCCCAGCTACCTATGAGGGTATATTCAATGCATGTCGGTCGGCTGTTGTGGTATCTGGCCTGGGGGAGGATCTGTACAACATTTTGAAGATCGAGCTGGAGCAGTCCATCGGCAGCATGTCAAAGCTCCTAATGAGCTCTAAACATGAGGATGTTGCCTGGATCTCACTGTTTAACGACCTCTTTTCCTGGTTCGAGGGACAAATCGTAAGTTGGTCCGGCTTAACTTGGTGGCGCATACTAACCTCTTGGGTAGGCCCTCCTAACGTCGCTATTGACGTATCTAGACCAGGTCTATGTTGTCCAACACAGGGATACGTTGAATGTCCGGTGAGTAACGAAGGGTTCGTGATTCAAATACGCTACCGGGATCTGAATTTCACCTCTAGCGATCTTGCATATTCCCTCGTAAGCGAGAGAATATTCCTCTCTGCCGATATCGTTTCGAGGCTGCTCGCCGGCGTGAAAACCTGGGTTCTTGCAGAGCGCCTTTCTCATTCGGCACACCCCAATCGTGCAGTCATACCTGTCCTCGTTAGCCACCTGCTCCGACACCATCAGTATACTGCCATCGAAAAGGAATATGTCGACCTTACACAGTCGTTCTACCAGCAGGAATCTGCAGAGAAAGCCGAATCCCTCAAGGCTGAACCCAGAGTTTTCTTTGAGCAAGCGTGTACGCGCATTAGCGAAGAGTCTGCCCGTGTGGAGGCTGTACTCCCTGTATCTGCATGGAGCCTAGTGAGGACATCGACAGAGTGGGCATTATGGGGGGGAAGAGTAGAGTGGATTTGCAAATCAAGTAAGTCCTTGTATATTCATTTTCGGGGGCTGCTTACTGATTTACATTAGTCGTATCTGGTTGTATGTCGGAGCAAGATTTCGCAACATTAAAGAAAATGTATTCCTTGTTTTCCCGCGTATCTGGTACCAGCGCTCTGTGCAACGCATTTGCAATGCATGTCCGCGTATGTGTGCTGCAGAAAACCTAGCATCCGTCTTTGACTGACTTTGGTGTGCTTAGACAACTGTTGCAACTATTGTGTCCGATGAGACTCAAGACGACAATATGGTCCAAAGGCTTCTCGACTTCAAAGAATTTGCTGACCAGACAGTTGTCAAGTCATTCGTCGCGGTGGCCGATTCTCGTCCTACTGACTCGTCGGCCACTGACCCTCCAGAGGCCTCGACTAGTAAACTTCCCGACATGCAGCCAGACCAGAAGTTCCTCTACGCTATCACAGACGCCTTTGCCACAGGTTTCAAAGCTCGCCGTTCCAAGCCTGCTGAGATGATTGCCAAATATGTCGACAGGGCGATGCGCAAAGGGCAGGGAAAGGCCTCCGATACCGAGTTCCAGGGCCTACTCGACAAGGTGCTCGCTCTATACCGTTTCACGGACGACAAAGATGTCTTTCGGACGTTCTACCACCGCAGCTTGGCGCGGCGGCTACTGCTGGAAAAGAGCGCGTCGGACGACTTTGAGAGGGCCGTGCTGAAAAAGCTTAAAGAGAGTATGCTTATTACTCGCTTGTTCCCAAGTCCATAACGCTGATCGCGCGTTCTGCAGAATATGATCCTGAGTTCGGTATGGGCGAAGAGATGTTCAAGGATTTGGCGCTTTCGCGGGAGTCGATCACGGAATACCACTCCAAGCTCCCGGACGACAGTCCCGGGAACCAGTTGAATGCGATGGTGCTGAAGCGCAGCGCGTGGCCCTTTACGGCGCAGAAACATACAGTCGATTTGCCTCCAAATGTACGTCTCCAACGCTCTCGATTTTTTCATCATGTGTATGTTGATCCGGGCTATAGATGCAAGAAGAATTGACCAAGTACACGGAATTTTACAAAGCGGCGCACACTGGCTATGTCCTCGACTGGGATCACAGTCTGGGCAGCGCTACCCTCAAAGCGCGATTCAACGCAGGTGTCAAGGAACTTTCCGTCAGCTTGTACCAGACCATTGTTCTACTTCTGTTCAACGGGGCGGTGACCATCCCGTTTGGCGATATCAAGGAGCAGACCCGAATGGGTGCGTCTTATTTCCCTGCGAAGTGTCACGACCATTCAATGTTTATTGTTTTTCAACAGAGGATGCTGAATTGCGGCGGGTCCTTCAGAGTCTTGCCTGTGGAAAGAAGAAAGTCCTGAAGAAGTCGCCGCCTGGCAAAGATGTGAACGACGCCGATGTGTTCCGGTTCAACGTGGATTTTGACGATCCGCATGCCAAGATCCACATAAACTCTATCCAAGTCAAAGTTTCGGTGCGGTTCTTGGAGGTCTATTATTGTACTCTTCTGATACCCGTATTCCCAGCCCGAGGAGTCAAAGCGCACGAATGCCTCGATAGAGGATGACAGGAAGCACTACCTCGACGCAGCCATCGTGCGCCTCATGAAGGCGCGCAAGGAGATGTCGTACGAGCAGCTCAAGGCCGCGACGATCGATGCGGTCAAGGGACACTTTGTGCCGCAGGTTGACACCATCAAGAAGAGGATTGACTCCTTGGTGGAGATGGAGTACCTGGAGCGAAGCAAAGAAGACAGGAACAAGTACAAGTATATCGCGTAGACTCGGAGGTGTTCGCTGCTGGTGACCAGTTAGCTAGATTGGCCGGTTTTCCGAAGTAAATGTTCCTTTCCGGATCCCGGACGAAAGGCTGCTCTTAGGACGTATGCTCAGTTGGTTGAGCACTTGGGTGACAAAGTCGTCGCACTTGCTGCAATTACGACACTGCGTCCCACTTTGAGAACCCTTATTTTGGGTATCACTGGCCATCAGGTAGATCCACAGGTGTTAGCTATCCAGTCCGAATCCAGCTGCCACTTTACCCTTGCAATTCAAAAGCCAATCTACGCCGACTAGGTCAACCCACGTTTTCCCGGGATTTTTCAACATATAACTTTGGTCCAAGTTCAGCATCCCCGAATGCACGATTACATCGCGTCCTTCGGCCCCTTTGTCATAGGCATATTTTCAGATATTATAATAGACTACCGACATGCAATCGCATCGCCATGCACAAATGGTCCGTGGCGTGGAGCCTCGTTCTTGGAAATGATTCGTAACTCTACGGGTCTCAACAACTACATGAAGACTGCAATTCACGTTCCACGACCTCAGCGTCGACATCTCTTACGCTTTGCGAATTTCTGTCCAAATTCCGTCACTTGCGAGGATTCCACCTCCTTTCGGCGGGCAACGGAAAGCAGTATCGCTCGTGGACTAGGTGGGCTGCCCGCTCCGTCGATTGGGAGGCCCGCTAGCTGCGGCGCACTGCATCCACGCCCCCGGCATGGAGACGCTAGGCCTCGGGCACTTCCAAAACTTTCCGTTGGATGAATTTCACGCCATCCACCAAGCGGGGTCCTTGTGCAATCTCTTTACCGGAAACCTGAATATTGAAATTACCATGATCCATACCGACTGTCTGATGCACAATTTCGACTCAGGCCTCAATAATATTGACCATTTTCTGATCAGGCAGTGAAGCCGTTCCTTGGCCCGAATAAATCAGTCCTCAAAAATAGTCCGACAATGAACCACTCATGTACTGGATTTGTCTGCCATATAACCAGTTACTAACCCAGCAGAATCTGAGGCGTCCCACACGGTCCTTTGTACAAGCACGCAAGTACAAACGCTGGAGCCGAACGGTGCGGCAGTGCTCGATTTCTGGTTAGCCCCAAGTTAGCCCTGCTCGACACTTAATTTTGCTGTTATGATGATGAAAACGGAAAGGCCCAATGACCTGTACATGATTGAGTTGAAGGAGGTTGAAGGACGGGATACTGCGGCGCTCACCACCCTTCGACTCAGCGTAACTGGCCCGCCTCCACGAGTCGGCGACGACCACTTTGGCGGTGTGATCGAGTCGCTAGTGCGGCTATCCCGAAACTTGCCCCGGCTCACATCCTTCGTCTATACCCTCAACACTGCCGCCATTTTCTCCGCGCACGAATCAATGAAATCCAGATACACCGCGCTCGACGCACTGCATTTCCAGGCTCGCGCCAATTTTGGTTCATCGTGTTCGTCACCGCGTCTAATATTGGCCTATACGAAGACAACGAAAGTTCTCGTATGACTATAGAAATAGTATGATGGTAAAGTCGTACCACCGAGCTCAACGCGTTGGATACTGCGATTACCAATATCATCAAGTTGGCACGAAGCCAACTCGATTTTGTGCTCGTGAGGGAATCAAGATGGGCGTCATGGCACGGCAATGACGCGGCACTGGCGAGGTATGGGCTTGAATACGACAACATATATTGTAGCGGCAGGGCTTCAGCGGAGACCAATCAGATGGGTGAAAGGGGTAAGTATTGAAAGAGTGGAAATGATCTCAAATACATAAAAGGAAATTTTATTCTTTTTAGGGATTGGGCCGGGCTCGATTTATTTATAGATACTTCAGAACGAACACCCTGTAGAACTATGGGCTACTGGGTGAGTGCTGGATAAATAAGCGCTGGAGTTGGGCTGCAACGATGTATCATGTAGGACTCAGGAGGCTCATCTGATTTTACATAATGTCACTTAGCCGGCCCTATTCGGCAGAAGCAATTGCCTGTCTAAAATCGTACGAGTTAAGGGCTATTAAGGGCTTTGTCATAAGTAGTTCGGCGCGCAGGTACCACTTGCTCAACCTCCTCCAATTCATTTTGAGCACCAACGTTTCCAATCCTCAATTGATGTCGAGCGAGAAATCATGTCCAAAAAACCTTTAATATGTACGTCTTCGAGTATCTTTTCGCAAGTTATCCAATCCTAAATACTTCGCATATCAATGGGTCCCTGCTGCCATTAGTCATTTTTCCGGTGTTTCTCGCTTTGGCGGTGAAGTACATGTACATGGACCACCTAGAAGCGGGAGTAGACCAACATATCGCTGGGCTCTGCAGTCGAAGTGGAACTTTCCCAAAACATGTCGACTTTCGCCGGTCGTACTCGCGCAACTACACGGGCATTTTTTCCATTGACACAAGCGATCCGGGGCCATGTGCTGTCGTCGCGTTCTTTCACCTCCTTTTAGATGCCCCAACCATTGCTTCAAGCCGTTTCCTAACTTATTTGCTGGGAACCGGGATCCCTTGCATCTTGGTGCCTTTCGTCGAAGGATATAGATACGCAGGAAGACAGCACGCGCTCCTCCGATGGCCAACTCTCTGGCTTTTAATGACGCAAGCAGCGACAATGGCGCTCACATTCCCGCTCTACTTTTCGTTGCTATTATTTTCGAGAGAGGGCCCAAAAGAAAGTACTGGAGAGGGAGCGAAAGACATCCGAGCAGTCACAAACGCGTCCCGCCTTGCTCACGCGATGAAACCGGGACAGGCTCAGGCGCTTCTCCTTGGGCTAATAGTTGGGGCGGTCATCCCATCGGCGGCAATGGTGCTCGCCAATGACGCTTGGGTGACATGGGGATGGCAGTTTTACCCCATATACATTGCACTTGTTCGCGACCTCTACCTCTATATTCAAGGACCACCAGAGGAGTCTCCAAGAACGCACAGGTTGACGAAGACGAGCTATCTATGGGTGATATACCTTGGGGCGTTCGGGGTCGCGGCTGTGACGCACGCATGGATCGTCTGGCCACTAATATTGGTGGGGGACTTTACCGCCCTGCAAAACCTCCTTGTGCCGTTAGTGGCATCGTCGGCGTTGGACATGCACCCCAGTCAACAGGGCCACAATTTTCTCAAATGGGATTACCTCCTTGGATCTCTCTGCGTTGCGACCGGGCTGCTGTGCGCGACGGGGAGCTACCGACAAGCGCGAAAGATGTTTATGTGGTGTGTCTTCGCGGTCCCGATTTTCGGCTTTGGTGGTGCGATCGCGGGGATTCTTGTGTGGCGAGATTTATTGCCTGAGGTTTATTAGTGGTGCATAGCCGCTTCAAGAAGTAAGTTTAATACTTCCTCCGTTTCCTCGCACGCGCTCTGCGTGGGTATCTTTTCATCCCCAATAAAGCCAATATCACTTATTAAGTTATTTCATTTAGCAACGCCGACTTGAGTCCGAGCCGTCCGACGCAGAAGCTGGAATTCTCTTGGAATTCTCTATCCCTTCGCTGTTATCATTATTCCAGCCTATATACCCAATGGCAACCACAGCACAATTCCAAGCTACATACACAGAGAGATAAGTATAAACATTCATCCGACGGCCGATCAAGATAGCTGTGTTTCCAGTATGCCGAGATACCTACCTAACTCAAAGTCGACTAGCTCGCCTCGCTGCAGAAAAAATGCCATCTCAAATGAATCCTGTGCAACTCGTCTCTTCAAGGATCTCCCACTTCTCGGGAATGCTACCCGGGTCGCTGCTATTGAGTGCTGGAATCTGGGTTCTGCTTCGGCGTGCAGAGAAGATGTCGCCCAGCTGGGCCCCAGCATGGCATTGTTGCAACGCGACGTCGACGCTGAGTGCCTAAAACCAGCGTGGCATGCCATGTGCGCGCACTCGTACAAATGATACGTCGTAGACTCTCATTCAGACAAGTTCTCACTGCGTGTATGGGCGTCCTTATAGCATGCTGGCACAAGGACACCGCTCGCCATCACACCCAACTCTAAGTATAAGTATCTATCATTTCAATGACTTCGAAGATCCTTCAAAGTTCTGACATCTGCGCTGGACTAACGTTGGACTGCCACGGGTAAATCGTGATCCTCAGGCCATTTTACACGTACATAAAGTGGGTACGTACGATAGCGAACAGTGATTAACATTGACAAAAACAACAATCATATCGAGAACAAGGTGGGTATGCATGAAGGTATTAACACATAAACAGATAGGAATGGCAGTCGGACATAGAAGGCAGATACACGCCACCGTGGGCGAGGTAGGGAAAAACAATTAACACTGACAGGAATTGAACACGGATTCAAGGAATGGCGGCGGTAGCGGGGGCGATCTTGCGATTTCGTGGTGCTGGTTTAGTATCCAAAGGCTGGCGTTCTGCCGTCCGTCTCCCGGGATCAATAAAAAAGTAAAAAAAATAACAGAGCAGCGTAAGCACATCCTGCGCCATTTGCGCCCGGGCCCTCAGTGTCGGCTCTGGAACAATCGGCGCATAATGCTTGCACTGCTCTTGTGGTAGTAGGACATATAGTCGGGCAAAAAGACAGGAAGATATACGGGCGGAGGGCATGCTGGGGATCACGGGCCCGGCGTCCAAGCGGGTGACGGAGCTTGGCGGCGGGGACGGGAACGTGCGCCAGCGCTTGTTGCTTCGCTTAAAATTGATGCGCGTTACCGCGATTGGGAAATGGGGATGGGGGCCAAGTAGATATGGTGTGGGTCGGGCGTAGGTGTTGCGTGGTGGGTCCAGTACAGGCGGGGGGGAATATAACACTAGACGGCCGTTAGTTGACGAGCATCGACACACGGCGGGCGCCGAGACACGCACCGAGACAACAGCATAAATAAATGAGAATATGATACATTCATTGGACGGCCGGGTCGCCACGGGATTCACAACATGATATTTCGGATCTAAGAAGCAGTGTCGTATGCATGGAATGATGGTGCGTAAGTTTAGTCTGAGATGATTGGGGGCAACACTCACGTTTTTGCTCACGATGGCACTGGATGGACGTGTAACGGATTGGGCATGGCGCAGATTCGGCGAATGGTGGGATTGTGCGGTATTGGCGGACGCATTACCGATGCGTTGCACGGTTCCGGGCCAGAGGTTTCAGTTTGGAGCAATCCCGATTACGCATCAGGTGACACGCGGTTCGTGGTAGCGGCCAATTGTTGTTTGCAATATTTGGGTGTTGCGGAATATATGAAGAGAAAAGAAGAGAATTTAGATGAGTTTTAGATGCCATACGTTTATTAAGATGGAAAAATGAGAAAAAATGAAAATAAATCCAACAGAAGACAGAGCCATAAACCAGAGATAATAAGAGGTGGAGCCGTGTGTTACAATACAAATGTCCGCCGACATAAGAAAAGCTGTAGGATGTTTAGATGTACAACACGCGGATGAAAAAAAGGAATAAATATAGGGTGAAATGGTAGAAGGGGGGGCTAAATCATCGCCGCGGTCTCTAGATTCGAACGGAGTGCAATGCTATTTCGCAGAGGAACAGCAAAGAAAACAATATGAGCGTACGGATTAAATGACTGAAAATTGGTTTGATTTAAGATGTGATGAAATCCCCGGCGGGTTGCATGGATAGTAATCCAGTACCCGGGATCACAGTAGCGAAGTTAAAAAAGAAAGGGACTCACTCTGTGCGAAAGGCAAGATGTCAGTAGAAGTTTTATTTTGGAGATGTCATATGGAACTGTATATACCTTCGACTGCAGCCATTACCACCCGGAGCAGAGCGGTATCGGTCGCTGTTGTAACGCTGGTATACGCAATGACATGTCCCGAAGGTTGAGGGAGATTAGAGAAGGTTGAAGGAATGTATGGAAGATATTTGTCAGTCAACCGATCCGAAAATAGCGGAGAGTGGACGAGATATTGCGAAGGCTTACTGAATGTAAATCTCGCGTTCTTTTGAGCGTCCAGCCTTTGCTGCCAGTCTACCAAACCGGCGTTTGAAGTATTCCCGGCCCGCCTTGGGATCGTTTGCAGCTCCGTCGAAGTCCTTTAAAGCATATTAAATTCGACCTCTCGATAAAGATAGAACCAAAGAAGACTACACACTGGGAAGAAGTTCTTGATATCAGAAGTTTGAACTTTCTTGACGAACAGATCATCCTTGTTTAGAAAGAGAATCTGGAGAAGAGCGAGCATGAGACCAGTGCGCTGGAGATTCGACAATAATCGGAATCAGCTTACGACTGATGTTTGCTTGAACCATTGGGAATGGCATATCGAGTCCCAAATTGTCATCGCATCTTGCATTTGATTCTGAGCACAGCATTAGGGGTAGGACAGAGACTGGTTGAACTGAAAACGTACTGCGTCTTTGTCCTCCACCAAACATTGGTCGTACCCACTCAAGCTCACCAAGAACAATATACTCGTTACATCCTGGAAACAGTGAATCCACTTCCGCCGCTCGCTCTTCTGGCCGCCAACATCCACCATCATCATCTCATGTTCTCGTAGGTGGAAGGTCGTTTCTGTAATGCCTATCGTCCGCGCTCTGCAATGTACAATATCTTGTTCTGTAGGTTGATAGTCTTCGCCAAATAGACGGTCAAGATCGGAATAGAAATATGTAAGACTACAAGTTTAGATAGGGGTCAGAAATACGAAAAGATGGCTCATGGGGAACGTACTTCTCCGGTAGAGCTGCTTCGTTGCCACGTTCGAACGCCTTTTGCACATTGGGGTCTTCCCAGAGAATCTTCAGTGGTTCGTAATATTCCCGAGGAAAAGGCTCGCCGTCGCCGACGTCCCGGACACCATCTATAAGCTCCAGGTACCCCTGGTTCTCCTCCGCAACCTGCAGTTCCATATCCTCCATTGCGTCCAGCACATATCGCAGTCCCCGGGTGAGATTATCGAATACTAGCTGCCGGTAATGTTCGATCTCGGACGGCGAAAATGGTAGTTTATGGATAAGGCGCATTTGCTACACCGCCATTAGAGCGCGTCATCCAACGTTGAGGGTGCGGCATTATCATACCTTGAGAACTGTTGACTTTCCGGAGTCGCCAGATCCTAGGAGTAAGACCTGGCGTGTAATGAGTGGCAATCTCTCGCGTGGCGTTAGTGATTAGGCCGCTTACCTTGACTTGAGACGCCATTTTCGCCTTTGCCTGCTACAAGTTAGACGAGTACGCGTTGTCGATGGGATGTCGTGCACCTCTTTTAGCTGTTTCTCCGCCTCTCTGTGCAGCTTTTTGTCCTCCTCCGTGATATCGACGCCTGCGGGAGCTGACATGCATGTGCCCATCGTGTTGCGCTTGGAGGGCGGTGGCTCAACTGCTCAGGAGACGTTGACGGCAGTAATCGGAGGCCTCTCGAGTCTGGGCAATTGAACGTCGGTGCTTGGAATTGTGCAGGATTGACCCAGGTACGAAATCAAAGATCACGGCCAGGCGCGGGAAGGTCGGATAGATATGAATAGTGATGGGAGCAGACTCAAGCGTCCTGTGATTGATTGCTGCGTGGTCGCTGCTACATACACTGGTTGCGTCAAGGTAGTTTGCTCATATGAGACTTTGCACGTGTAGCACCAACGCAAAAACAGATCATTCACCGCTCGTTTCACAGAAAAAAAACAATCAAATGCTAGCAAAAATCGCGGCGCTCACTGGCTTACACAAAAACCGCAAAGCTTCACACCTGAACCCATAAATAAATTAACAGCCGCATAGCTCAATTACTTGAACGAGCGCGAGCTGTTTGGCGAATGTCATGGCAGCGAAAGATTCTACGATCGATATCAGCCACTCTCCTACTACTTTAGTCACTAGAGCTTACGACCGTCCGATTTGATTCCCATTCGATGAACGCGGTTAGAGCGCAGTAAATAGCCTCGAACCTCGACGCCTTTCAACACCGCACCGTGGCACCCCAACGCATATTCAGCGGATGGAAGAGGCACTCCGTGAGGGTCCAGATTAATCCATTGTCTGCAAAGAAGGATTTACGGAAGACGCCCTCTTTTCAAATTAATTGATCAAGTTATTACGGGATCAGCGTTTTCTAGGGAATCGGTGATTAAAGTGGAGCCATAAAAGGAATTGGTGCCAGATGAGAGCGATCTTCCGCAAACTTCACCGTCGAGACCGAGACCATATCAAAATTGACTCGGGGTGTACTACTAGTGTGGGCCACCCAACTCCCACTACATGCATGGAGTGCCGCATAGCTTTATGTAGTCAGTTTTAGTCTCCTCGACGCACTGGCAGTACATAACGTATTTCATCAGACGTCCGCTTTCAGTACACGGACCCACATATCGATTAGTGAAGCTTTCAACAACACGGCTGCCAGCAGCTCATTCGCGGCGGTGAGAGTACCGTATTATTTTGGGCGATTGTGATGACTAGTTGCGACTTAATAATTTGTTTTTCTCCGCTAGTCTCAGAATTAAATATCCGTGGTCGAGTGATTATTTGCTGATGCCCTGCCAGTTGCGCTTGGGCCAAAAGATCTAAGTGAAGCGCTATGGAGATAGCCGTCTATAAGCTTACGTGGAGACTGCAGAAACCTGAATGGGTACAGTTGTGAGCCCAAGCATTCCGATGTTTTTCGGTATCAGCATCAGAATCAGAACTATTTTTTCATCTTCGCTGATGCAGGTTACTGGATACCTTCAAGATACTTGGATGGCGTGGGACGGCAGACGACAGCTCTCTGCCGGCCTTTCCATTCGATTCACACTTGTCAAAATTCTGTTATTCAATCTTGCCAACTTTCACTCGATGGGATAATTATCAGATGTATTTTTCGTTTCCTTAATACAAGCATAATTCCTATAGCCGAATAGAACGAAATTTGATTCAAGGTTTTTCTGCACAGCTGCGCTCGCTCATCTCGTCGTTTTATATATAGAGCTTACTTGCATACGGTGCCAAGGTGCACCTTGGCCATTCGAGTGCAGGCCTTCGTATGTCAGAATTTCCAGGACGAGGTAGTATAGACAGCGCTCACATTGGCATGATTACAGGTGATCCCAAGGCGACCCATTCAACGGTATGGCACTTGGTTGACGATTCCCAGCTTATTTGCCTCTGTGCCATTTTTGATTGCTAGACAATTTGCCAATGCAGAGCCGCTATTAAGTGCGCCGAATATGTCGCACTCGTGGGCGCAATACCCATAACTTTTACTGACCTGAGAAACTCCGGTCCATCTTCCATTTGGTGAGACCACGGCGCAGCGTAGCACACGCTCGTTCTGGGACCGCCTTGAGCATAACTCCGCCATCAGCTGGATGCGCTCGTGCGCTGACGATCAGTTCAGCGCAATCAAAGAGTTTTTTGATCAGTCTACGACAGTTTCAACGCCATTAAAGTGTTGGCAATGGATAACTTAATTTTTTGACATGCGATCAGGATTCTGGTGTGCCGCGCGCTGTCGGGTCTGCTCATCAGCAGAGGGGAGTATTGGCCGCTTCAAACATTGTGTCTGCTTGAAATCGGCGAATCTCACCAAATGAATTTCTTCTTTTTTCAGTTTCAATGGACGGGAAGAGCCGGTCAACGTATAGTTATAGACTGTACACCAGTTTACCACTAGTAATAGCTAGTTTTCTGCGTACCCAATTAGACAACTGACCAGAACGTTCATGTTGACTAGTCTTTGAAAATGCGTCATTGAATAGTCGAGAGATAAATCCAAAAATGATATAAGTGAGTTGAATTATTCCTCGGTTTCTGAACTGCTGTATGAGTATGAGCTGTGAGAGACAAAGCGAGAGAGAAAATGCAAGAATTAGGTAGATGGGACTGTGTAAGTGTTCATTTATTCGATATGAGGCATAGTCTGTCGTACGTACTTCTCTTGGCTTATAAAAGGATCACAATTGAGGCCAAGAGCCTTTACATTTTGGAAAACACTCGAAAGGTATCAGCGTACGCGATCTATTTATAGACTCGCGTCAAATTAATAAAAGCCTGAGCGCTGAGGGACCCGGTGTGGCGGAGCCTTACGCGTGTACTACAAACTTATAAATTCTCTATTGTACAGAAATATTGGTAGAGTGGTGGAGCCAGGTACGCAATAAGCACGTCAAAAACATCAATCTCAACCCCGGAATACTAATATTCTTTTCAACCTGAACGTTTGAAAATCGGCTATATCACGCCTTCGAGACCAATTTGGTGCTGCTGCCTGGTACAGCATCTGGTAGAATCAAACCAACCCCGGACTTCCTTCTCAACTCGTTCTTCTCCGTCCCACTAACACGTTTGCGATACAAATTTCCAAAGACAGCTCGACATTCCTCTTCGGTGCGATATCGCAGGATATCGTAATGACTTCCCCGCGTCATGGCTTCGTCTCTCTCCGTGTGCCCTCCTTTGACGATCATCACGGATCCGCCCGCCTCTTCAAAGTGACGGAACACAGGTCGGAGGCGTGTCTCCTCGTTGGAGTTGAAGTACAGTCGGATTCGGCTGGAAGGTACGCCTGATCGTTGGAGATACTGCAGTGCGAGGGTATCGACGCCGCCTGATGGCCCAACGATGAAGTTGTGCCCCTTTTCCATCGCTTCTTTGATAGATGGAATGTAGTGGGTGTCAAAATATGGTTTATCCACGTCCAGAGGGCCAGATATAAATGCTATTGGCGTTAAAGTGCGATTCCAGGAAGTAGTTACAGTTGGATCAGCCCTTTCCATTGCTTTCTTTGCAGATTTGATTCCTCGGAGATTGTTTGAGATAGGTCGAAGTATCGGAATATTCTTTGGACAGCTCTCCGAGAAGGTGCGTGAACTAGTGTAAGAGAGCAGCAAGCGCCGCTTCATACCACAGCAGTGAGTCAAGCTTTCATATTACCTTTATGTTGTGCTTATCTTTTAACATCATCTCACAGTCACGCGCAGACATCCGGGAGTCCGGATTTTGTTGACTTTTTGTAATGCTTTCTTTTTACTTCTATTCCTTGTCTACTTATTCCTAGTTCCGTATTTCGACAGGTACTTATAATTGTGCCCCTCAAGCGTAGCCACTAGATCCTAAGTAACTTTCAAACGATAAGATACATGAAGGGGTTAACTTGGGGCAATAATAATAGATCAATCGAAGAGCAATCAATTGGCAATCAACTACTCGTGACATCTATGCACCTGCAGGTTCTTCCTCCTCCCCGCACATTGATGTCGAGTTTGCGCTCGTCATCTTCAACGCGCTCCAAAATCGAACACATTTCAGCCTCCACACGCGTGGCAGAAGTGCCTTTGAGCTCTCGGCGACCATCATGGACGCCTGAGCTAGGTGGCGATGATCACCATGTTTCGTATTCGCCGCTGGCCAAGCGCCGCGCGCGGCCGTCAGACGAGAACAGTCCGCTCTCGCCTGAATGGACGGGGTCGGTTCCAAGTCTACTCAAACCGCGCCGACCGTCGTTCGTTCCATCGCTGCCTGAGGGTCACCATCGGTCGCGCAAGCCACGCGTCGAGCCTGAAGCAAGCCCAGAGGTGTCCAAGACAGGCGCAGCTGGCCAACCGGTATCGTCAGAGGAAGGCAAGAGTTTGCGCTCGAGCTGGGAGATTAACGTGAAGGATCTGGTTGGTGATGCAGTGGGAAACGTATGTGCTATGAGAAATCGTGGAGTCAACGTTGACGAAGATATAGATGAGTATCAGTCCTAGTTCACGCGACATCGTCCTTGCAGCGTATGCGACGTTTCATTTTTTGAGAGAATCCGCTAATTTCTCGACAGACGGAGGGGATTGATCATCATTGACCTTGAGGCGCCGTTCAGCATCCCTCGGTTCTTGCCGCAAGGCGGTACATGGGACGTAGCAGACGTTCAGTGGAACCCACATGCAAGTCGTGCCGAGTATATAGTTTCCACGTCTAGCGAGAAATTGTAGGTCTCCTTTGTTGAAGACTGTACAATCGACTAATACAGACTCCAAGGCTGATATGGAATCTACTACTTGGTGGAAAGACGTCAATTCAACACATCCTTAAATCTCATTACCGCGCCATCACTGATATAAATTGGCACACCTCCGAATGCGATGTTGTCGTTAGTACTGGTATCGATTCTTGGCTATGGGCATGGGACCTGCGGACACCAGAGCGACCAATATTTGGTAGGTTCGCTGGTTGATCGTGCGCCGTTGAACTAATGAAACATGTGTAGGACTTTCTGCGTTCAATGGTATTGATATTTTATATTTTAGTTCTCGCTCTGGTTAATGCTTGTTGTGACAGCGGGAGGAACGCAGGTAAAATGGAATCATCAGGATGCCAACATCCTCGCGTCGTCACATTCAAATCAAGTGCTGATATGGGACCGCCGGGTAATTAGCACTCATATTCTATTGGGGCTTGTTTTGTTTATTTTTTTTCAGAATGGGTCCCTCCCCATCTCACGAATTACGGCTCACCACTCCAAGATATATGGCATCGACTGGTCACGGTCGTCTCGCAATGAGCTTGTCACCTGCTCACTTGACAAATCCATCAAAACCTGGGATATCAACGCTTCCACCGACAATTGCACGCCGGAGCCTAAGTCGTGTATAAAGACGGCATATCCTGTATGGAGGGCGAGGAATTTGCCGTTCGGGGAGGGGATCTTGAGCTTGCCCCAGAGAGGAGACACGACACTGGAGATGTATGCAAAAGGGGATCTCGTGGAGACGTTTGAGGGACATTCCGACGTGGTCAAGGAGTTTGTGTGGAGGCAGGGGATCCAGGACGACTTTCAGCTCATCACTTGGTCTAAGGATCGAACACTGAGGTTCTGGCCCATAAACGCCGAAGTCATGCAGGCATGTACGTTCTACCATTTCTCTATTTTGTAATTTACAAGTTTTACAGAAAGTCGGGCACATATCTGATGTCCAGCGCGGCCGATCCACGGTCCCCCGTGGCGAAATCGGGATGCACGACACATTCCGGAACCCACCCGACATCGATGAAAATGACGTTGGCTACTTCCCCGCGCTCTCTGCTCCGGTCGGGTCCCGAAATATCTTGGCAGAAGTACGTGCCCCACGCACGTCTCTGCTCTCCGCCACAGCGGCCACACAACAGTTCTTCGTGCTACCGCCAAGTAAGCACACCAGAATGTCTACGCCCACTGCCGTCCATACCAGTATCAGCTCCGCGAAAATGGGGCCTGCCTCCGCGTCAGTGGTGCGTTCGACAGGCGGGACGATGAGCAAAGGCGGGATGGGTGTGAAAAGCATCGCGCAGGTGGACCAGCTGGCATGGCTCACCAGTGTCAAGGTTGGTAGTAAGCGGGGAAGCAGCTCCGGCGGGGGGAGCCATGGGGATATTGATAGTGCAGCGCCGTCCCGGTTGGGATCTATATCTCGCCCTCCCTCAGGGCCGGATCGAAGTCTGAGTGAGGCCGACAGAAGGCATTCCAGCGGGAGTGTTGGAAGAGGGCTGGAAGAGCGGAATGTAAAAGACGGCGAAAATAATCAGTCCCTGCATGACGAGTGAGTATACTTCTTTTTGTTTCGAATTTCAAAACTCAATCAGTGCTATTTCAGGATCACGAGCGTCTTGACGAAATTCTCTGCAAGTAATTTCAAGATCAGTATCGAGAAGGTATTTGGCGTGTCGCGTTCTTTAAAAAGATAAATCACTTACTCTGGTGGCTTAGCACGATCTTCCCAAGCGACGCACATGCACCCTCGGCTTTCACAGCCCCTGGGGAGAGACGTCTTCTGTCTTTATGCGCATAACATTCAATTTCCCCCGCAATTATCCCCAAGCCACCTATCCCCACGGAATACCAACTGTCGAACTAGATCGAAACCCTCTCATCTTGCCGGCGACGCGAGCATTCATTCTCAAGCAACTCCGCCGTATCCGCGAACACAGGCGACCTTGCCTAGAGCCCTGCTTACGATTTTTACTGTTAGGCCTCGACGCTCAAAATGAGCGCCAGCTGATGGATTCAGAGTCATCCTCGGATGAAGAGCATGGAAAGAAGGAGAGATCAGTCACCGTTTCACTCCTACAAAACCACAAGAATTTGGCGGAGCCTAAGACGTCGCAAGGCGCTTTCGGGCCCAACGGTCAGTAGCTTACTTTACGCATAACATGGTTTGCTGACCTACTATACCGGTACAGGAGAGTTATTATCCTTCTTCCGAGCACCTCCACGATTTGTGCGCAACGTATTGCGTGAAACCGCAACTGCAGCAAATTTGCCAGAAGAACAGGAACACTCCCCAGTCATCCCAGAGCCACCTACGCCTCCTCCGCCCGAGGAGCAACCCCTACCCCCAAATATGCCCCCGCCGCAATTGACAAGCTATTTCCAGTCTCCTGCCCTTGTTTCCGACGCAGTGCGTCGACTGGGGCTGGCTGCAACAGACCGCACTGTGCGCCCTATTGACCCTGCACAGCCCGAAGCTGGCCTCGACATCCTTCGTGCTCTGACCAACCTGCTGACTGTGCCCCAGCAGAAACGCCGCGCCTCCGAGTCAAGACATTCTGCCGCCGTGCGGAAGCACCACGCGATGATGCAGGCGAGACGGAGCATGGTGTTTGTCACCAGCACAGTGAATATCGGGGGTGCGGACAAGGTGGTTGCGCAGGACTACATCTTTGCGGCGGACTCGCTGGGCGAGGTGTGTAGGGCGAACGCGGAAGCGGCGCGGCAGCATGGGCGATATGACCACGAGCGAATATTCAAGACTCTCGGGACGTTATTCAAGGCACCCGAAAAGGTAGACTGTAAGGATGGGCAGAGTTCGTTTGCGTCGGACACGTTGGCTAAGAAGATCATAACGCTTTTGTAAGCTGATTCGCTTCACGTCTGCTTCCCGGCGCTAAGCGTTGATCACAGGTATTCCGACGTCGCAAAAGAGAAAGACATCCAAATGCTCGCCATGATCGCCATGCTCGTGCTGCAAACCGAACATGCTGCGATAATTCCACCAAGCCTGAGCAGGAAGAAGGAAATGGTGCCCATCATCCCCCTCCCACCCCGCTCGGGCAATGACTACTTCAGCTTGACCAAGTCGCTCGCGCTGAGCAACCCCGTGTCCCCCGTCTGGCCGCGTCTGTCTTCGCCGACGACGTCCACGCACACGCCTGCGGTGTCGACCTCGAACTCGTCGCGCGGCTCCTGGTCGAGCCTCTTCAACACGGGTAGCATGCGCCAGTTCATGAGCGGCGTGCAGGACACGTTCAAGGAGGGGCTCAGCACGCCCGGCGAGACGCCGACGCCCAGCGTGCACGACGTTGCGCGGAGCGTGGAGAAGATGATCGCGCGCCCTCCTGACTCGCCGGGAACGGTGGCAGCGCGTCGCCGTCGTGTACGCAAGGACTCGTGGTACGCGCCGATGCCGGTGTCGCGCTCGTGGAACGAGAGTTTGGGAGGGGATGGGAAGCGCCTGTCGGGGTCGCTTGGCGCGGGAGTTGTCGCAAACCGGCAACAGCAGCAACAGGGCACACTGCGCATCACAAGCGGGGGTGCGTTTGGGCAGGAGCGGAGGGCGGTAGTGTTTGAGCCGCCGGCATACGAGGAAACGTGCGTTACTTCATTTTTCCGTTCGTTGTGTTGATCTTGATACTGTAATCTAGGACGCAGCCGCTCTTCGACGCGACGATGATCCACCAGTTCAATTGCAATGTGTATGCTTACTGCGAGCTGCTGTTCCGATGGCAGATGTATAACAAGCGGCTGGAACTGCTCAAAGCGGTGACCGTCAACCAGGGCGGCTCTTTTCTCAGCGATAATAAGAAAGCGGAGGTGCATCGTATCGGTGTGTATTCTATCGTTTTCCATCAGCAAATATTTTCCAGTTCTGACTAGGTAAATTGTTGCATAGGCTTGCATCGAATCTGTGTAAGGAGCGATTGTAAGACTGACGTCCCAGACAAGGCCCGCACATGCCCGGCCTGCAATACATACTGCTCCCTGCCGATGTGTACCATATGCCGACTGCCCGTCAAAGGTATGCTTTCTGCCACTGGCAGTACCATTGTCTGGGAACATAGCTAAAGCATTTCATTAGGTCTCTCGCGGACGTGCCTCACCTGCTCACATGTGACGCACATATCGTGCTCGAAGACCTTCGAGGACATGCCAATCTGCCCCTCTGGGTGCGGGTGCTTCTGCTCGGGCACAGACGGGCCGTTCACGCGTCCGTCGACAACGCTCGGGCTGACGCCGCCGCCGCCACCACCGCCGGGACTGGCAGCTCTACAGGACCTTTTGTTGAGTTAGGGCCATATCACAGGCCATACAAAGCTGTGGTACAGGTTTAATGGATCTCAAGTTACGACGGGCCCCCCACCTCTCCTTTTCATACGTCCAGGGCCACGCGCCCATGTCACCAACGAAATTATCTTCCTCATCATGCGTCGAATTATCGGCCACCGGAGATCTACGGAGGCACTTGGCCTTCTCATCGTATTTTTGACGTTAGACCTTCGTCCACGTACTGCTTTCTGTCTCGGCGACACTTTCCCGCGACTAGCTCAGCCCGCCTCATGCTTGACTGGCGACGATAACGCTTAGCCTTGTTATTGTAGCGTCAACGTCAACCTTGGCGCTAGAGGGAATTTTACGTCACGAGACGTCTACCCATACAACAGATGTCGACCAATCTGCAATTGTTTCTCTTGTGTTTCTCAGTCCTCTTCGAGAACACAGCACGTTCCGGTGCGACGGCGCAGCGGCCCTCGGCACCGGAGCAGTTCGCGTGTACGTGATTACTCATGCAAGTATGCGCCTCCGGCATGTGAAATGCGACGTTAAAAGCACTGTGGTGGCAATAAAAAGCTAGCCCCCGCAGCAGTGTGCAGCAGCGAGCTACCGATGTAGACCGTCCGTAGGATACATATCCACTGCCTTTGCTGTTTTAGTTGATCACTATTTTTCTCGGCCTGCACAACTTGCTTCCGTATTTCGAGCGTGAGCGTTTCTGAGAGATGTCTGGTTATTTTGAGGATATCCGCTCTTGAGTCTTTTCCTTCGCATCTCGTAGATATCCAGCGAAACGCAGTCTCTCTAGTCTAGCTGGGCACGACTTTGAGTTATTTGCAGCCACATAAATCCGAAGGGGATGCTTGTTCGTGAGATAAGCCGCATAGCAGGGCCGCCGACCTCGTGCGTCACTTCCTTCATCACCGCCTTCATCGTCACTTTATGCTCATACCTTGACAATCTCGCCGGATTATATGCTATTCTCTAGGAAATCTATCCTGACAAAGGGCAGAAAGCCGCTCTACGCCGTCTCTCGAGTCATCAATGCATCCTGCGGCTCCGCATCGTCCACCTTTGCCAGGTGCTGGGTGCATAGCACCAACAAGACGTCGGCGCTACTGCGCACGGTCAAGACACAGGGACTGAAGCGTGCGTACTCGACGTCCACCAAGGGCGGCGCTGAGGGCGCGGGTGGTGCAGCAGGCAACACGCCTGGCGGGTTTCCCGAGGGGGCAGGCGTGCCATTCTATCGTGCGTCCCTGGTATTGCTCTCGTGTGAGCGGCAGTTGATTGTTTACAGGTCGCATCGTGAATGCATGGACGGAGACGCCTACGAAGTGGTATCCACTACCCCTGGCTGTCGGGGCAATCCTACTGGTCGCCATTCAATACAGGAAAAAGGTCAAACGGGCTCGACAGGAGGTAGAGCTCAACGAAGATGGGCTGGAGGTTATCAAACTTAGGGGGCCGTGGCATGTGAGTATTCTGTCACTGTTTTGTCTATTTTGCATTTTATTGCTGCTTTTTCTACAAATGTGTGTATACGATGGTATGTTCGTACTGTGTTATTGTCGTCGTTTCTGCGGGCCTCGAGGCGCAGCGCCACTGGGTGCTCCGAACGGTGCAGATACGTGGGCAGCACCATAGACGCATTGACGTAGAGCATATACAACTGCATTTCAACACAGTCCACCGAATACGAGCAATATCTGACCCCTGACATCCTGTAGGTCCATGTTATCGGTGCACTTCCACTACGCAACATGTCCCGCCTCTGGGGTTACGTCAACTCGCTCGAACTCCCGGTCTGGATACGCCCATACGGCTTCCGTCTCTACGCCTTCGCTTTTGGCTGCAACCTCGATGAAGTCGAGCACGCCGACCTGCGCGAGTACCCTTCGCTCGGCGCGTTCTTCTACCGCAGGCTCAAGCCCGGCGCGCGGCCCGTCGACCACGCGATCCTCGTGAGCCCCGCGGATGGCAGGATGCTGCACTTCGGGCGTATCACGGAGTCGCGGGTCGAGCAGGTCAAGGGGATAACTTACTCGCTTGACGCGCTGCTCGGCATCGAGCGCCCGGGTTCGCCTGCCCCATTGCCTGTGGCCGTGGCGCACAATAGGGACATGGAGGTCGTGGACGATCACGAGTTCGCCATCGTAAACGGGATTGAGTACAGTCTGGACCAGCTGATCGGCGGGACGTCGTCGTCGACGCCGTCCTCGCCCGGCACGCGCACGCCGTCGTCGGACGAGGGCAGCACGCTCGTCAACCGTAGCACGTCGGGTAGTAGCACGGCCACGCCGTCTGAGGCGTCGGACGCGGACGACGTACCGAAGAAGTTCGGCGCGCAGACGGACGCGTCGGTCGGCCCGGAGAACATGGAAGAGACGCTGGTTCACGATGCGTCCGTCGCGCTGCAGATGGGTGTCAAGCCCGCGCTTGAGATCGACGTCAAGGCCGCGCTCGACCGGCGGCGCAGCGTCACGTCCGGCAAGCACGTCCGCCCGGGCAACGCGCTCTTCTTCTCCGTCATCTACCTGGCGCCCGGCGATTACCACCGTTACCACAGCCCAACGGCGTGGGTTGTCGAGAAAAGGCGCCATTTCGTCGGTGCGTTTTTTTCCGAGAAATATTATGTGTGTATGGTTTCAGGCGCTGATGCACATTGCAGGCGAGCTGTTCTCGGTGTCGCCATACATGGCAAAGCGCCTCGAGAACCTGTTCGTGCTGAACGAGCGCGTCGCGCTCCTAGGGCGCTGGAAGCACGGGTTCTTCGGCATGGTGCCCGTCGGCGCGACGAACGTCGGAAGCATCGTCGTCAATTTCGACACCGTGCGTATATTCCTCTCCCGCTCTATCGTAGCCCTGCGCTGACGCACTTCTTCGTTTCTTTTAGGAGCTGCGCACGAACATTCGGGGGCGCCCGCCGCCGCCCGGCACGTACACGGAGGCGGTGTACTCGGGCGCATCGCCGATCCTTCGCGGGCAGCCACTCGCACCCGCAGAGGAGATGGGCGGCTTCCGCCTCGGGAGCACGATCGTGCTCGTGTTCGAGGCGCCTGAGGACTTTGAGTTTTCCGTGCACGCGGGGCAGAAGGTCCGGGTTGGACAGCGGCTGGGCGACATCGAGAAGGCGAAGAAGGACTAGGCGCCTCGCAGTACGACGGGCGGCTAATAGACGAAAATCTGCCGGTGTGGCAGTTCGTAGAAGCGTAGCAGGATACCCGGCACGCGTGCTGTACGCTGTATATCCCAAAAGTTGGTTGTGTTACACTTTCATTTTTCATTTTCACTCTCTCTCTGGTTCTAGTTCTAGTTGACATTTCACTACTTTCAAATTTCCCGTCCATGATCATTCACTAATCAACTAATGATACGCACGACACTGGTTTATTGCTGCATCCGCTAGGCCGATTACGACACAGTCATCTGCTTCCCTCTACATACATACATTGCATATGGTATATTCAACATATATTCGGCGCTTCGCTTGATTCACGCGCGACATAAACTGGCTCATAATCTCTGCTACCACCCGATATACGGTGATGTATAATATCTCTTACGCGTGCATATCACTTCGAGGATATTACGCTCCGATAATGTAGGAAATTGTTTGCGCAGGGACTGCCCCGCGGACTCTGTCTCGACCAGCTCCATCCCCAGGAGCAATAAGTGGATAGTGACCTGCTCGAGGCGGAGGAATTGCGGCCCAGAAAAAAAAACATCGAAGTCCAGCACCCGGAAAAGGAGCGAACTGAGATCGCAATAGAAGTCCAATACGAGACGGCGCAGGGGTAGTGGCGTAGGCGCAGCAGCGAATATGGAGCGCACCCAGGGCGCACGATTGCTTTCGTGCTTGAGCGGGATGCACGCGATGCGCAGCTCGCACAGCCGCGGCGCAGAGCTGAAGTCCAGTACGCACGTTGGCGTCGGATCGAACGGGACTGGGCAGGCGGCGTCAGCATGCGCACGGCACAGATAAAGGGGGACTCACAAAGAACCGCCCACTCGAGGAAGTGCCGCGGCGCGGTGATCGTCAGCGTCGTCAGCGCAGGGCACGCGTTGAGCAGGGTCTGGAGGGGCTGAGGCGCCATCAGGGCGCAGTCCACGGCGACCACCTCGAGGCTACGGCAAGCGGACGCGTTGGCCAACCAAATCGCGGCGAAGGCGAGCATATCCGCGGAGCTGATGCGTAGCGCGCGCAGCGCTGCCGTAGGTGGGTGCATGGCGCACACTGGCTCTATCGAAGGGCGCCTTCTCCGTCACGATGACCTCCTCGGACGCGAGCCTACTCAGAAGCGGCAGCAGATCGCTGTCTGCGAGCTCCTGTCCTCCCAGCGCGACGTGTGTTACAGTCGGGCGCCCGATGCATGCGAGGCAAGCGCGCTTGAGAGGCGGTGGCTGCTCGCTCCAGCGACGAGGTACATTCGCTATTAAAATGTATGATATCATGCCCAAGAGCAAATTGACCCCAGCCACCGAACGAGGTAATCTAGCCTGCAACTTGAAGGCCATTATGATTAATTGCCCCGACTAGCAAGGTCTAACACCATATTCACCACCATGAGCAGCACTACAGCACCTGAAAATAATATGATCAATACTAGATATCTGAATGTCTTAGGTGACTGGGACTGTTGACTCAAAACCTACAAATATGTAAGTAGTTTGTAAGTAGTATGAAATATCGCTGTGCCACAATCAAAATTGAGATCTGCTCATCCGGTGAGCATGCGAAATTAGGCGAAATTACTGAAGGGTATCAAGCAATGGAAATTGCCGTGTAAAATGAGGCGACTCTCCTTGACATTTTACAGTGTTTGTTTTCAGCCTTTCGAGCCCATCTCGGTCATAAGCATACCATACGGGGCAATCAACTCGGACAGGACAAAGTCGAGAAACATTTTATCGTCGTAGACGTGTTAATCGAGGATATTTGGTCCAGTTATGAAATAAATTATGTCGTAAATTCTGTTCATAATCCTATAAGCTATGTTTATCCACCTGTGATGCCACTTCATTATCAGACCGAGCAATCGTCGGCGCTGAGTGCAGATCTGGTATGTATCATAGAGTGTACTTCTTGTTTCTTTGACAAATTGGCACCCCATCCTGAGTCTCTGATGCTGGAATCAAAATACCGACGCATGCGTACCTCTCGATGGACTATGACACCCGCCGACCCAGCAGATGCACCTCGCATCGCGGGATTGCTCGAAGCACCGAAATTTGAGAGGGCGTACGAACTGACCTCTAGGCTTGGGGGAGCTGACTCTGTGTGGCTTTTTCTCGAGTTGAACGTAGCCATCAAAGAGTTGGAGTACACTGCGAATAAGTGTATCAGACAATATTTCATCAAGGGACCATCTCAAAGTGTTAATCACATTTTCCTATGACCTGGGAAACAGCCAGCGAGTATAAATCATTCGGGAACGTGAAGACCTGACCCAATGTTAGTGCCGCACAAATTTATCTGCGAGGTCACTCACTAAAATCAAGGACACGATATCAAAGAGGCTATCGGGCGCAGCGCTGTCAATTTTATGTGCGAACCTATCAAGTCTTCTGGAAGTCAGACGCACCTGGTCAGAATCCCGTTGTTTATCGTGTACATCATTAACCCGTCAATTATCTTGTCCGTCCTGACGCGCGCCGGCAGTCAGTTACCACGACCACTATGCTGATCGACATGATTAACCCACTGTTTTATTCCCGTGCGCGCCTGGTTCAAATAATAGCTCAGCGTCCCAGCTATGATAATATCGATGACAGCGCCGGAGATTAAAATGGCCTTCGCCATGTCCTGAAAATAGCTATGGAGTCAGGAGGTGTACTTCGAGGTATGGAGCTTGAGATAGCACGTACATCAGGCTTTCCCATGATAGAGCTAACAATTGGGTGCTCGAATCTAGAAATCGTCGGATTTCAGCCAGGATCTCCCTCAAATTTCCCCGACTCACAGTACAGCCATCAAAGCTTCCAAAAATAGACGTGTGAGTCGAAATCAAGACAAGTTTGGGTGACTTGCTTACCCCAACCGAGTGCTTGAGAAGCACAATGAAATCAAAGAAAAGTCAAGTTAAAATAGTTATCGTGACATACAGAAATTCCCCAATGATATGAATGTCTGGTGCGCAATACGTGGCCAAATGAGAAATGGAAACAGATGTTATTGGTAACGACTCACAATGAATATCGGAATGGGCAGTTTCTTTCCTGAGACTGGGACAGGAGGTTTGTCGGTCATGCATACTCGCAAATTTCACTTCTTCTGTGTCCTTACCGTAGTAAATTCGAGTTGCATATGACACGTGCACGATGAGGACGATTGACCCCTGAGCCAAAACATAAAATTAATCCGGCCTAAGGCGTTGAACGACATACTGTGATGCCAAAGAGAACCTTGAGATAAATCTGTAAGAGATTCTGCATTTGATCCCCCAGGAAAACTTACGTTAACGGACCTACGCAACGGTGCCAATTATTTAAGTATTCCACACACTGATAGAGGGCAGCGGACTGACCAAATACTTTTCAGTAGTTGTAATGGGTTAAAGAAATTGTTGATTAGGTAGACATATAGGACGTGCATGCTGAGCGCTCCGTGAACCAGCTCAAATAATCTAGAATAAATTTCAGACAATGGAAACGACAAAAAGAGAGCTTATAGACAGTAGAGATGCAACCTGGATTTCGGATGGTAACACAAAGTTTGGATTAGGATTATTTCAGGCTCCTGGGGATAACTCGTACCGTTGCTTGAATTATAAATCCATCCTTGTATGTCCTAAAATACATATACGTCTGCGAGGTGGATTAATCTATGCACGAAGGCCTTGCGTGGGTCCACCACATGAATTCACACCCACTTGAACACAGGTAATACCCAGCAGACTCAAATTCCCTGTCAGCCCCAAGCAGCACATCGCGTATTTGTGCGGACATACATGTTTGATATAAAAGTCCCTATAAGATATGCGCCATAGGTCGGGTTGAGGTCGACGTGGATACCAAAGATACTCATGACAAAAGCAAGATGAAGATAGAAAGAATCTAATTACCCTTCAGCGAAACCGGCACGCTCTTTATAGCTGGCCTCCGTGACCATATATAGGTGCCCAGTAGAAGCGCATGTCCGTGTCACCTTCGAGGAAGAAGACGAGGGAAGACGCAAATGATAATCAATTCGTGATCGATCGTTATTCCAAATCATGTCGACATTCGGACACGATAGTCACACGCGTACAGTGCTCCATCGTTATCAAACTATGTAGAACTTCGTTAAAGAGCGACACCGTTGACACCGTTGATCCATTTTAGATATCTGCAATCATCTTCAAGCTCTAGCCGTGTAAAGTAGTGTAGGCATCCGTTTTTCTATAATGTATATTTGACTTGCCACCAAAGTTGCACCAAAGCCGAAAAACAGGATAATTTACCCAGATTTCGAAAATAAATAAGTAATTCCTCAAGAGATACGGGTGCAGTCCATACGCCGAGCCACCCGGCGACTTCCATGTATGAAGGGGTTTACTAAGTATTGGCATATTGTTTCCTATAATCTAGAAACACAAACGTGGTCCATACGTTAAGGAAGATGACGATGGAATCGTTCAAAATATTGGGAAAACCGGAGTGCCGTCCGTTCGGCGTGACAAAACCTGAGATAGTAGTATCAGAAGTAGGAATAAAAGAGTCTTCAATAAATCCAGCCTGTATAATATGCTCTTGAGGGCGTACAATTTTACGTCACAGCTGTGCGAAGTTCTGATCAATCACACTACTCACAGAATTTTGAATGGATCCCCCAGCTAATTTCAGCGGGAAATGATTTCAGTTCTTCGGAGGTTTCAAGGTTAGTAAACATATATTTTCTAGTGAAGGCCAATGAAATTTGACTGCACCTTGCAGTAAATATCAAATGACGAGAAATGATTGGTAGTTATGTCAATGGTGTGTAAATCGGCCTACGTAGATACGGTATATAAAGGATAGTCTCCTTCACAGACCAAATAAACAGATGACAGTCGATCTGTTTTGAAAACAACACCAGTGGCAGCAGGATCCACCCCAGGATCCATTTTAACTACTCACACGTTCCTTACAAGCAAGGCACTTCCAGTCTTCGAACTCTGTGCGCCAGAATATTGCTTCCCCACAACTTGGAAGTTATTACGGCGGTCATACATGTTCTGGGTATGCCAGCATATTAATTCGATGACATTACGCTCCATCAATATAGGAAATTGGGCGCGAAGCAGTAACGCCGCTGCTTCTGTCTCGTCGGACCCTAGCTCCTGCGCCGAGAACAGAATAGTGACCTGCTGGAGGCAGGGAAACTGTGGCCCAGAAAAAAAGTCATCGAGAGACTGCAGATCTTCCAGGATCGCGCCGACGCAGTATCTGAATTCCAGCACGAGATGGCGCAGTGATAGTGGTTCGGTCGCGGCCCCGAATATAGAGCGCACCCAGTGCACACGATCGGTCTCTTTCCTGAGCACGATGCACGCTAGGCGCACCTCGCGCAGGCGCGGTGTCAAGCTGAGGTTCAGTATATGTATCGGGCGGCGCAGGACTGAGCAGGCAACGTCGGCATGCGCACGAGATAGATAGAGGAGGACTCACAGGTACGCGCCGGTGCGGTGATAGTGAGCGTCGTCAGCGCGGGGCATACGCTGAGCAGAGCCTGAAGGGCTCCGGACGACATTCGAAGGGAGCAATTCACGTCAAGCGACTCCAGGCGGCGGCACGACGCGGGCACGTTGGATAGCCAGGTCGTTGCGAAGTCGATCATCCCCCCCCCGTCCATGCGTAGCGTGCGCAGTGCCGCCGTAGGTGGGTACGCAATGCAGAGGGCCTTCTCGGGAGAACACTGCAAATACATGCTGCCCCTGAGCTCCAGGGCTGCTGTGGACGCGAGTCCACTAAGAAGCGATAGCAGATCGTTGACCCCAAGGTCCCATACTTGCACTGAAACGCCTGTAACAGTCGGGAGCCCGATGCACGTGAGGCAAGCGCGCTGGAGCGCCAGCGGCTGTTCTTTCCACCGGCGTGGATCCAAGTCCACCGACCGCAGCAACGTGAGCTGGGCAAGGGCACGCGCTAGCTTTTCGGAGAGAGTGTCGTTAACCTTGGAATGATTTATATCATCGAATAGCGGGTTTTGGTATGTTTTCAGGGTTAAGTGTTTGATGTAGGAAGGTAGATATGAGGCAGTCGAGAATGCATGCAACAACAAGTCCACAGCCTCCATACGGGCACCATTCTGGCTAATTTCCTGGGCGCATGAGATCCCCGTAGTTTTAGGAAGAACGTCAATCTGTTCTTGTTCATCTAGAGCGAGATCGATGGTGATATGGTTGAAGATGTGTCGGCGACAGGATTGCGCCCACGATCGTGCCACTAAAGCGCAGTTCTTCAAGCTTCTGCAATCATGGAAAAGATCATCGATGATACTATCGACAAGCTCCTGGGGTAGGCAAGGCACTTGCATGTTTGTGAGAAAGCGTTGAGAGCCGGGTCGGAGTGCAGTTCAACTTCATGTGGATATACGAGGGCAAATGAACGATGATGTTCGCACGCTTGCGTGCCGATGTACAGGGTCCGTCTTTGGGGGCGGGGCTTGCGCTGTGTGCACGGAGTCCAACCCTCCACACATGTCCTAGCTCGCTGCGCGTGGGGGATGCTGTTGGATTATAGGCCTATAGGATAGCATGACTATGCTTTAAGAGAGTGTTGTGGAAAGCATAACGATAGCAACTATTAGCAAGGGCGGCGTTCATAGTATCAGTGTTGCTGAATATTAACACGAGTAATATTAAGTCATCGGCCGACTAGCTCAGCTGGTTAGAGCGTCGTGCTAATAACGCGAAGGTCTTGGGTTCGATCCCCACGTTGGCCAGATGATCCTTTTTCTAAATATTTTTTGCAAATATTTCACCCCCTTTCATTTCATAGAATTTGCAAATTGCCACACAGACTACAGTCCACTGCTCAGTGCCCATACTTATTACTAAAGGCCACCTGAAGGAGAGTACTGGGCTATTTATGGTACGTATGAATGCCCACTGTTACTTACAATCAACAGGTTCACAGTCCTCTGGGCGGGAGATCAAAACTTAAAAGGAGAATTGTTGACGCATACTCTTTGCACGTTATTTGTGGAGGGCCTGCTCGTTCATGACGCCCTTTTAATTTTTATGTGCTTCGACAGAGGTTTCAAAATTATTTCAATCGAGCGAGTGTTCTTTCACGGCCTAATACTCGCATTATGTCTGCTAATGTGGGTCCATCCTACAG
Organism: Hypholoma sublateritium FD-334 SS-4; assembly: GCA_000827495.1. Taxonomy (NCBI): domain Eukaryota; kingdom Fungi; phylum Basidiomycota; class Agaricomycetes; order Agaricales; family Strophariaceae; genus Hypholoma; species Hypholoma sublateritium. The sequence continues at coordinate 193,499 of KN817563.1, forward strand.
GGGACTCTGCTTAGAAACTGGTAATCACTATCGGGGGAGTCAAGCTCACCTTCATCCCGGTGATGGCATATCTCAGTGGTTTCATGAACTTCTTTGTTGTTAGGCTAAGTGTGTCACGCTCTTTCAATAAGATTCGAAGGATATCGAGTTCATCCCAAGGCTCTGTTTCGGTTTCAAGCTTGTTCTTGACAACAGCAATTATAGCAGCTGAAAAAAGGGTTGAGGAACCTCAGTCCGAGAATGCGGCGTAGAGTAGCCTACCATAGACATCAGCAGGGACATTGTCCAGCATCGACTGTGCTTCCTCTGTCGTCAGATCAGGGTCTACGAAGAGATACGGGGCATGTTTTGGGATGTCATATAGGTTTGTCAAACGTCCCTGGATAGATATTAACATATTAAAAACATGTAACGACAGCAATCGAGTGACCTGCCTCAAGGATGGTGATTGCCTGTTTTATAATGTCGACAGTAGTATATTGACTGAGATGCAAATTAAGATCGACGTTCTGTCTAATCGGTCAGTGCATACCTTGTAGGGAAGACCTCCTTGATCTGGCTATGAACTTTATTTGCGCAGGAATCAAGTCCGTTAGGACTTAATAGCTGACGCATGAGGTGGTGCCTGTTGATATATTCAAGCTTTGAGGCTTCGAGAATTGTGTTGCGGTGAGTAATGGCAGAGATATCGAACTAGCACTAAAATTAAAGCAAGTAGGTGCAATTTGAGGCGAAAACAAACCTTTTCGATCATCTCGTCAAGGTTCATGACGCGTGTACTATCCGGTACAAAAGAAGCCGTACTTTCTGCTTTGGGATCCATGGGTGTGTCGTGCACAGCACCCCATCCAGATAGAACAGCCCAGTTCAGAACGGCGTCAGGCTCCCAGCCACGTTTCTGTTTTTGAGGCGTGAGCGGCAGTCAATGAAAACGAAAGCAGAAAACCAACAATGAAATCTTCCACTCTAACGTCTCCGTGACGTTTGGACATTTTAGAGCCATCTGGGTTGAGTAGAATGGGCATATGGGCGAATGTTGGAGGTGCGATGTTCAATGACGCGTAGATATCCAAATGAAGAGGCAGGGAGGGAAGCCATTCCTAGAGGAAATATAAATTTAATGCCATAGTCGAGTGAGGCGAAATCCTTGCCTCTCCGCGTAGAACATGCGTGATACCCATTTCGTGGTCGTCCACAACAGAGGCGAGGTGATATGTAGGGAACAGGTCGGTCTTAAGTATAATCGGATCAGTTGCTAATGATGCGTGAGCGTCCTTCAGACTCCCAAAAATAAGGTCGGTTGGTTGATGTCGCTGCGGGACTTCGCTACCCTATACCAAGTCATGAAAAGTCTCGCTAGCATTCGGACAAGACGCACATTGAACCGCACAACATGCTTCTCCCCGGCGCGTATCTTTCTCCCCACTTCCTCTTCTGTCAGGTGGAGACATTTCCTGTCATACGAAGCGCTTGAGCCCTTGCGTGCTAGTCGCCCCTTGGTCTCCGCAAGTTCGTCCGGTGTACAGAAGCACCGATATGCATTCCCAGACTGCGACAGAACGAAATGAGACTTGAGGGTTTCTAATTCAAGGCAGAAACCAGCATACCTCAACAAGCTTTGTAGCATACGACTTGTACAGGTCCAAACGTTCTGACTATCTTGAATCAGCTAGGGCGCGTGAATGGGAGTCGAGACCACTTGCTTGGAAATACGGGGCATGTGTTCCCTCCTTCCCTGGACCTGTTATACAATGAGAGTATACCTTTGGCAGGAAATCATGATTCTTACCGAAGTCATAATTTAAGCCAGCCCATTCCAGTGCCTTTCGAATGCCTTCGACAGATCCTGGAACATGTCTGCTCTGTAATCGTGGTGTCAATGTGCTGCATGCAAGACGCTCGTACAGCGGAGCACACATACCATGTCGGTGTCCTCTATCCTCAGCAACCACCTTCCTCCGTGTTTACGCGCAAATAGGTGGTTATATAGGGCCATGCGAAGGCCGCCGAGATGGAGTGGTCCTGTCGGCGACGGCGCGAAGCGTAACAAGACCATGTTGAGGATGGCCTTTGTTCAATTCGAAGCGCAGTGAGATATTCCAATGAAAAGTTGTACTGCAAGCGACCGTTGAGACACCGTTTGTATGTCTGTCACGGTAGTGTTTGCTGAAGTTGGAGTCTTTCTTGAGTCTGGACAGTGGACAGTCCAGGCGCGCGGCACGGCCGCCGGTCTCCGGAGTACACCACGTGCTACGGTGATGCTCTTATGTTACAGTCTACGAGTCTCACGCGCCCACAATCCAACGCGTTGCCAGTATGCAAGCGCAGTGCGCGCAATGCGCATTGCGCAAGCAACTTAAGATAGAATAATACTATCTACAACCGCTGCAGCACTGGGAACCAGCCTCCATATCTTGACACTTGCTTTGTGCACTTACATCTACTTACAATTACATGCCATGTGGTATTTCGTGAAATCAAGATCACGGTAACATTGGTTTCCATAGTTTTGTGCCTAAGCGCGTTCCAAGAAAAAGTATAAGACGCGTTCGCCTTTCTTCCTCAGCACCATTCTCCTTCATTCTTTCCGCCTCTTCCGTTCTCTCTTTCACAGCTGTGCTGTCCTTTTTCTTTCACGCTCTCTTAAATTTCAAGACATCTCCTTCCACCTTCGCCTTCGCCATGCAGATCCCTACCCTCTTCGTCATTCTCTTCGCATTCTTCACCGCGGCCTTCGCTGCCCCTGTTGAGCGCCGCGCTGCAGTTGCCGTCTTCAAGACCCAGACGTACAATCAGCTTTCGATCTCCGGAGGCAAAGCCGGCACCGCCCAAGCTCTGGCGTCTGCCAAGTTCGCAGCCCTCAACTTGGCCAATGCCAAGAACGTTGCCGCGTCCGACCTCGATTTCCTGAACTCCGTCAACCAGATTGCCAATGATGCAGAGACCGAAGCGTTCAACCCAGCCATTGCAGCCGCAACCGGCGCAGCCAAGACCGCCCTGCAGGTAATATCTGCTGCAACGCTTCATATCGAGTAATCTGACGCTTATCTGCGTGAATAGAACGGCAAGATCCAGAACAAGGTCCTCAAGCTGACCGCTTCGGTGTTGAAGTTGCAGGTACAAGCCGCCCAGGGCCAGAACACGGCGTCCCAGTTGGCTACTGAGCAGAAGAAATTGGCCACCAACATCGCCCTCGATAAGAAGGCAGCTGGCCAGGCCGCTACGAAGCTGTCGTTCAATGCGTCCACCTAGGTGAGTCCTATGGGTCAACACAGCTGGGCGATCGCTAAAATGTATTACCTTCACTAGGGGTCCGTTTGTAGGGTATCATATTATTCTGCGTATGCGGGTTGGAGAAAACATGATTTTTTTGCAGCATCAACGGAGTTTCTGTGAGAACACCTGAGTTTACCAAACGTTGTGACGCTTCACGCGTTCCTATAACATCTTGGCCATCTTTGAGTAATCTGCGGAATACAACTCGCAAGACGAATGTCACTACAGGGGTTCACCACGAAGCCACCTGTTTACCATCTCCAGACTTTCCTTAGGCTTGTCGTATGGTACCTACGTATTCCGCGTTAGCTTTGGAAGTCATAGACGCAATCAAAGGCCATCTGCGCACCATGTGTCCCGCGCCCTCTATCGTCGCAAACGTCAGCCCCTGCGCACTCCGCGTCATACCCGCCTGAACCCCGCTGACATTCCACGCTCGCAGAGGCTCCCCTGAAAACTCTGCGTGTCCCGTCCACTCGAGTGCACGCGTCCACGCCTCGTTCCCGACGTGATTGCAGATCCAGTCGTTCTTGCCTACGTAGATCAGCGCGCGCACACCGCGCTCGAGGAGCGCCGCGACGTAGTGCTGTGTTGGGCGGTATTCATCTAGGTTAGCGGTAAACGCAGAGTTGACCGCAACGCTATAAGGAGGGAATGGATCTTTTATGGAAGGGTCGACGCCGAGCTGCGCACGAATCTCGGGGCGGTCTAGGTAGGCTGCAATGCGTCTGGGCGGGTGTTAGTTTGCTGATGATGAGGTGGGGATCAAACGTACTTGGTCATGGGGTAGCATATCGTATCTTGCAAGGTGCCGTCGCAGTCTCGGCTGATGTCATATGGGTTTTTTCCTGGCCTTCTGTATTAAAATATATCTTATTGAGAAGACTCAGAGCATACCGGAGGCCATTACTGGTTGTGCGAGCTCTGAATCGCAGAATAGTGACGCAGAGCGGCAAGATATCGCATCGAATATGTCTACGCACGATTCCTTCAGCATCTTCTCGCATCTGGGGAGCTTGAGAAACACTTCAGGGCCCACGAATGGGGAGGAAGTTTGCTGAGGCACGTACGACTTGCTTCATCCTCACGCAGGTCGCGATACTGAGAATAGGTTCCACCGACACGGGCGTGCAAGCGACTTCATAGTACGCCGCAGTCATGCTAAAGAAGTCCGTGAGTCCGTTTCCTGACGCAAAATCGTCAACACGAAGGCCGTCCGAGTAGCGCCCGAAGACACATACCAATCATTATCGACGTGAGATTGATGGGGACCATTCCCGCTTCCACGAGCTTCGCATTCTGGTCGTACACCTCTGAAGCGAACACGGGAATGTACCGCCCTCCGTACGACTCGCCTGCCATATGGAATGCCCGCCCCTGGAACTTGCTGAAGTGTGCAAAGAAGATCGCAACGAACGCAGCGACGTCCTTTGCGGCGTCCTCCGTCGTGCTTACGGTCTCCCCGTGCCCAGCATACGAGAACCCGACGCCGACGGGCTGGTCAATGAAGAAGATGTTCGCGTTTGAGTTCCATGATTCTGGGTGGAACTTGGTGCCGTTCGCGTCTGACACTCTGCATGGTCCAAGCTCCATGAAGAGACCCATGGAGGACGAGCCACCGGGACCTCCATTGGTCCAAAATATGACGTCGTCGGTGTCGGGGTCGTTCCTGCTCTCGAAAAAATAGAAGAAGAGGTGTCGCGCTTCGATATCAATGTAGCCCGTATATGATCTATAAGATTGGCGCTCTGTTCAGCACACCTTATCTTTCCTAAGTGCGACGAGCACGTACTTCACGGTGTTGTCGCAAAAGTCGGTTGACTCCTTCAAGCGCAGACTGTAGCGTGGAAATTCGGGATGGGAAAGGGTGGTGAACCCAGTTTGCGACACAGCAGAAAGGTCCTCAAGCGGCGTGAAGAGGTCTTCGGCGTACGAGCGCTGGTTTCCTGCCAGTCAGTATTAGTTTAAGCTTGACGCCATCAAGCGGCATCAACGACATGCCTAGAAACTTCTGCTGGGCATTTCCCAGGACCGTCCAGCTCAGCAAGCTGGCACAGATAGCTTGCACTAGCATCGTCCCGGTATTGGCTCGGAAAAGGAGTGGGCGATGGCAGACGTCGTGCACATCATGATGGCGCCTACTTTTATCGTTGAAGTCCGCCAAGTTTAGTCGCGCGTAGGCGGGCTAAATTTGTCTCCGCTGCCGAAGTCAAATCGTGATAGGGGCTGCGGATTTCGCTGCGCTGCGGCCTGCGCTCACTGGAGCGACATTTCTCCGATAAAGTACAAGTTTTGCTTACAGAATTAACCCGCAGCATATGGCAAAGCAAGATAATTCAATGGCGACCGTGCTATCTTTGGTGTGTATTTTTTTCTAACAAAGAAACAACGTCGAAATTGCACACAGGTGACTCGGTTGCGCGTCTCGAGGAGCGGCGACCTCGACTGTGCAATAGCGACATTACTCACAGTGACTAAAGGCGTTTCTTTTATAGATGAAATTTTCTTACAATTCCACCCAACCTGCGCCTTCCACAAAATAGGGAATCGCTTTTAAATTTATCCCCGGGCCATTCCAACTTGAATACAGTATCTGAATCATTACTGCTGACTTGTTTCCGACGCACCGCCAATCTCGCCACTTACCTGCAGCCTGGGCTTAATGTCGCGATGCCGTGAGTGTCAGGGTTTTGAACTATGAATAAAACGCGGGACAGTGCTTGGACTCGTCTACCGAGAGCCGGCGGAGTGTTATTTTTAGTTCTCTGTTTAGTCCAGTGGGGTCGAAGTGATCATCCAGTTTATTTAATAATGCAGGCAGCTCTCTATTTCATGGAAAATTCTCGTCCACATTTATTGGAAATTAGTCTTGCTACGGATAGCTCTCTTCTGCCTTTCAGAATCGCGGGTGCTAAGTGCCGTAGGCCAACCTCATGGCTATCTTATCAAGTGATGTCATCTCCCTGCAGGCTGCAGACGACGTCGTTGTAGCTCGATGTGAATCGCTGATTATTCAGGCTTCTCAAAATAAAATCTTCGTGTCGTCTTTTCAGGTTGTTCGTCATTTTGAAAGAAGGGGAAGTCATTTAGAATATCAGACGTGAAGAACTTGGAGAACACAAAGAGAGCATCTACGAATCTGAGAGTGGGGCGGAGCAAGAAAGAAGGTTCGGACATTATAGTGGCCGTACAGATGAAAAGATGAAAGAACATGAAAGAACGATAGAGACTCGTGGGGACTACTGCAGAATCTCCTGGAATTATCGACAACGTCCAAGCAGAGTCGCGAAAGAACGGACAAAGAACGAAGTACTGCAGATCATGTCTTTGTCCGTCGATCTTAGATCTTAGAAGCTAAAACGGCAGGGACATTCGGATTTCGGTTTCAAGTTATGACTCGAAACCAGATCTGGATGGATCTACTTGAACGAATAAAAAGGCTCGCTTTGATTTCGGAACCCCCATCTAGGAAACCTTACCAGTATCCTCCCAGATCTTCAGAGCTCATACTACTCCCCCAATTCTTTGTTACATCTCTCAAATTCTCTTGGAACAACTGGAATTCATTCCATCGCGTTTCATACTTGTTATTACACCTAGATAATATATACTTGAGCATTGCTTTCGACATGTTGTCCCCATTGTCGCAATCGCATGCCGGCGTCCAAGCGCGTAGCACCGTGCAGATGGACGCTGATCTGTTATCCATTCTTGAACCTGGCTCTCCGGACCTCGCCGGTCGGAAGCTTGAACTCCATGGCACTGCGGCTGCGGGCAATGGCTCGTTTCGTGATGCCGTGGTATTTGGAAAGAGCTCAGGACGTTACTCTGGCGGTCGGAAAGTAGAGCAACCCCCGGAACCGCCTTGGGTCATCATCGAACGCAGACGTCAAGACCGACTCAATTCGCAGCGCGCCAAATCGGGTTCCATCCAGCATCTGAAAACCACCACCACACAAGCCGACAGCGGGACGCACACTGCCGTGTCAATACCATCAACACCACCTCCGGCTGCGCTCGGCAACACTCTAACCTCTTGGCCGCCGACACTGCCGACCCCGGACGCCGACATCACATCTCCAATCACGGCAACGTCCGAAGGATCAGCAGCGGCACGTCCTCACACAACCACACCACAAACGATAATTCCACACGTCTGGCCGCCGCTCATCCCTAATACTACTAAAGCGCACGGAAAACCAGCCAAGGAACACAACTACCAGGATGCCACCGCCAAGAGTCAGGATGCTGCTATCTCAATCACCCCTGTCGCGCCCATTGACAGCATCTGGATGGAAATCCCCCCGGCGACCTTCAAAGCACAAGGAGAATCCGAGCGGAGAATAGGTCATGCGAAGGAGTCAGGGCATCGGAGCACCACTACTAACATCATAGCACGCCCGAAACCTCTCACAAGTATGCCACTGTGGGCAGACGTCCCTGCTAAGTCTCCGCCCTCCACCATCACCAACCACGGCGCCGCCGAAAGATACGTCGGGCACATCCTCAGCAGTTTGGACAAATCCCATCTCTACAACACCAACTACTCTTCCTCTGGTTCACAAAGCAGCGCCTCTTCGCCACTCTCTTCGCCTATGTCATCCTTCAGCGTCTCGACAAGTTCCAGCAGCTCGATACTAGTCCCGCCTATTACTCCGAACCCTTACGACGGATGCGCCAACCGACGTTTGTTTGAACGCTTCGTCTTCGAGGGAACCACATACGTGCACTCCGCACGCTACCCGCCGACAGCTCAAGTACAGGCGCTCTCATACTTCATCTCCGGGCGCGCCTACGATTTCTTCCAACGCGAGGTGTCTCGTGCATGCGCCTCCTGGTCTCTCCCTACTTTCTTTGCAGAGCTCTACAACTACTGTTTCCCTGCCGAGTTCCGAGGAGAGCAGCTTGAGATCGCGCGCCGTGTCCTCCAGGGTAACACGTCCGTCGCCACGTACGCGCGCGGGCTCGAGGCGCTGTACACGCTCTCGGGGGGAGGCCCGGGCAGGGGAAAGGGTTTCCGTGCACGCGTGCGCAAGCTGTGGTCTGGTCTACGGCCCGAGCTGCAGGAGGTTCTATGGCGCGAACGCTTCGACCCGGACACGGCAACTTGGGAGGAGGTCGTTGCGCACGCAAGCGCGGCGGAGCGCGCGGACCGGCGACCCGGTGCTGGCGCATGGGACGCTCCCGAGTACAGCCCGCGGCCGCGCAGCGCGCGCTCGGACGAGACCGAATTCGACGAGGGCGACACGCGGATTGCCTTCAGTCCATTCGGCAGCGACGACGACATGGACCGGCGCATAGGCTACGGACGCAAGCGGAAAGAATATGGACCCTCTCGTATCACCAGTCACCCCGACCATTCTCGACAATGGGGCGTCGCCCGCCCTCGAGCCAGAAAGGCGCCCGACAGCCGAGGGCCTGATCTGCAGAATAGCTCGCGCTGCTTCTACTGCTCTAAATTTGGGCACGCCTCGCTGCACTGCCCGCGTCGCAGGGAAGCGGCGGCACTGCAGTAAAGGGCGACGACAACAAGATGACAGGCCGTATGGGTGTACTCAAGGAAGCCAGAAGATAATACAGCAAAGATAATATTTATAGTTCAAAGTTCAAGTAATACAAGTTCCAGACGAGTTCCAAATGAACACAAATGTTTTATTTTTCTTTTCCAATTTTTTTTACGCCCTGCCATGATCTCAACTTTCTCCATCTCAACTTGTTTCATTGTTTCGATTCACCTTGTATAATAGATATGTTAGTATTTAGTGTACTCATCTTTGACTGCTAATATATCGCTTGTAACGCGCTCTTCGAAAAATCTTTGTTAAACTTTGGTCGCGGTAAACTTGCGACCGGTAAGCGCGGGTATGGCCGAGCCTTTCAAAGGCCGCCTTCTGACTCTTCGGTAAGTGTGTTTTGGGGAGCCTCTCTACGCTTTGTCGTTTCGCTGAAAACCCACCCTTTGTCTTTCCGCCCATTGTTGTATCTACATCGCCACTCACAGTGGCGTGGTGCTATATATTCAGAAGTTCCATGGCGGTAACTCCAACACCGCGTCGCTTGCACTGCGCCCTACCTTTTCTCTGTCTTGATGACGACCATTCAGTGGCAGGCCACGAATTCAACCTTCTCAGATCTCTCCCAAGAGCTGCTCGACGAAATAGTGGACTATGGCGATGCACTCGACGACCCAGCTTTCTTCAGCAACTGTGCACTCGTATGCCGCTCCCTTCGCTCACGGGCTCAATGGCATATCTACCAGGACATCAGTGTGTTGACCACTCTCCGCGTCCGAGAACTATCAGCGCACATGCAGAACAGGAATACCCATATTTCTTCGTACATCAAGAGAATCATGACTACAGCCGAACAGCTCAATACAGGCCACGGTCTGAGCCCGTCGTTTACCCGCTTTTTGGCCATCATCAAGATGCAATCACCAAATTCGTCAATATCTCTGCGCATCGTTGGGGGTAATTTTGAAGTTGGGGAATGCCTTCACGCTTTTGCTCCTTCGTGTGATTACGTTGAAGCCAGCCTTCCGGAATGTCTTTCGATCGTGACGTCTTTGGGACTGATCAATATCCAAGATTTTCCTGTCATGGTATTCTCTCACCTCTGTAGGCTTACTGAGCTTGCGATCACAAACGTCTCATTCCACGCTGCCAGATTTCCAGCCTCTTTTCCCTTTGGTTCCCTCAAGCTACTTATCGTCAAGGACACAGAGGTCCTTCCGGGACTGGTGATACGCTGCTGTCCGCAGCTACTTATGCTTGACCTCCAGGATGTAGGCTTATCAAGCGCCGGAGTAGCAGCTGTGAGGACGCCGCTACCGAAGATAAAGCACGTTTTTATCTCACACCTACGACACAAATCGATCAAGATGCTGGTAGACTCACTTGTGGATGTCAGCTCTCTTGAAACGGCGTTGGACATCACTCGTTTCGAACATCTAGACGAGAACAATCCCGACGAGTCTATCGGAGACGCTGTATCGATGCAGTACATGATTCACTCATGCAAGAGGTCTCTCAATTATTTTGAAGTGAATTGCAGTGCGTCTCTCCCTTGCATCTGCGCGCTTGGCCGGTTCGAGTATAATAACACAACCCACAGAGACTCACAGTTATTCAACCGACACGCCGCAAATTATTTGTGCCCTGTCCGAGTTTGTCAACCTCAAAATGCTGGCCCTGGAATTCTGCTGCATCAACGAAGCCGATGCAGTCAACACCGCTCCGTATCTACGCGATATCCTAAGGACCATCCTACCGGACGACCATATATTAGAGCACCTCGAGATCAGCATCTATGTGGGCCTCGAGGTAAGCGCTACGAACCATAGATGGCTGGACGATCCCGATTACGATACGCTGCCTCGTGTCTTCGCGCAGCGCGCGTGGAACGACGTCAGGCAGGCGTTGGCTGCGCTTGCTACCAAAGACAATCTGAGAATCGTGTTCTCCGTGCACGGCCTCGGTTCAGTCCTTAATCCGAACACTCACATTGTTTTTCCGACTACCGAAGGCGCAACTTTCCGATGCATGATGGAGAAATGGGCCCTGGAGAATCTTGAGCCCGAGTTGGAGGTGGGCCGGGGCCAGGTGTTCCGGGTCAAGACTTGGATAGAGTCCCATGGAGCCACAGTCATCTGAGCAAGCACCTGGCGTACGAAGATACATTATGAAGCATCAGAATATATTGGCGGGGAGGTTGTCTGAACTTTGCAGGCGACGCTCCGATAATTCGATTCGTTGCCGCCTAACATCGGACGCAAAATATTTATACTATGTGCACGTACTGGAATATAAGTGAAGGAGGTAGTGGGAGCGAGGACGTGCGGTCCTTGTGCGGCAGCCTTCGTACATATGCGCTTTGCGTGGCCTGATCACGTCAACGTACCAGTGGGCATTCGGTATATTATCCTGTTAGCGTATGACAGAAGGCTCCACTGCGTAATAAGTCAGTCCGATTCGACGTAGCGGCCTCGTTGCGTCATATGTACGGAATGTACAATATTTCCCTTGGTGCGCACTCCGCTTCCAGAGCGCGTGGCACATATGCACCCTACCACGTGTTATTAGATACGGGATAAACGTTAAACGTTAAACGCAAGTTAAACGCTTAGCACTTTTATGTGGCATAAATACCTGAAGGGTACATGTTAAACACTCTAGTCTAGGTTCAATGCGGCGAGACCACCGCGCGGGGATCAGTCGCGTTGTGCAATTCTTTCATGGACAAGAAAAAATGTACTGGAAATCGCAAGGAAGTCGACATGAAGGCAGGACATTAGATACTTCGATACCGGAAACTGCAGTGCAGTATCTTACGCTTCTTCCTTAGATCAGCGGTGTCCAGTGGGAAGTAAAAGACAACAAATTTTATCTATAAAACAACTACGCCTTTTTCTGAGTCCTGAGAGTCGCATACATGCGAAAGGGGACAGGTGTGGTGTACAATTAAATGTGGATATTAACATCGTGTCGTCCAAAGCTGCACACCCGATGGCGAGCCTCCAATTCCATGAAAAGGAAGCATTGGCCTACCGTGCTTGTACCTGTGCGTGAGCGGGTGAAAAGCGCCGGAGCCATGGGCACTACTAGGCACTACTAACACTCGCTAAACTAGTACATAACCGTCTCTCTGGTACTTAGTTGCCAGAAAATCAAACGACGGGACACGCCGGATGTCCTGTCTCCGCCCGTTACAGCCTGGAAAGTGAACCGCAGGTGGCAGCGCATAGGATGGTCAGCCGATGCCCCATGCGCATTGCGCAGTGCAGTTTCAGCGCTCGGCGCCAACCGCGTCTAGTTACTGCGCCTCATTAATCATTCCTGACCTAGCCTACGTCGACGGTCGACACATCTTGGGCCGCAGCCAAAAATAGACTGGGAACCAATGATGGCATCTACCGCCGAGGCAGCAGTTCTTATGGTAAGTACGACTGCTCACTTGAAAGGTCGCTGCCTCTTCGCTTGAGAGGATAATATCTTGCGGAGACATCGGCTAGTCCTTTGAGCTGCCGTCTTTTGCGCGTGCTAAAACCCAGTCCGCTTGATCGTCTTTCTCAAACTTTGCGGATGTGGCGTGTCTATATATATCGGGCGCTAATTTAAGTATTGGCGACGGTGATCAGTCTTGAGTCCCCTGTTCGATCTTGATCCCGCCCCATTTAGATGCCGGTGGTTGCCGCATCACGCGCAGGCGCGCGCCGAGATGCCTGCGCAAGGCGCGCGTACTTCACCGCTCCCTCTCCTTTGCGCGCATGCGCCTTACCAATTGATAACTGCGCTTATTCGAGGCATTCATGCTGAAAACAAAAGACCTGGTGTGATAGGATGATTTTTTGAGTGTCCGGGCTGAAGGACAGGACTACGCAATGGCCACATCTCGACGCAGATGCTCGTCCGGACTCCGCACCTTCATCAATAGTAACAATTATCACGCTTTCATATTTTGTGTACTTTGCGTGGATTCATTTTGGTTACGTCTTGGCTGTATTCTTGTGTAGATCAATGYTATATAAAATATATGTCCATTGTCAATTTTTGGAGCTTCGGCAGGTTGGTAGTGATTTTATTGAGAAGCGATGGAAAAGTATTGAAACTTTCTATATTAACGGCTATTTTATCGAAATGTACTGTATCAAATAAATCACGAGCGCCAATTATTAAACATATGTTCATGTACAACATTTTGTAGTCAACTTTAGATGGTGCATTAACAGTCAGCACTCCCCCGCTGGTTCAAAGAGCGGAGGGGCCAAGGAGGAGGGTGGAATGGACAATACTACATTGGTACACGCTGCCTTTTTTGTGTTTTGCGCCGCCTGCTTGCCGCCAGCCGTTATTCGGCAGCAGATCGAGATCGAACAGGGGACTACAGACTCGACGGTGATTGGGACTTCGGTTAAGTAATTCACGGTGGTCCCAGGATTGGAGCCTTCGCGTTTCGTTTGAATAGAGAATCTTGACATGGGAAGCGTGGTGGGTGCGGGCGCCTAGTTTCCGGTGGAAATAAACAGAATGGACGCGCTGAGACAGAGGGATCTTGATTGGCGGTGATGTCGAATTGCACGGAGACTCGGAGAGGGGGGCTAGGGGAAGGGTTGCGTGTGAGCGGCGTGCATTAGTCGCGGGAACCAGAAGCGCCTCGAGACCCGCGAATAGTACATGTATTATGTGACGTGTGAGCCTCGTTCTACATCTATTCACAATGCACATGTACGATTACAACACCTTGACAACACTGACACGGACGCCCGAGAAATTCGGCGTCCGATGCGGTTGTAGCCCCATGTAGGGTCCCTCAACTTGTAGGCGGAAAGAGGACGAGACAAAGTAGAGGAAGGTCAAGAGCGACTCGGACACAAAGGAGAGGCAAGACAACTTGAAGCGTCAGGGCCAGGCGTACCGGCGGGCGAAGAAAATGGTGGTTTAATCAAATTCTCTGAAACAGAGCTCAGGCAGGTACGCGGTCTGCACGGTGCCGAAGTTCAATTGGACTATCAAAGTAAGATTGAGACCATCAAAAGTTCAGCGCCCAAGAACCAATTGAGAGTGAATATGGATGGTATTGATAGGACGTAGTGTACGATCAGTGCGTGGGGGATATATGAGTGGAATTACACTAAGGCCTATAAAAACACACTTGTTCAAGAATCCCCGTCACTCAATCTCGCTCCAAGAATGGGTATGAAGGTAAAGTCTCTTGCTCTACCAATAAGAGATATATCTATATGATCTCTCTGATAGCAATATCAATTATCAAACCCAACCCGCCAAAAAGACAATCCACATGTGCCCGCCAGTTATAAACAGCAAGCATGCACATGCGTCAATCCGACAGGCAGGAATCTTGTTATATGCATCGATGGTACATTGAATCAATTCAACGAAAAAGTCAGTATTTATCTACTATCATTCTGCTTGTAGCCCAGAAATTTACTGTCCTTTACGTCATAGAATTCAAACGTTGTCGAGCTCTACAGCCTGCTTGTAAAGAATCAGGATCAGCTAACCTACTACAACAGTGGGATTGGCACCTATGTCAAGGATTCGAATGGTTTGAGTTCGTGGTTATCCCTTGATTCATGGAGCCAATGGGGCTCTCAAACGATGGACATAATGATAGCTTGGTATTTATTCCCATTGTCCCAGTGCTCTAAAGTAGTATGTTTTCTTACTATGCGACTCTTACCAGGAACTTAAAGGCCAGGATCCTTGACGCCTACCAGTGGCTGGCAGAAAACTACGTGGATGGTGATCGAATCTTCCTATTCGGTAACATTTCGGTGGTTTATGTGCTGTCTCTCAATGAATTCACACCTAAGTTCCACAGGATTTTCAAGAGGCGCATACCAAGTTCGCGTCATTGCCGGAATGCTGCACCGTGTACGAGAATTATCTATCTATTCTATGTAAGCTTATATTAATCACGAGAATAATAGGTCGGTCTCCTTCACAAAGGGAACAAGGAACAAATACCTTTGTATGATTTATTCATTAGAATTGGCAACTCATATGTCAAATCTCATTGTCATTGTGCAGCGCATATGAACTCTACATGAAAAGCGCCGCAGATGACCGCCTCTGTGTTCACTTCAGAAACATATTTTCGCGACCTCGCGTCAGAGCCCATTTTATTGGGGCATGGTGAGTATGTCGTTCTGATAAAGGCTAGATTTTAGTAACTGTGGTCATCTCAATGTAAAGGGATACTGTCTCTTCTGTCGGGTTATTCCAGGGAACGCGCCTCCCGGAGACATCTAATGGCATGAAGCACGTCTGTGCATTTCGCCACGCGCTCGCGCTCGACGAGCGGCGAGTCAAATTCTTACCGGAGTATGCAAACGACGGTGCTGCGCCGCAGGGGGAAAACGTCAAGGAGGTTTGGTTTGCAGGCTCCCATTCCGACATGTACGTGCGTCATTGCTCATTTCAACAGCATAAAGCTGAAATGTCCCATAGTGGTGGCGGAAACGTCTCCAATGAGGCTGGTACTTTATTTGGGCCCGCGCTGCGCTGGATGACCCATGAGGCGGCCTATTTTGGATTGCGCTTGCACCCTCACAAAGGAGAATTCGGGCGAATCCCCCTGCATCTCTCAATGGGATGGTTCTGGAGGGTGGCTGAATATATACCCTTCCTCACTCCCCGAACGTCATACAATAGTCTGAGTCGATTCCAAAGATAGTAAGCCAGTCTCCTCCGAGTCCGTGATTACGATACTGATGCTCTCCAGTGCTCCTCATCGTGCCAGACCCCGCCAAATCCTTAAAGGACAGCTGATTCATGCATCTGTTCTTGTTGAGATCAAGGAAGAGAGTCCAACGTACACTCCTGCTTCGCAGCTACCCTTTAGTGAGGGCAGTTTGGACAGCAAATTCCTACCATCGAGCGAGGAAAAGATGGTCGAAAAAGATTGGTATGCAGAGGCAGAAATTCTGTCCCAAATGTACAAGTCTGTGCAATCGGACAACACGTTGCCTAGCGGAGATATCTGGCATGTCTTCTCGACACTGGCTGAAAATAGCAAGTAATCTTTTTACTGCATGAATGAATGACTAATAAAGCAGAAATCTATGCTAGATCGTGGTCTTTATTCAATTATTTCGCAAAATTCAGCGATTGACATGCTCGTTGTAATTTATCGAGCAGCATGTGAGGCAGCGCGTACTGACTCAAGGCACCCCCCGAACAACGCTGAAGCTCTGTTCCCGACTCTGATCAAAGTGTTGACTGCCTTCAAGTCGACCCCCCTCAGCAACAGGATATACGCACACCGACAAATCGTCGCTCTTGAAAAGATTGTTGCTAAAGATTGCCAGCATGTGCACACTACCCCGCTTCAGGAGATACTCAGCGAGTTAAGGTGAGTATAGTTGGTTTTATTTTATGTGTTTCGCAATTGGCTTAACTTCCATCCAGGCGCCGAGATTTCACGATTCACATTGATCCAGAAAACGGAGACCTGATTTCTCGGGTCGAGAAACTGGGGTTATGTTTTGTAACTCATGAGCGTCGTGCAGCTCATATGGCTTTTTCGATATGCGGAGAGGGGCTTTGCTTAGAAGTCGTCGACAAGGACGTTATTGGGTTGAAAGACGTCAATCTCAAGCCCCGCTTTATAGAAGATACCCCAGACGATCTCGCCCATGTCATGCAGAAACTTTCGCACTACTACACGCATCTAAAGAGTGCAAGCAATACCTTGAATGGTTCGACCGACAAAATCTCCGTCTCATTTTTCGAAGTTCAGGGTACCGAGCCTGAGCCTGGCCACCCTCGTGCCAATGCCGTCAAAAAAAAAGATGCTCGCAATTTATGTAAAAGCAATGTGATCAATATCACTGTTAACGATGTCGGGTCGACCTACGGCTTCGAACTAGTCAACAACAACGAAGACAGAGAAGCTCTTCTTCCCGTGCTATTTTATTTTGACAACGTCAATTTCACGATCAGTGAGAATGAATTTTCACTTTCCACGCTATAGCCTGTCTGACGATCTACAAATCTAGCGTTGCATTTTCCACTGCCCAGCGACTCCTTAGATCTGTCCGGGGCATGTTCACTTGAAAAAGGCCGGCCTATGACCATAGGATACGGAGACAGCCCGGGTTCAAATGTGCCCCCATTCATCATCGATATGGGGACGGAAAATGACACGGAGGTCGGTTTCTTCAAGGTCTTCTTATTCAGGAAGGTCCCTGCGTCCTTGTATTCCATTCAGCAGCAGGAGTCGGCATTCTGGAGGTCGCGGGGGATGAAAGCCTTTGCCCCACGGCCACACTTTGACGAGCTCACTGGCGGTTGGGGGGCGATCACCGTGACCGTCATTCAACGAAAAGGCCGCCCGCAGATGGGCCCGGCTAGATGATAGCTGGCAGCATCTGGAGGGCCCTCGGTTTTTAGAACTAGAACGGCTGGTCGCGTAGTTTTCTGCGATGGACAGTAAATAGAACCATGTTTAATTAGGGTGGAATGGACACGCAGCGCCGCGCGGCTGTCACGCCAGCTTAACGCGTAGCGGACCCGATACGCGTGCTTGGCCGCGCTCAATCATGTACACGCGCACCGCCGCCGGCGATGTCGGCGTCAGGCGCCGCGTGCTCGAAGACGGCGGCTGACGTGCGTGCGCCTGCTAGCTGCCCGCGGGCGAGGTTTGGTCAAATGAAACAGGCGCGCCCGAGACACGCGGCGTACGAGCGTTGCCACGCACACGCGAACGACGACGGGCGCCAATTGTATGACGTCGGAAGTGCATCGCGCACGTACGCGCGGTGGCAGCGGCTCGGCGCCGTGCGCCGATGGTGGGGGCGCTTGGATCGGAATACTTAGCAGGTGCAGGCTGGATATGCAGGCTCCTTTACCGACTCATATGATGGCATGGTAGTCGTATGGGGGATGGATAGGGACTGTGATATTAATTACTTACTATCACTCGCCCGCTGGTTGCGGCGCTGTTATTGAAATATAAATAAGTTCATATTCGGAGATGTTTGCACGCACTACGTCTGCCTTCGGTCGATTTGATTTTCTTCGTGTGGGCTTGGAGATGTATGGCATAGTACCGTCGTGATTTTCGGGCACCCGACTCCACTGGGCGTAGAGTGAGTGCGCCTGACGTATTCTGCGGGTGGTTACCCGAATGCGCGCTGGACTGAGATAGCCGCGCCTGCGCGCTCCGTTTAAGATGTAGAGAGATGAGCCCGCGCGGCGCGCGCTGCTGGCAGTGTGCGGACCCGGTAGGCGGGGTAGGCGGGCGCGCTTGCACCTCGCTTGCAACGACACGGGCCTGGGTGTCGTGCGATGCGTTTTCGCCGTTGCGATCACGCCGGGAAGGAGGAGCAGCGCAAGGAGGGTACCTGAAGGGCGGTGGACAGATTGTTGACCTGCACACTGTGGGATTCTAGTGCGCGACTGCCTGCAGGCGACATGTCCGACTGCGCACGGCGAAACGACTGCGTCGATATCCCTCACAACGCGTCGCGTACAGGCGCGGCGCGGCGTCAAGGTCGGGCTCTTTTCCCAAACCGGATCGCGCACAGCTGAGTCCATAGACGACGGCTAGCCCCCGCCTGGCGGTCCACGTCGGTCTACCGACCCAATTACACGAAAAGGACTGTGCCCGTGCTTGCGTGCGCGCGCGGTAGTATCCTGCAGCGCCGGGGGTGAGTATGAGCCCCCTGTGCCCAACAACGGGCGAAAAAAGGATAGAAGGGAGTCCAGTGTGATCACCCCCCGCCGGGGACTCGGGCGCGTACTCCGGCGCGGCGTGGGTGGTCTGCGGTGGGAGGAGGGGACCGTATACGGGCACCCGGCGCTCGCGCAGTGCGCACTGCCCGTCCGTGCGGTGCACAGACCACCCCATACTATCCAAATCGGCGTCTGCGCTCCCGTTTATCTCGGATTGACCGCGCCGTTTACCCGCTCAGCTGCCCCGAAGGTAGGATAAGAAGTACCGGATGGGGGCCCGGGTGCGTAGAGGCACCGCGGATTGCGTCGCCCGACGCGACGCGGCGCGCAGGGCGGGTGTCTAGCCGGCGTTGTGTTGTCGGGGGCTGGGCGCGCAGCGGATTCGGACGCACGCGCGTTGCCTCGTATCCTGTACACGCGCGCCTGTTGACCGCCGGCGGTTGCGGTTTGGCCAGATGGGGCGCACGCGGGGCACCGGTGTAGCTAAGCAAAGTGTCGACATAGGTACTTATCGGGCGCCAGTCATACGGCGTCGGAAGTGCATTATTTACGTACATATACATAAGTAGAGTGTCATTTACACACATATCGTCGCGAAGGCGACGGCACGCCGGTGGGAGCTGGGGATCGGAGCAGCCAGGCGGGCTCCGCAGGTCCATGTGGCGCTGCGCTGTGCGCGGGCTGCGATATATGCATAGAGGAGAGTACGTGGGTGCGTTGACCAGCCGCAGGCTGGGTACCCGAATGCGGGCTTGACTGGGGTGTGCGTACGAGCCTGCGCGCTCCGGTTAAAATGTAAATAGACGAGCCCGCGCGGCGCGGGCTGGGGGGATGTGCGGCGGTGGGTGGGGTTGCGAGCGCTGGGTGCTGGGTGCTCATGGAGTGGGGAGGTGGACGGGGAGGGGAGGCGCCGGTCGCGCGCGAATCACTGGAGCGCGAGCACCGAATGCGTCTGAGTGCGCAGAAGGAGGCCAGGCGACACGCTGCGAGGGGGATCTCGGGCTGGCCGGGGAAGTAGGAAGAGGATAGAGCGCCCGCGCACGTGCCTCTAGCGCCCATGGGGCGTGCGGCGTGCAACCGCAGCGCAGTATACTTAGCGAACGTCCACGCGCGCTGCCTCGGAGTCCATGCAAATAGGCGCGGTCGGAAATACGCTTTCCGCGTGCCTTCTACCTCCAGCGAATTTCTCGGATTTTTTCTTCGTGTGTCGGTGTGGGGGTGTACGGCAAACCGGCGCGAGTTTCAAACACCCGGCCTACACAGTTCAAACACGGGGAATTGGGTGGAATCGGAATTGTATCTTCCCTTCATTGGGGATCGTCTCGCTTCGAATATCTGACGATCCGGTCAAATAGCTGTCCCTGCTACCTGCTATTATATACGCGTGGTCCCGCGAGAGTAGGAACAACCGGGCGTGGTTTTTGTAGCGAAAATGGATTCTTTGCGGGTTACATTGAGCGCTGTGCAGGATGAGAAAAGTCGTGGGGGCCAGCGCCTTCGCGGTGTGCGCAGATGAGATGGGCGCCCGGGGTGCGGGCACCGCTACGCACATGCAGGCGAGGAATCGCGCGCCAATCATGCACCGGCGGACGTGCATCGCGCATACAAGTAGCGTCGCGCACGCACGCGCGGTGGGCCGTACGCGTCTCCTGCAGACAGCGTTTCGCCGCGGGCCGCGGGCCGCCGGCAGTACGGGGGCGCGCTCGCGCATGTGGGTCTGGGGTATAGGTGCGTCCCGGACGCGCGCGGGGGTGGGGGCGTGGTTGTGCGCCCGGCTGTGTGGATTGTGTACACCCTTTGATTTGCACGGCGTGGACCTGCCCCGCCCGCGGCGCGCGCTGTGTGCATGGAAGGCGGCCGGGGCGCGGGTGCCTCCTGGCGTCGCGCCTGGAGCGTAAATTGGCGTGCGACGCAGAATATCCATGCCGTATCGGGCGCTCAGTACATGTTCATATTTCTATTGCCAGTGCCACTATATAATTCGCACCCTGGATGGCGCGGCGCCTGTTCCAGCGGCGGTGGGTGGGGCTTTCGGCGCTACGGGGAGAGGGATATGTGCGTGTGGTGGCCGTGCGGGTGGTTACCCGCGAGGATTGAGATAGATTGCGCATACGTACGTACTGGTACGACGCGGGGGTGCCGGGGTAGCACTGGCGCCTGCGCGCTCCGATTATGTAAAATGGAATAGAGGAGCCCGCGCGGCGCGCGGAGGTGTGCGAAAGGGGAAGGGAGGTGGGGTATGTGGGCGCTGGGTGCTGGGTGCTGGGTGCTGGGGGCCCGTGGGGCGGGGAGGGGAGAGGCGGGGCGCGGGAGTGGGAGAGGCAGCGGCGCGGCTGACGAAGTGGTACGTGTGCATCGAGCGCGTTGGGGTAGGACAGGCGACGCGCTACATGTGAGGCGGTGGGATCCCGGGCTGCGCGGCTGCAGTGGAGCAGCGCCTACGTGCATACTTCTAGCGCCCGGCGTCGCTATGGTGCATGGGGATCTGGAAGTCCCACCACAGCACAGTATACATACATAGCCAGCGTCCAAGCGTGCTGCCTCCGAGTCCACAGGCGCGGCCAGAAATACGCTTTCCCCGGGCGGCCCGGCGGATGCAGGGCCGCCTTTGTGCCCCCGCGTGGCTGTGCCGCGCTTAGCGAGCGGAGACAAAAGAAAGGGCGGAGACAAAAGGGCAGGGCAGGACAAAAGGCGCTGGCTGGCGGGCGACGTGCGGAGGCGAGACAAAGCTGAGAGAAAGGACAATAGCCCTGCACGATGGGAGGCGATATCGCAAGCGGGGGCGTAGCACAAACGCAAACGACGCCGGGCCCGACGCGCGTGGGGGCCCCCGCGGGCGCGTAGCGCGGAATTATGTGCGCGTTGCAGCGGGCCCGGGTGCAGGCCCGCACAAAGGCCTTTGTCCATATGCGCTTCGAGGAACTTGAGCTTGGAGTTGTGCAGTTGCCAGTGCGCTTTGAGTTCGAGGCCGCGCCGGCACGGGACCGCACTGGGCAAGCACGGCACAACACCGGGGGCTGTCCCATCGCCCATCTTCCCTCGCTCCTCCCACCCACCTCCTTTGTCCGTCCCCTCCCTGCTTTCGCCCTCCGCTCGCCCTCATAACCCCCCCTCTGGGCCGGCTCTTCCCCCACCCACCTCCCACCCCCAAATCCCAAACTCAACTCAAACTCAGCTCAAACACAAGCGAAACCCACCACACGACCGATGTCCCGCCGCGACAGCACCGACTACAAGCCCGCGCCTGCCCCGCCTAGGAGCAAGCATCGCTCCCTCGTCCCCGCGCCCGGCCTCGCCCCCGCCGTGGCGCCCGCCGCGCCCCTGCCGCCCCGCACAGGCACCGCCGACGTGCGCGAGCGCAGCGCGTTCCGCGGCGCGGCGTGGAAGCCGCGCCGCCTTGAACTCGACGGGGATGTGTTGAGTATCATCAATGTGCGTGTTGCCTTTGTGCTGGCGCAAGCCACCGTGCCACCGGTGTTGATATTGCCGCGGACGCTGATGCTGATGTTCTATGTACGCAGCCCGCGACCGCGAAGCGCACCCGCGTGCCCCTTGCCGCGATCGTCGCCATCGAGCGCACCGACCTCGCCGCGCACGCGCTCGGCATCCGCCTGCGCGCCTCCTTCACCCCTTCCCCCAACACCCCCTCCACGAACAACCGCAACACCAAACCAAAGCCCACGGGGAAGACCCAAACGCTCGCCCTGGCGTTCGCGACGGACGCGGCGCTGTACGACTGGCAGGACGACCTCTACGCGCGCAGCCCGCTCGGGCGGTACACCTCCGGCCCGTTCGACTTCGTGCACAAGGCGCACGTCGGCGCGGACGTCGCGGGGAATTTCGGGGTGCGTGCTGGGTGCTTTCTCTGTCCGGTTTCGCTCTTTGTCCGTTTTCGTTCGTTGTTCTGTGATTTCGTGCTTTGTTCGGGGGGCTTTGTTCGGGTGGCTTTGTGCGGGTGGTGGCTTTGTTGGTAGTGGTGTGTGATGCGGTGGGGTGGGGTGGCACATCGTGTGCTGTCCGGTGGCATCTCTTTGTGCTGTCCGGTGGCATCTCCCTGTGCTGTGGCATTCCCTCGTGCGAATGCGGCTTTGCGTCTGCACGCTGCGATGCACCTCGCCCCCCCCCCTTGTCCTTCCTTCCTTTCCCTGTCCTTCAGCCCCGTCCCGCCCCTTTCCCGGCCCTACCGACCGGCGGTGCAGCCCTGCCCCCCACCGCCCAGCGCGCTACCCCGGGCCCGGGTCCGGCGCCGAGGCCATGGCCGGGAAGGGGCGACGCGATCGGGCGCGCTAGATGCGTCGGCTCGTGATCATGCGTGGTTTTGATGATGATGATGATCATCATCGATGATGGCGGTGGGGGTGGCTATTCTTGGCGCGCCTCGGCGAGGTGCCTCGGCGGGGCGCGTCGCGGCGCAGGTCGTGCCAGTGAATGGTGTTTCGCGTGTCCGCCGTCGTGTGTCCGCCGTCCTGGCTTCGCGCGCTCTTTTTTTTTTTTTCTTTTTTTTTTTGCGCCCTCGCTCTCGGCCCCGTTTTTGCTTCCTCCCCTCCGTACGCATGCTGACCCCCTTTGCTCTCCCCAGGACGCGAACATCCTCCCTATCTACGCGGAGATCATCGGCGGCGCGGCCGGCGCGCTTGCGCCCGCGCCGCTGCTCGCTGGTAATGGCGCCAAGACGACTGGGAACAACACCCACAACACCAACACCAACAACACCACCACCGCCGCCGCCAACACCCACAACACCCACAACACCCACACCACCGCCAACATCAACAACAACACCGCGCCCACCAGCACCAGCAGCAGCAGCAGCGCACCGCAGCTCGCCGCGCGCGCGGTCGTTCGCCTGCCGGGCGACGGGGTCCTGGCGCGGTTCTTCGGGCGCGCGCGCTGGGTTGTGTTGGGTGCGGCGGGGGTTGTGGTTCATTCGGGTGCGGATCAGGTGGGTTTTTTTGTTTTTTGGGTTCGTTGGTTGTTGGGGGGTTGGAGCGCCGGCGCGTGCTTTAAGCGCGCGGGCACCGGGCCGTCGGGCGCCAGCGCATCCGCACGCGTCGTGGGCCGGCGCGGCGCGCACTTTCTGCTCGCGCTCTTCGGCGCGCATGTGCCCACCGTGTCGTCGGGCGCCAGCGCATCTGCACGCGTCGCAGCGGCGCGGCGCGCACTTTCTCCGCGTACTCTCCGTCTCGCATACATCCAATCCAGTTAGGACATACGCTGACGCCTCTTCTCTCCCATCTACAGAGCACCCCGCCCGCGCTCACCATCCCGCTCGCGGCCATCGCGCGGTGCGTCCCCGACCCTGCGCGTCCCCGGGCGCTTGAATTGCAGATGATGCGCGGGGGTGCGCTGGGTGCTGGTTCTGGTGCGGCTGTTGGTACTGGTGCGGGTACTGGTGCTGGTGCGGGTGTTGGTGCGAGCGTGCGCCTAGTGTTCGCGCGCGCGGAGGAGGCGGCGGCGTGGGGCGCGGGCGTCGCGGCTGAGGGGAGGAGGCGCGTCGAGGTGGAGGTCGCTAAAGCGAGGGAGAAGGAGGTGGCTAGGGCGAGGGAGAAGGAAAAAGAGAGGGAGAGGGAGGCTGCTAGGGCGAGGGAGAGGGAGAGGGGAGGGGAGAGGGAGAAAGAGAGGCAGAGGGAAAAGGAGAGGGAAAGGGAGCGGGTGGGGGACAGGGACAGGGACAGGGAGCGCCAGGCGCGCCGCGAGTCGCGTGGGGAGAGAAGGCGCAGTGTGCAGCGCGCGGGCGTGTGAGCGCTGCGGTTCCCTTTTTTTGTTTTTCTGTTTGCTTTTTTTTTGTGGGGGGGGGGGGAGGCGTCCGCGGGCGGATGTGCGTTGGTGAGGAGGGGGAGATTTAGTTTTGTTCGGTTTCTGTGTACACGCCTGCGCCTGCGCGCGTCGCGCGTTCTCGTTTTGGTTCTCGTTCTGGTTCTGGTTCTGCTCCTTGTTTCGCTGTACGATTTATGTCTTCCTACGCCCTCTGGTCCCGTCTACCCCATACCTCCATTCCCCAACCATCCATCATCCGACTTCCATCATCCGCCTTCCTCTTCCACGCCTCCACATCCTCCCACCGCCCACTCATCCATCCACACCTCCACACCTCCATCACCCACATCCACACCACACCGCCCACCCGCCCGCCCACGCACGCACGCACGCCCCACATGTACACGCCGCCCATGCACGCTCTGTTCGCACGCCCGCCATTTTTTCATTTTATTGATGTACATTTATTCGTCTCGCTTATTTGCTCGTTCGCTTGGCCTTTTTGCACGCGCTTCTTCTGTTTGCACCCATCTTACGCACCCCACCTCCAACTTACTCCCATCTTACACCCCCACCCCATCTTACGCCCATCTTACCGCCCTTGCACCCCCCTTACACCCCCTTACATCCATATTACCCATCTTACCCCGCCTCGCTCCCTACCGCACATCCTCCCGCGCTAAGTCTTGAAGCAGCTCTCCCCCGATTTCGGTGCGCCATGGGCGCTTGTACTTGTTTTAGTTTTGTAGTCGACGATGAATCGATGATACACGATGCATGATGTCGCGTCGTGTTGTATGTGTTCGTATGCTTTGCTGTGTGCCCACGTCGCGAGGAGGAATTGGTCCATTGCCTGTCTCGAATCGAATTGCGGATACTCCGCGGATTGTGCCTTCAACGAGGCCATCGACGCATTGAATGAGTCGTCCGCTAGAGGAGGATAGGAAGTAACGTCTATTCGCACAAAGTGCGAATATTTGTGCATGGCCGCGCCTACATAGTCATCTATGTGCAATGAGTATTACACTCCCCCTCAATTCAGTGCAGAAAATAAATCGCGAACATCCATTCGCACTTTGTGCGAACGTCTCTGTGTGCGTGCACGGTCCTCTACACATTGACTATTACAGTGCACAAAAGTATTTGGAAGATAGAAATTAATGATAGAGGCACGAGACAGTGGGTGGCAGAAATCGAAGCAGAGGTTCGTGCACGTATTTTGGTAGCACTCCTAAAAGTTCACAGAAAGGGTCAAGTCGTCCGCTAGAGGAGGATACCGGTGTGCTCTGTCTACTCTGGTGGTACGGCCGAGCTATTTGATTGTGTTAATGTGCACGAAGGGACAGGCGGCGGAGCGGCGTATGCGAGCGCCTGAGCGCGGGCTGGCGCTGGCAAAGTATATGTATAGCGCACGCGCGGTGTGCCGCCGGCGTGTGTGTCGATTCGCGAAGCGGCGACCGGCGCCCGCCCGCCCGGCCTTATAATCATGTGCTGGGCGCTCGCCCGCGATGCTCAATTGCAACACCGCGTACGCGTACACGCAACGCGCGTCTCTTAGACATGTAAGTCAGGGAGCGCCGGCGCTTGCGTCTTCATCGGGTGGAGCGTGCGCAAACGACGCAGCGCGCAGAGCGCGCATCGCGGCGGGTGAATCGATGAAGGCGCGGGTGGCGGAGGTGTTGTGCGTCGAGGGGGCGGGAGGGAAGGGGCGGGGCCGCATCTTCATGAGCCGCTGGGTATCTGCCCTGCGCACGGCGGATTTTATCAGCGCGTGTATCGGCGGGGGCGGCGCACTGCCGCCCTGTCTGTGCGGTCGAATCTAGAGCAGCAAGGACCCGCCGGGCTTCGATTCTGCTTGTTTGGCTCTCGTATGATGCCCGCAGACGCGCGTGTGTGTGCAGTACGCAGGACGGCCTGGTGTGGACGTGGATGGCGCGCGTTGCAACACCCAGTCTAGCTACGCCGTTCCGGTCGACCGGCGAACGATGGCTCACCGTCAGAAGATCGTCCGTCTGGCGCTCGAAGGGCACATGCCGACGGCGTCATCGCATGAAGGAGGCCAAAACGCACTGACGTTGCGACGCATATCAACAAAACACCACGCACTCTGAATCTCCAGCCAACCGCCCTCCGATCCCCGCGGCCCGTCCCACAGATCGCTGGACAGGCGTCTAATTATAAGGTAGATCAGCAGTGGCGCGCGGTGGGTGTAGAAATAGAAAAATGCGCAGTCTCGATTAATGAAAGAGAGAGAGGTGCGATACGCGTTCTCTGCAATAAAAGAGCAGGCGAAACGGATAGCCTATGGGGCACAGGCACCGCGCTGGCGCAAGTAATCGCGCACAGACTCGGTGGTCGACTTGGGATGTCAATCGATCACGGCGTCCGATGCCGAGGAAGCCTTCGCTTAGCCTCAAGTGAAGATGAGATAACCACGCGCTTCTGCGCGGCCCGTATATATAGCCACTGCGGGCTGGGAAGGCCAGCTATGTATAAGCCGGAGGTTAATGGCCTCACCAAAGCGCGCTTGATTCTTCCCATCCTCGCCGTCTTGTCGTCATGAGCAGTGACTTGGGCACGAACATCAACCCGACGTACGGCGCGTATCTCGTAGGGACTGTTCTGTCGTACATGTATGTGGATGTC
This sequence comes from Hypholoma sublateritium FD-334 SS-4, assembly GCA_000827495.1. Classification (NCBI taxonomy): domain Eukaryota; kingdom Fungi; phylum Basidiomycota; class Agaricomycetes; order Agaricales; family Strophariaceae; genus Hypholoma; species Hypholoma sublateritium. The sequence goes on from KN817563.1 coordinate 220,375, forward strand.
CGCTGGAATGCATGCCGCGCTGACAGGGGGTCGAGTCTGCTGGGCGTTACGTGTCTTCAAGTGGGTGCGGCCGCATGTGCGGGGCATGCGTCGTGGCTCACCTGGCGCAGACGTATATGTATTTTAGGACATACAGGGATGGCCTCCTAATCCAAGCAACGGTACGAATTATCTCCCCCATCCTGCAGTGAGCCAGCGCTGATTTATAGTTACGGAAATCTACTAGATCGTATCTCTATTGTCTGCCAACCTGCGTTCTGTCTCTTTCAGCGCCTGACGGCACCTCTAGATTTTTTGAGCTGGTGCACGGCGCACTCAGCATGCACATCCTGTACTTCTACCTGATTCATAGTTTCTTCAACCCATCTGAGACTCTGCAAAGTATTTGGTTAGTAAATTCGTCTCCGTGGTATATAGTATAGTCTACTGAATCTTCGACGCCGATTTCTCAGGTCCCTCAACGTGAGTTCCCTTACTCTCCACTAAAATATAGATGCTCAGCATATCATAACCTCCCAAGGTTATGTTCGGCATCACAGTACGTCCTGCGTCGTGCATCGAGTTGTCCTCACACACATTGTGGCACAGGGATCAATCGTCCTCATTGTGCACTTATCATATGCAACGCGCATCTACCACGGTAAGTAAGCGTACCGAGCAACGGATTCCCAGCGCAAAGACAACTGATCAAATTAAACGGTTATTTCAGTATCGGGAAGGAGACGGTTCATCCCAATATGCATCGTGCGTCCTTACTCTACAGTAGCATGCCAATCTCCTTACGAATCCGCACTTAGGCCATCTTTTCATTTGGAAATTTCTGTAAGCGTCCATATTGATTTTAGCCGTCCTCTCTGTGAATTCACCCTGTGGTTCTCAGCACTAGGATGGGGTGCGCACGTCCTCTGAACCTCCTTCCTTGTCTTTCGGCTCACACACCGTCTATTTTTGGCGCGTAGCTCTGATGGGCGAACTGTGAGTCCGCTATGTATGCGCGCTGAGATGCGCGCGGCAGACGCTCATCCTCGCCTAGATTCGCGCACCCATTCGTGCAGACTCTCAGCGGGAGACTCGAAGTGCGCCACGGGTCGAGCTCCCATCCGCGCGGACCGCTGACGACGTGGCTATATCATTACTTATACAGGACCTCGCAAAGGCGATCCTCATCTCCAGCGCCGTCATCGACCTCATTATCGCCGCGACGCTGAGCTGCTACCTGCACCGCGCGCGCACGGGGACAAAGCGGTGCGTCGCTCATGGTCTTCGGGATGGCACGGCTGACTACCAACGCGCGGTAGGACGGACAAGATTATTGATGGGTTAATGATCTACACGATCAACAACGGGGTTCTGACCAGGTCAGTGCGGGCCCGGAGATGCAGCGGCGCGGAGGACTGACGACGATCTGAATGCTGTTGCGCGGTGCAGTCTCTTCAGCACCGTCGCCCTGATCTTGGTGCGTGCATGATTGGATCTTGCTCACATTCTAACCCATTATCACACGGAATTAACGCGCGCACCAGGTGTTCACGCGCCCGAACGACCTATACTCCCTGGCCGTCTCCCAGATCATCGGAAGCCGTGAGCAACCCCCCGCACCCGACGCCGCGCGGCGCATCGTCTGACGCGCGCTCCCTGCTTGTGCGCAGTGTACTCCAACTCCCTGATGGCGACGGTCAACTCGCGGAAGAGCTACATGGAGTCCGCGGCGACGAGCCGCGCGGTCAGCTCGTACGCCCTGTCCGAATTCGGCGCGGCGAGCAACCCCGCGATGCGGGGTGCACTGTCCGTCGGGTCGGCTGTGGGTGCTACTACTGCCAATGCGCATCGCCAGGTACGCGTTATTCAGAGTTTGGGTTGTGAATGAAGCTCAGGGAACGGCGCGCAATTTTTATTGAAGCAAGATACACATTCTATGATACACACGGGATCTACGTTGGGCATCGACGACTATTCGGTTTGATAATGAGGGAGGAGCAAGCCTGGAGCCTGGAAGCCGCGGAAGTGTAAGTGATGGACAAGCACGCAAAGGTGGTGTTGAGGCAGTGTATGTATCATTACTGAGTGTAGTTTTCAGGTTCTACACGGTCTTCACAAAGATAGATATTTAACAAACGAGTTCTGATCTCTGGAGAGGTGGACAGTAGACGGCATCTTAATTATAGCGTTGCAGTACGAGTTACCAATTTTCACGCAGGGGACGGGAATTTAGCCGTGGACACATGCAAGACACTTGATGGCCTGCCAGAAATCTACGCTTCCGGGCCCGCAGCGTGCATCATCTCCTTCATAGATGCTGTGAAAGCTTCTGCGCCGCCGTCAGGGCCGTAGAACTGGGCCAGCACATGTTCGCTGATCTCCATTTTAGGGCGCGCACGACCCATCATCGTCCGCTCGAAATCCCTCAGGGTATCGTGGATCCGATTCCTCGAGGGCGGGTCGGGCTGCGAGAAGAGGCCGACGAGGGCCTTCCCGAGGTCGAGAGCATCGGCGAGGGCGAGGTTGACGCCTTCTCCGGCGGGAGCGGTAGCATGTGCCGCATCGCCTGTCGAATGGGTGTTTTCAACAAGGCAAATATTTACTAATGCACGGCGAACACTCACCAATAATGGTTACACCTGTCGTTTCTCCCGAGTCCCATGTAAATGACGGATTGAATGCGTAGATACGGCGCGGCGTCGCCGTTTCCTCTTCAGCAGCCATGATGAGGGCACTGTACTGCTCATCCCAGCCTTCATACAGGCTGAGCAACCATTGTCTCCTCTGCCCCACTTCGGGCCAGGGCTCTTCATGCGGGATTTCAGCGTGCGCAGAGATCGCGGCGTAAACTCGACAGTGCCCGCCCGAATTCATCTGGGGAAATAGACCCTTGCCGTCGCTCAGGACGACGCATGTGCCGTTGCCAATCAATGCTTTGAGGCTCGGAGTAAGGTTGGCGGGCGCGATTTGCAAGTCGTACATCGTCACGCCCGTATATGCAGGCTGCGTCGAATGCATGAGCGGTCGCACACGACAGAATGCACCGTCGGCGCCGATTAACAGCGCGGTGTGGACGGCTGGCTGGGATTTAAATATAATTTCGTACGTGTCGGGTGACAGGGCCCTGACTTCGGAGACGCGGTGGTTCCACTTGACGGTGCCGGGCGCCAGGGAGTCAAGGAGAATGGCCCGCAGGTCAGTCCTACAATATAAGTATCACGAGTTATTGTTTAGAAGCAGTGGTCAAGCGGCGGGAGGCGAAACTTACCTGTCTATCTCTGGCCGCCCCTTTGTCGCTCCCCCAGGCTGCAGATCGTCGTTCTCGTCGAACCAGACCTTACCGGTCTTGTCCATGATCTTCATCGCCTCTGCCGGCCCAGTGCGCATCTTCGCTTGCGCGGTTTCCAGCAGCGCGGTCTCCCGCAGCGCGAGTAGGCCGGTCTCCTCGTGCAGGTCCAGCGTGCCGCCCTGGTTTCTGCCGCCAGATGAAGCCTCGCCTTCGTACACGACACATGGCAAGTTGTGGAGCTGGAGGTATCGAGCGAGCAGCAGGCCGCCTGGACCGCCGCCTACTATGGCGATGGGAGAGTCGAGTCGGGAAGGCGAGGACATGCCAGCAACGAGAAATAGCAAGCTCTTTTGTAGTGACAAGCGCGGCGTATATGGTGAACCGATTTGTTCAGTGGTGGTCCGCTTTACGCGTCCACATAGCTGTTTATATATGTAGCGTGTTGCGACCGTCGGTCGCTCACAGCTGCCGGAGGGAGACGCAAAGAGCTTTCTGATGGCGGCCGCGTCGCGATAACGCGGCTGGCGAGAGGGTGGCGTGGCTCTACTGCCGCCAGTGCCGTAGGTTCTAATTTTGTACTGATCTCTCAGTTAACATGTGTGAACTATTTATGCGAATACTAGTCAAATACAAGTAATAAGTATTCTTCCCTATCGCTCCGCAAGCTCCAGCAGGATTAATTATATTTATCTCTGATCCTCTAAAAATCGTGCGGCATTCGAAAGATTTTCGCCAGGTGCCGGCCGTCGCCAGCAAGTCGGTTGAAAGCGCGCGCTTATTATATTTCCTAATTTAGTGATTAAGTCTATTAATAGACAGACGCAGCGTCATTCGAAAAGTCAGCGAGCAAGCGCAGCTGAAAGCGTTTGAAGGTATCAACCCAGACCTCCAGAATTGCTTGTAATATAGGAAGCCACAACACGTCGGGGTACCGGGTTGCTTTCCCTTTGTTGTAAAAACGAACATGCCACCTCGATATTGCTTGATTTGGACCTGTGTGCACAATAAAAGCCCGTGACTGGAAGGAACGACCGTGGTTCGTTTCACTCTTCTGCAGCGATTCCTTCCTCTGAGTCCATACTCTGCCCATTTCATTGCTCGTAGAAGACCAATACGCAGCCTACTGCTCATGCCTATCATACATGGCCAAGAATACAGCACCAGATACAACGCCTTCGATCGATGGTCGCATAGCATCCAAGCAAACGAGGACGAGGACACAGCTCCGCAGATTCTATTTATCCCTAGCGCGTTACACAGCGGCTGCGCCGTGGCACGGTACGCGATCCCTCTCATGCCAGAGACCGCCTCAGCACCAGAGTCTCAGGAAACCAGCCACTTCGCCGAGGAGTACAGCATGGATACAGAGAGACCTGGGCCGGGGCGCGCCGTGGCACATACTTCGTCGGCTGCCGATACACAGGCGGCGCCAGGGGTGATCGCGCGATACCCCCCGCCCCAAGTTGCCGACGCGTGCGATGATAACTTCGCCCTCTCGTGGCCGGGTCTCGCAGCTGCAGTAGAGACCTTGAGTGGCGTGGCAATTGGCCTACCGACGAACCATGCGTGGCGCACGTACACAGGGGCGTCCATCCAGTTCGGGGCCCGGCGTGCAGACGGGGTAGTGTGCCCGGTGTCGCTCCTCGACTGCCAGCTGATGCGCGTGGCGCTACATGATGGGGAGAAGGAGCCCTCCTGTCTGAGCGCCGTGACGGATGGGCGTTTCCGTTTCCAAATTTCGGTGGGCCGTTCTTTCCGTATGTGGCTATTGAGCATGACTGACGCTGTGCGGATCGACAGTGGGCTGGGTACGAGGGCCTCCAGTGGAAAACACAGGTCGTTAACATCGGGCGGGGGATGACCACAGAGATCCTTGCGGCGCACATAGCCAAGCGCTACGCCGTGTTCATGGATGTTCGTTCCCGTCGCCCTTTTTGTTCCTGAATCTTCATGCTAACGCTGGCATTTCACGACAGTGCATCCGACTCGGCATCGGGCTACCCCTTTTCAAGTATCATCCATGCACCGATCCGCAGTGGAGGATTACCTGCGGCGGGGCAGTTAGCTTTGGACATGTGCGGATGGGCGAGATGATGGAGGACAGAGACGGTGTGTGGCACGCAACTATATATGTCGAGTACCCCATAGAGTGTGTTCGCGCGGTACTGGGGACGTGACGATTTGGTACGCCTTCTGATCAAGTTTAGAGTTAGCAGTCCATAGCGCGGTGTGTCGGTGTTGGCAGACCTGGCGGGTGGACGTGATTACAGGATACAGCCTCGTAACTACTAGATAACACTGTCAGTTTTTAGACAAATATAATACTTAATACTGCATTCGCATTGATGATTACCCTGTAATAACGTGCGGATCTGTAAATGAATTGAAAGCCACGCATTTGCTTGATGCACCGGACAATCCGTGTATCATGAGCGGGTATTCAGAGCAAAGGAGATATGCGCCGCCTGAGGCTGGTGCTCAAGGAGTGCTAGGAGGGGTCGTGGCACAGGCATCCCCAGCGCCCGGTGATCATGAAGATGACGGTTTGGGGCAAGTTTGAGCCTGGGCCGCCTGTCGTCAACGGTCAACCTGTCGTAGCAGCCGTACCGATAAATTTACCCATATGTCCCGCTCACACCAGGCCCACGCTTTGTTCGCTGTAAGTACTATACTGCCTCGCCGCGTACATGCCTAGGTGCCATACCCAACGCAAAGCCTTGTTTCCGTGCGACGCGCGTTCGACGGGGCGATTTAGGCAACGGCATTTGAACGGCGTGCGCACGGTCCAGGCATGAGTATGACGTCATGATGAATGTCACTCTATACTTAAACGCGGATGTTAGCCGTCCAACTAACTTTACTTTGCGGCAGCACCAAATACATAGTTAATGACTTCAATTTTGACTCCCATCTCACTCCCATTCCCCCCCTTCCTTTCCATCGAATTTAGTTTGGTTGGACCGGGATAACGAGCCTCTATCAAGCCTCTACACGTTGGGATGCTTTTGAAAGCTATCTGCACGTCGTTTGTCGGTTGGGCGGTCTTGGGAAGCGCCCAGCAATCATATCTAAGTATGTCGTCACACCTGACAGTGCACTGAACACTGGAATTCAATATTCAATGCCAACAGAAAACGGACACTGTTATGGCGATGACCTCTTTACACCTGTAGAAGATCTCCGCTCGGTGTTGTCTGTGGACGAGTTTACGACACTTGCACACCCCGCATTTCCGCGTTACAGCGTGCGCATGAAGAAGTCGACTGACTTCTGCGACACCACCGTCAGGTACGCGTTTCCCGTACCTCCCAGACATCCGATAGAACTAAACTAAACCTCCGATCATACACTGGCTATATCGACATTGAAGCCCGCCACTTGTTTTTCTATTTCTTCGAAAGTAGGAACGACCCAGACAAGGACGATGTAATCTTCTGGACCAACGGAGGTGCGTCATAGGTACACGCTCCCTATCAATCCCCACACGCTCGCCTCTTCCCCAGGCCCGGGATGTTCGTCTTCTCTGGGGCTGTTCATGGAGCTTGGCCCGTGCAGAGTACTCGACGCGAATGGGACAAAGTTCCATCCCGAATCGTGGAACTCGAACGCGAACATATTCTTTTTCGATCGGCCAATTGGTGTCGGGTTCTCGTACGCTGAATACGGCGAAACCGTCGTCACAACGGAGGAGGCTGCAAAGGACATCGCGTCGTTTATCGCCATCTTCTTCGAGAACTTCAGCAAATTCAAGGGCAGGGCGCTCCATATGGCGGGAGAGTCGTATGGCGGGCGCTACATCCCGGTGTTTGCGTCCGAGGTACACGATCAGAATGCGCGTCTCGTCGAGGCGGGGTTGACGCCTATCAATCTCCAGTCTGTCATGATTGGTAGGTGGACTCGTACTTCGTTTCTGACTTTGATCTGACTCTCATGTCGGCAGGAAATGGACTCACTGACTTCTACACCATGTTGGCAGGGTACTACGACATAATTTGCAGCCCCGTATCTATGGCGCCCATCCTCGACATTGCATCCTGCGTACGCATGAAGCAAACAGTATGACATCCACGTTCTCAAGCCTCTTGCCTTATCTGATACTTTCATAAGCTCCCGAGATGCCAAAAAACGATCAAAGAATCCTGTGTCGATATATTCGATGCGACTTCTTGCAGAGCAGCTGATATGTTCTGTGCAAATGAGATTTCGGTGCCGTTTTTCTCCACTGGTACGCTACGTTGTCCTCTTACTGGTAACTGGAGTACATGCGTTGAAACGAGACAGGTAAGAATCCGTATGACATCAGCAAAGACTGCGAGGGTGAGCTCCGAGATACACTATGTTATCCCGTCACAAAGTACACTTGGAACCTTTTCATATTCTATTGGCGGTTCACTAATTTCGTGACACAATTCAAGGCATGTTTCATCCTACCTCGACCGCCCCTCCGTCCGCGCGCAGCTCGGCGTCGATCCTGTCCTCACTGCCAACTTTTCCTCGTGCAGCGACGAAATGGGCTTATCCTTCGAGGCAAGCATGGACGGGCACCGGTTAACGTACCTCTATGTTGCAGCGTTCCTCGAGCGTGGCGTGCGCGCGCTGATCTACGTGGGCAAGAACGACTGGATCTGCAACCACGTTGGCAGCGAGGCGTGGACGCGCGCACTTGAGTGGTCGGGGCACGCTGAGTTCGCTGCGCGCGTGGAACGTCAACGGGATGCAGGCTGGGATGACGCGCAGTGCGCGTGGTCTGACATTTGCGACGATTGAGGGCGCGGGACATATGGTGCGTCGATTTTTTTTGTAGGCCAAATTATTAGGGCGGTTTTCTGATGTACTTTTCATTACTCCAGGTTCCGTACGACAAACCCAAGGAAAGCTTGGAGATGGTGAACAGGTGAATGCACGGAGAGTCCCTGTAAATCAACTAAACACGCGATTAGTGTATTCTAAATCTCTAAAAGTCATTTACCCGATTGCTCATTGAATACGCGTACCAGCCTGGCTTGCTATATCACTTCCCTGCTAGTCGCACACCACTTGAAAAAATCTAATGGGATATCACTTGGATATATGTACGCTATATATACAGAGTGCAAAAACATGTATTCAGCGTACATAGCATGTATGGAAAAAATACAGTCTGTAGTGATGTGGGCGTATAATGGGCGAACATGTGGCCATTCATTCATCTACTGCAAAGGGGCCCACGTCCCGAGCCATGACGGCGCACATTCATAGCCATAGCGGGATCCACGACATCATCGCCGCCGTCCATGCAACCAACGACGCCTGCCACAACGCCAGGTAATGAGTGTACCAGGCACACCACGTCGCATTGTTCACTTGCCAGTACTCCGTGTGCGGGGGTGGCACATGGGGCTGTATAGCATGCAACTCGTCGACATTGTCGAAATTATATGGATCAGGAATGATATCATCCTCCCAGTCCGTGTCTCGGTAGAGGCTCCCGCACGCCTCGGAGTCAGGTGAGGTGCATGAATTGAGCGGGAGCAGCAGTTCCTGTCCTTTTTCTATTTCCTCTGGTTTGGAATATCAGTTCGAAGACTTACATTCATGTAGGCTTTGGATGCGCACCTTGACCTGGTGCATAGCAAGTTGCGTGACTTGCATGGGTCGGGAAGTGTACAAATGGTCCAGGTAGTAGGGCCTCAGCGCGCTCTCGTGTGGCGCACTGATTTTCCTTCCGTCGCTGGCTTAAATTTCTGTGGCGAGCCCGCGCGCAGCGAGTTTTTTTTACGGAGACGCAGTTTCGAGATCAACGATTCCAGTCGCTTCATTCCCCGTTGAAGGATATTTGTGTCTGACTCTGTCAAGCGTAGAAACGGCCCCTCCATTGACAATGAGGAGCCCCGGTTGCATCTGGACGGGTGGTCTTAGTTATTACAAATTCGAAAGAGCTGCGCGGGAAGTGATGGCCTGGACTCACCGCAAGCACTGACGATACTCTAGATGGATGAAGCTAAGGTGATCATCGCAGCGGAGCACAAAGTTGTTGACGAAGTGGACCTGGTTGCGCTCGGTGTGCACGTAGTCACGGGCGACACTAAAGAAGGTACCGCCATTGATGTTAATATCCGTAGCAGAGTCGAGCATGGTGTTTATCTGGTGACTATGGCGCCTTGCGCAGGCAGCTCTGGGAGGTGGCGGGGCGAAGCCTGCGCTTGCAGGTCTTTAAATATGATTAGGACATGGTGCCGGCGTGTGTGTCAGGATTAAGTAGCTCCTCCATTTACTTATCTGTGCAGAGCTGTGAAGTAGGCTCTGTAGATGAATTTCAAGGGCAAATGGTTGGCGAAATTTCCAACAAATGGCAGACTTCTCAGCAAGTTGGGGCTTCCCTGGACCGCCCATTTTAGCGACAATTCGGAGAGAGTACTTTAGCGCTCAACGTTGCAACATTCAACGCCAACTTTTGCTCACGATGGTCGATCGTGCACCAACTTCCAGAAGCGAAAAGATGTCTTAAGCGCGCCGTGGTATCTGTCAGGCCCCTTCAAAGTTTTGTCAGTTCGACGTTGAAAGCAATACAGATATTTGACAGATCTCCCATTTTTTGTGTAGTTGTTTTGCATGGTGTTGGATATGCAGAGAAAAATTTCGTGCGTCCGGCGCTTATAACTTGAATACAACTGACCGTATAACACCGCGCGCGCTAAATAGCCAATTATGTACTACCTGGTATCGCCTACTAGTAATACCTGGTTTTACCTTGTCGTATGTGTTTATATGCAACTATAGCCAACGAGTGTCAACGGAAACAACAAACAAGAGAAATAATGATAAAAAAGACGAAACGCAGCCTAAACAGCGTTCAAAGGTTTAAAAAGGTGAATACGTAAGGGAGATCGTCCGTACCCATGCCACGCTAATGTAATAGTAATGGTAAATATATGCATCCAACACCAAGCCGTCGTTGCGGATCCATTCATTACCTGCCAGTCCAGTCCATTCACACCCCCCACCCTCCATCCCAGCAAACACCACATCGGCTCAGTACCGCTCACCGCTTTGTGGCGGGTAACCCCGCCCACCGTTCTTGCCGACGCCCGGCGGCCCGCCGCCGTACAGCTGCGCACCACCAACTCCGCCGACGAGACTCGGTGCGTTCGCGCCGCCACCCGTCTTGTACCCCGGGTACGGAATTCCGCCGGGTGCGCCATGCGCGCTGCCACCGGAGAAGCTCGAGGGGTAGCCAGGGAGCGGCGGGGGCATTGGGTACCGTTCGCCGGAGGACGAGTCCTCGTCGTAGTCGCCGCCGGAGGGTGCGAGGAGCGGGTCCTTGACTTCCCAGACGGCGGCTTTGGAGCCAACGGAGAACTCGAGATCTTCACGCTGTTGTAGGAATGGTTTTAGCATGTGAGGAAAAGACGATGGAGTGGTAGTTGAACATCCCCGCGAGGCAAAAAGGAGGTATATCGAGGAAAGAATATTTTCAAGATTAAGAATCAAAATGACGCACCGTGATATCATCCCAGTACTTGTAAACCATCATCACGCTCAAGAGTATGCATAGCGTGAAGAAGAAAAGCCCATCGATGTAGTGCTTGATCGCGTTGCAGATCGTTACGCTGAACGCGAAAAGGAGAACCTGTGCGCCTGCGAAGAACGCCGTCCCGAACACGATATCACCAATGGGCCAGCGGTCCTCGAGCGTGCGGAAGACAAGGATAAGCTGCAGCACGATGTACACCGGTACGCAAACAAGGGGCCAGAGCATGTAAATGATGAAAAGAGCGAGCGGTTTCGTGTAGTCGAATCCAAACTTTTGCTTAAAGGTGGCGATGGCGATGAAGAAAGATACACCAAAGACAATGAGACATGCTATGCGCAAGAACTAGACGGAAAAATTTCGTTCAGTCGTAAATATGTGTAGCTGTGTAAAGACGCACCCAAAGCGATAGCGGTGTGCCATCTTCTGCAAATTGGAAACCGACGAAAGCGTTGATCAGTATACAGCAGTATATAGCCGCCACTAGACCGGTATAAACAGCTGTAAACCACTGGGATATAGCATGAGAATTTAGAGCATTAAAACCGCGGAAACATCGTCAACGTACAGGATATACAGCGTTTGCGGTGGGGATAACGCCAGAGTCGAGGAAGAGAGCGAGGAATTCGATAGCCATATACATCCAGAAAAACATGACGATTTCTTTCCGTCCGACTGCCGTGTATTTACTCCGGATGTGCAAGATCATGATCGCAGTCATGATGATAGCGACGATGTGGACGAAACACGTTGCTTGAGGAGAATGTCAGCCTCGTTTTCCCAAAACAAAAAAATCGACGACACGGATTGCAAGGGAGAATAGAACATGACATACAGGGTTGGAAAATCAACGTCCCTCCCACATCCACGTTTCTACTGTAGCATTTAGGCTCAACACCTTGCGCCGTACCGACGAGTGGGCAGATCACGAGAGCTGCGGTCTCGCAAATGCCAGTGAAGGACCCAAATTGGATTCCAGTCATTCTTTGTTCTTAAGCGGGTATGTTTAGGAAGATTGATAGTATCGACGCGAGTCGTCGTTGGGTATTCGGAGGCGGGGGCGATGTGGATGGATGGGGCTGAATGAGGGCCGAACGATCGTATAATCGGGCTGGACTAGGCTGATTATGCGGTTGGTCGCGGCCATAAGATATTCGGAGGGGAAATAGTGGTTAAGAGCGCAATAAGGGGAGCATCACAATAATGAGCCTCCCATTCACGATCAACGGCAGGGAATTTACCTTGTCAGAAGACTATTTCGCCTATGTTCGCCGTCTATTAGTCGTTTTAGAAAGGAAATTAATTCGATAACACTCACCGCTAGACAATCTCGGTACAAGATATCAAGAAAATGTACTGCAGATGTATGGCGAAACGGTCGTCAACAAGGGTCGTGGTCTTAGTGCTTCGCCGTATATCGCGCCAAGGGCCTCGAAAGACCAGGAAGAAAGAAGTAAAAGGAGAGAGGGGCGGCGGCGAGGGAAAGGGAGCAATGCCTACGTGGGCAGTGGAGGGGCGAGCTCACTGTGGGCGGCGATGACAGTGGGCAAGAGGAAGATGGGTGGTGGGAATCTTCTGTGCCAACGGCACCAAAAGACCCCAGCCACCGAATGAGGTAATCTGTGCCGTGAGTCCCGGTGACGTCAGCAATGTTGCTTGCTGCATGGCCGTTGCATGGCCGTTATGATTAATTGTCCCGACTAGCAAGGTCTAACACCATATTCACCACCATGAACAGCACTATAGCACCTGAAAATAATATAAACTACTCAATACTAGAGATCTTAATGTCTTAGGTGACTGGAACTATAGTACGAAATTGGTACGAAATCAATACGAAATATCGCTGTGCCACAATTGTGCCACAATCGAAATTGAGATCTGCTCATCTGGCGAACATGCGACCTTAGGCGAAATTACTGAATCTCAAGCAAATGAAAAACTCCGTGTAAAATGAGGCGACTCTCCTTGACATTTTACGATGTTTGTTTTCAAGCCTTTCGGAATCGTGCCTATCTCGGTCATAAGCATACCATACGGGGAAATCGACTCGGACAGGACAGCCCGGGTCGATAAGTGACTATCCAAATCAAATTCGAGAAACATTTTATCGTCGTAGACGTGGTAATTTTCAAGGATCTTTGGTCCAGTTATGAAATAAATTACATCGCACGTTCTGTACATAATCTTACAAGCTATGTTTCCCCACCTGCAATTCCACTTCATTATCAGACCGAACAATCATCGGCGCTCAGTGCAGATCTTGTATGTATCATAGAGCGTACTCCTTGTTTCTTTGATAAAACGGGACCGCACACTGAGTCTCTGATGCTGGAATCAAAATACACGGATGCGTACCTCTCGATGGACTATGACACCCGCCGACCCAGCAGATGCACCTCGCATCGCGGGATTGCTTGAAGCGCCGAAATTTGAGAGGGCGTACGAACTGACCTCTAGGCTTGGGGGAGCTGACTCTGTGTGGCTTTTTCTCGAGTTGAACGTAGCCATCAAAGAGTTGGAGTACACTGCGAATAAGTGTATCAGACAATATTTCATCAAGCGACCATCTCAAAGTGCTAGTCACATTTTCCTATGACCTGGGAAACAGCCAGCGAGTATAAATCATTCGGGAACGTGAAGACCTGACCCAATTTTAGTGGCGCACAAATTTATCTGCGAGGTCACTCACTAAGATCAAGGACACGATAGAAAAGAGGCTAACGTGCGCAGCGCTGTCAGTTTTATGTGCGAATCTATCAAGTCTTCTGGAAATCAGACGCACCTGGTCAGAATCCCGTTGTTTATCGTGTACATCATTAACCCGTCAATCATCTTGTCCGTCCTGACGCGCACCAGCAGTCAGTTACCACGACCACTATGCTGATCGACATGATTAACCCACTGTTTTATTCCCGTGCGCGCCTGGTTCAGATAATAACTCAGCGTCCCAGCTATGATAATATCGGTGACAGCGGCGGAGATGAAAACTGCCTTCCCCATGTCCTTCAAATAGCTATGGTTTCAGAGGTTCACTTCGAGGCATGAGGCTTGAGATGACACGTACGTCAGCCGTTCCCGTGATAGAACTAATAATTGGGTGCTCGAATCTAGATAACGTTAGATTTCAGCGGGGATCTCCCTCCGGAAGGAGCTGAGACTCACATTACAGCCATCAAAGCTTCCAAAAATATATGTGTGAGCCGAAAGAAAAGTAAGTTTGGGTGACTTGCTTACCCCAACCAAGTGCTTGAGAAGCACAAGGAAATCAAAGAAAAATCAACATAAAATAGTTATTGTGACATACAGAAATTCCCCAATGATATGAATGTCTGGTGCACAATACGTGGCCAAATGAGAAAAGGAAATACTGGCAAATGTTAATGGTAGCGACTTACAATAAATATCGGAATGGGCAGTTTCTTTCCTGACACTGGGACAGGAGGTTTGTAAGTCATACATACTCGTAAATTTACTGCTGCTATGTCCTCACCGTAGTAAATTCGAGTTGCGTATGACACGTGCACGATGAGGACGATTGACCCCTGAGACAAAACATTTTTAAAAAAAGTCGGTACAAGGTGTTGAACGACATACTGTGATGGCAAAGAGAACCTTAAGATAAATCATGTTGTAAGAGATTTTGCTTTTATCTACTACTGGAAGAGCTTACATTAGCGGACCTACGCAACGGTGCCAATTATTTAAGTATTCCACACACTGATAGAGGGCAGTGAACTGACCAAATACTTCTCAATAGTTGTAATGGGTTGAAGAAATTGTTGATCAGGTAGACGTATAGGACGTGCATGCTGAGCGCTCCGTGAACCAGCTCAAATAATCTAGAATAAATTTCAGACAATGGAAACGACAAAAAGAGAGCTTATAGACAGTAGAGATGCAACCTGGATTTCGGATGGTAACACAAAGTTTGGATTAGGATTATTTCAGGCTCCTGGGGATAACTCGTACCGTTGCTTGAATTATAAATCCATCCTTGTATGTCCTAAAATACATATACGTCTGCGAGGTGGATTAATCTATGCACGAAGGCCTTGCGTGGGTCCACCACATGAATTCACACCCACTTGAACACAGGTAATACCCAGCAGACTCAAATTCCCTGTCAGCCCCAAGCAGCACATCGCGTATTTGTGCGGACATACATGTTTGATATAAAAGTCCCTATAAGATATGCGCCATAGGTCGGGTTGAGGTCGACGTGGATACCAAAGATACTCATGACAAAAGCAAGATGAAGATAGAAAGAATCTAATTACCCTTCAGCGAAACCGGCACGCTCTTTATAGCTGGCCTCCGTGACCATTTATAGGTGCCCAGTAGAAGCGCATGTCCGTGTCACCTTCGAGGAAGAAGACGAGGGAAGACGCAAATGATAATCAATTCGTGATCAATTGTTATTCCAAACCGTATGTCGACATTCGGGCACGATAATCACACGGGCACAGTACTTAGTCCATCGTTATCAAACTCAAACTTTGTTAAAGTTGTGTTAAAGAGCGACACCGTTGATCCATTTTGAATATCTGCAATCATCTTCAAGTTCTAGCCAGGCGTGTAAAGTAGTATAGGCATCCGTTTTTTTAATAATGTATATTAGACTTGCCACTGGAACCAGAGCCGGAGAACAGGATAATTTACCCAGATTTCGAAACGAATAATTCCTAAAGAGGTACGGGTTGGGTACGGGCGAAGTCGAAAGTCGAAAGAGTTTCATATGCCGAGCCCCCGGCGACTTCCATGTATGAAGGGGTCTACTAAGTACTGGCGTATTTTTTCCTATAATCTAGAAATACAAACATGGTCCATACGTTGAGGACGATGACGATGGAGTCGTTCATCATATTGGGAAAACCGGAGTGCCGTCCGTTCGGCGTGACAAAACCTGAGATAGTAGTCTCAGAAGTAGGAATAAAAGGGAGTTTTCAATAAATCCAGCCTGCATATTATGCTCTTGAGTGCGTACAATTTTATGTCATAGCTGTGCGAAGTTCTGATCAATCGCACCACTCCCAGAATTTTGAATGGATAGGAGCCCCCGGCCAATTTCAGTGGGAAATGATTTCAGTTCCTCGGAGGTTCCAAGGTCAGTAAACATATATTTTCTAGTGAAAGCCAATGAAATTTGACTGCACCTTGCAGTAAATATCAAGTGACGAGAAATGATTGGTAGTTATGTCAATGATGTGTAAATCGGCCTACGTAGATACGGTATATAAAGGATATACTACGATTCATTTTGAAAACAACACCAGCAGGATCCACCCCAGGATCAATTTTAACTGCCCACACGTTCCTTACAAGCAAGGCACGCTCCAGTCTTCGAACTCTGTGCGCCCAGTCTGTACAGCGGTCAGCATGTCCCAGAAACCCTTCCCGATGGGTCCGAGGCCTCCCGTGTGCACGGGCAGCTGCAAGTCGCGCCCTTTCCAGCCTATCTTCCCCACGGGGGCGACGATCACCGCCGTGCCGACACCAAACGCCTCAAGGATGCGACCTGCATCCGAGAGCGCGGCTATTTCGGCCATGGCGAGGGCGCGCTCGTGGATGTGCAGCTTGACACCGGAGAGCCCGGGGAGGACGATCTGGCCGCTCGTGTGTGCGCGCGCGAGCGTGAGCGTCGACGCTCTGGTGATGCCCGGGAGGATCGTACCGTCCAGCGGCGGAGTGATGAGGTCGACGCCTGGACAAGTGGGTTAAAATATATTTCTCGGCAAATCACAGAGCGAGACGCACCGCCGTCGTCCGCTTTCACAGCCATAAAGAAATTCATCGCGCCAACCTCAGTGACACGGTCCTCGTCGCCGAGTAGCCAGAGGATCTGGTCGTACCCTTGCTTCGCAGCAACGCGTTGAGGAAGGAAACCCGGTGCGTAGTTGAGACCGAGCTTATGTCCGCCAGTGCCTCCAGGCCACGCGCGGACGCTCTCTGAGACGCCGAGCAATGAAATACCCTTGGCGACGCCACGGAAGTATGGTCCGCAGGGTGACATGATGACATAGATACACGCTGAATCGGATGCGGCGACGCCCAGAGCTACGAGCCAACGGATCAGGAGAGTAGATGTGGATGATATAAGTAGATGGCTTGCCTGCGCGGGTGCCGATAACAGTGGGGCGGATGTACAGACTGTGTCCCGGAACGTCGGGAATCCAGCGAGACTCTATTTTGATGAGGCGCTGAATAAGGATGAGGAGCTGTTCCATGTCGAATGGCTAAGAAAGATATATTTATAGTGCACGTCTATCGGGAAAGGCTTCAAGCACATACAGGAAGGGCCACGCGCTCGACGGAGCGCGAAAGTCGTGCCATATTGTCTTTGGGGCGGAACAGACGCGGCTCACCACTGGGGCCAGCGTACGCCTATGCGACGAAGAGTCATTGACATCCTTGCGTGTTTTTGTGCGAGCTGCTCGGCACTCACCTTCATACCCTCGAATACATTGGGACAATATTGGAAGCATGATGACATGGGGTCCAACGAGAGAGGTCCGTATGGCTTGATTTCTGGTGCCGACCATCCTTCTATGGGATCATAGTGCACGACCAGCATATGATCCGTTTGCTCCTGTATTGCACATCAGCCGGTTCTACGCCACGAGGCAAGCAACGCACCACTCCAAACACAAGAGATTCGGGCTTAGGCAATGGTTTCAGCTCCGTAGCCAGAGTTATAACGAGTTTGGAGGCCTGGTGGCAATTAGAGCTTTACGCTTCGTGCCGAAGCAGAATTGAAGGTGCTTACATCGAGAGGGGCGGGTGTGTGAGTAACAGCGCTGCCGTTTATGGTCGTGGTGGTTTCGATTGCCATAGCTGTTGTAGAAAGGTATCAGGTTTCGGTTGGGGTTGGATTTCCGGGAGATAAAGGTTACAAAATGAAAAGGACGAGTCATTTTAAACAGAATCGGATGGCAGTGGGTTTCCATGAGATCGTGATCGGGGAAAATCTTTGAGTATTTGATCTTATCTTATCATTTATCTCCAACGATCGTTATTCGCACGCCCCCAGCGTCCATCCTTGCTCGGTCATTGTCACTACAGCCACTATCTTGCTACCTAGTCCCTATTGCGTTGACCAGAGTACAATTATTCCATTTGAATGAAGATGAATAATCTTTTGAATAACCTGAGAACTATCTGGCTTGCTTCGGCCGATTTTACTGGCAGAAGACGAAGTTAAAGATAGATTTCGGCACTCGCAAGCTGTGTCTCATCGGTGTACCAACGAGTGTCAACGTGTACGTTGTTAGTTAAATCTCTAGCTGTGCCAGGGTGCCGATTCCACCGCAACTATACTCATCGCAGTATTTCTCAGTCCGTCAACATCCGTGCCATGTAGCACTTGTTAACCCTCTATCTACACGTACCTACAGTTCAACCGCCTGGGGCACGCCTCTTGTCCAAAGAAAACGCCTAAAACTAGAGTCTCAGAAGCCAGCATGCACCATATTATTGTGCATGTAGTTGGGTGTCAGAAAAGATCTCATCCCTCTCGCGATTAACCGGACGAATTGTCATTTGGTGGTCCACTGGTGGCATCAATCGCGACTTCTTCTCCTGCACGGCAAGCATGACCCCGCGGTTTTCCAAATGCGCTGTCCTAGAAAAGGAGAAGCCACGCGGCTTATGGGAACCGGCGAATCTGATATTAGCTCACGGGCGGTTATTGATACGATGCTCACAAATAACACAGCGGTAAAAATTTGGCTCCCATATTATGTTACTGGAACTTACTGGGCTGACCTGTGCCAGCGGTATAACCATGAACCACCATGTACCCTTAAGTGTATTCGTCATGGCTTGAAACGCCCGCACTATGTCATTTCTGAAAGATGTTCTGTGGAGCGGTCACAGCAGGAGTCATTATGTGAGGGAATTGCGGCATTGAAGGACTTCAGAGTAAGATCAGAGAGGAAAGCAACGAGGCTGACAAACACCTACAAGGGTGGCTTGTAATCAGGCCGCGCCCGTTTGCCTCCCTAGCGGGGCGATGCAGAAAAACGCAGTGCGAGGTCCCTAGCATGTATCGGGCCTAAGAATGGGAGAAATTTGGTGAGGAAGAATCAACCGGATGCGATTACGATTTAGATGAGCCCCCGCGGTATAGACAACGAAAATGCCATTCGATTGCCAGGATAGATTAGTACAGTTTGAGAAGCGCAACACTCTCAACATGCGCCGTCTGTGGGAAGAGATCGAACCCTCGCAGCCTCTCCAACTTGTACCGCTTCCCCTCCGGCTCGGACGCGGTCGCTTTGAGGATGTGACCGATATCCGCCGCCTGTGAGTGCACGTTGCAGCTCACATACACGACGGTGGCGGGCCGGAATTGGAGTAGCTGCGCCAGGAAGACATCGTCGCAGCCCTTGCGCGGCGGGTCGATGACGACAACGGTGCGGTCACGCGGGAAAGACCGCACGGTAGAGAAGATATTTGATGCGGTGCCCGCCTGGAAGGAGACTTTGGACTTCGGGATGCCATTCAGCTCCGCGTTCCGCTCCGCCGACTCGATAGAGCTTTTAGAGAGCTCGATCCCCGCGACCTTGCCGAACAGCGACGACAACGAGATTGCGAAGAGGCCCGCGCCACAGTAAGTGTCGACGAGATGCGTTGGTGGTGCCACGTCGTCGCCCGAGCGTATTAGTTCCTTCACGAAGTCGACCATGAGCGGCAAGATGGCGTTGTTGTTCTGGAAAAACCCGCCCGCGGTGTATTCGAAAAGGTAGTCGCCAACCATCTCGCGGGCAGTGGCGTTCTGGTCGGATACGCATACATGCTTAGTGAAAGCTTCAGATAGTTTGTCGATGGGCGGTGCCATCATTTGTTTGGCATTAAATGCAGTGTCTAGTGAGTCTCGGAACATGAGAGAGACACCTTTTTGATAGGATAATATGTTTCTACAAGGTTGAATTAGCGAGATACCGGAACAAGACGAAATAAAATTCACTTGGTTATGATTTGCCTCTCTGATTTATACTGTTCGTTTAGAATAGGTGTAGCAATAGGACATTCCTGATAGCGCATTAAGTTAGCAATTGCAGATATTTATTCCCGTCGGATGCCGTACCTCTATGTCTAGTGTAGACCTGTTGTTCGCCATGTTGAATCCAATTTGCAACCACGAAGGATGTTCTCCCGCAGGGATGATGTCGTTGCGCACGGCTTTTGGCGGTCGGTTAAAGTGAGGTGTGATTTTCGTGCGATAATTATACACCAGAGGAGACTGGACGGTGCTTTCTATAGTGGGTATGGACGACTCTGGTAATGCTGAATAATATTATTAGTGATTACCCGCACCAAAAGTGATGATCGCGCACATGAATATATCTCGTAGGCTTTCACTATCACGTTTCGCTTCAGCTCTAGTTGCTTCTCGTAAGTGAGCATCTACAGGATGGTCAATCAAAGGAAGTGTCTTCGATTATAGAAGCATACCTGATATTGGCATCCACCACACGAGCCAAAGTATTTACACCGAACAAGCGATTCGTCTCTCGTTTCGATGTCCGCAACGAGAACTTCTAGAACTTGACCACACGAATGCATGCGATCGTTTTTCACAATCTTGACGCGGACTGTCTCTCCGGGAAGTGCGACAGGGACCACAACAGCCCACGGTCCCTTTTCTGACGGCGCTCGGGCGAGACCAGCACCTACGACGAAGAATGTAAGGTGAGTCGTATATACCCGAACCCACATGGATAGATAACTCACCTCCGGACCCCATGCTTTCTATTGTTACCGTGACTTCCTCTGTGGGTGAGAAGGGCGACAGGAAAGCATTGCCGGCTTCCGTCACCGAATCCACGACGTCCCCTCCGAGAAGCTCTCGTATTTCTCGGTATTGCACATCAGCCCCGGAACATGGTTCAGGAAGGGGAGGGTCCCTTCTCTTCTTCTTCTTCTTCATTTTTCGGTCGGCTGGTTGTAGCCCGGTGCTAACTTCGAGCTCGGAGAGGGATACAGTGGGGGTTGCCGCCGTGACATCCAAGTTTTCCATCGCTATGAGATTTTCAACGTTGGTTGCGATGTCTTCCTGGGATATTTCCAGCCTCTGCCTTTTAAATGCAGGCTCTTGATAGTCCGAGTGCGACAAGGCGCGTATGTGGGGGATTGAAGTCGACATCAGTCGCGCGTGCAGCAAGGTATTCTTCCCAACAGTTTTAAGAGGAGAAATCTGGGTGAGAAGGAGCCTGCATAAGACTGCAGTTCGCATATGCCGAAATCAAGGAGAATGCAGACCCTCGGTCGATAGGTAGCACAAGATCTCCGATCAAGTGTAGAGTCAAGTAGTCAAGTAAATTATGCGCAAATTATGTACGGCAAAACAAAAGTTTCCTGGAACCTTTATTACGTAATGCAGCACTAAATCTTCCGAGTCCGCAGATCACCTCTGCATTAGTCATGACCAAGTCATGACGCCCTCTTGACTCCTTGCCACCGTCCTCTTCCTTCCGTCAAGCTCATATTGAGCTCATTTAGAGTTGCATCTAGGGTGTAAGTCAGCTTACTGAGTCCTATCCACTCAAATTACACGTCTCCTGAAGCTACTTATCACAGTAGAAGAATCCTTGGCCCCTAAGTATTCGATCTGTAAAACCAATCGCCCCAGGTGTCAACATGTCAACTCTAACTTGGCCTGTTCTCGTAGCCCCACATAACTTCCAATGGGATCTCAAGCAGTCCCTTTCGTTGTCTTCGGATATGGCTCATTGATTTTCAAGGTAATTCTTACTTTGATCTCCATTTTATTGTCGAGAATCACAGTTGCTCACTAGCGAGTCCTTGGCCGAAATTTAGCCTCCCCCTCATGTGGTCCAGCAACGTGAGTACCCCACTTATTTAAAGCCTTGCTACAAACATAATCTTGATTCCTATGTAGTTCCGGGATATCTGAAAGGCTACGTTCGCCGTTTCGCCCAGGCTTCGCATGATCATCGCGGCACACCGGAGGTCTGCATTTTTTTTACCCCTTGGCAAGACATGTCCCTCAATCGTGATTTAGAAACCGGGGAGAGTGGTCACTCTCGTTCACAAAGAAGAATGGGATAAATTTTCTGGATCTGTGAGTCATCACTGGTATGGGAAACGGAACCTTTCTCATACAGGCTATTATTTAAAGGATGCCTTCCCCAATGATGATATTGTGTGGGGTACGTCCTCTCGCAATTCAATATTCATTATTGTTAATGCTCGCAAAATCTCGATAGGTATAGCCTATACCATCGATCCAGTCTACGAGGCAGAAGTCCGCGATTATCTAGGTACATGGTGTTTGCGACTCTTCTCGTTCAAGCCACTTCTCACTAGAATCTGAAATTATCTAAGATTATAGAGAAAAGGTTCTTCATAGGCAATCGGGAACCTGACGATCGACTCATACCATTCTAGGATGGATATACAATGGAAACCCTGGATATCTATGGTCTCGACACAGCCGGGGCAGAAACTACACTTATCCGGAACGTCAGTCACCCTGAGCAACAAATGAAGACAAGAGAAATTAACTGATATCTCTCTCTAGGCATACGTACGTCGTCCGGCGACTCCCAGAAAAGTAGCTCTTGACAAAGGCATAGTGTTATGTTGGTCGGAACGACAACCCTTCATTCAGTAAGTTCTGAGTCAAACGCGGACTTGGTCTCTCTTACCTGACCATATACCCCCGAAGTCGGGTCTGAACCAATCGACGCACTTGGTCGTAAAATATGGGAGTCAGTAGGCCCTTCGGGGCCAAATAAGGTACGCAGAAGTGGCTCTCGTCTTCTCCTTATACACCATGGTTGACATAACCTCTAGGAATATTTGTATAAACTCGTAAAAGCTGTGAGGAAGCTTTCGCCCGATTCCCATGATTCTCATCTCTATGCTCTCGAGGTACGTTTTGTTTCTATCATCCCTCATTTGGGTTGTTTAACGAGTTGCCGCGTTCTTAACCCAGGAAATTGTGTTGCGTCTCGATTCTGAAAACGGCATGATAACAGCATGAACGGATATGAATCTAAGCACAGAGAACATACGGAGTAAAGGGCCGGCAGTGAACCAGATTATCTGATTTTCTAATACGTTCCACCGGCTCCAGATTCGCTATCCTTTTTTTTTACTGTTCATTGTAGATATGCGCGACAATATCGTCATTTATTCAGAAGGTAGAAAAGGTGATCATGCGAGCGGGAATGGCCTGAGCGGAGCGACGGGGCGGAGCGCCTTTGTTATAGCGCGAATACTCGCTGACCTGTGACTCCGATACCCACGATCGCGTTCTGCACCTTATCTTCTGATATCATGTGCCCTATGCGTGGGTCTATTCATTTATATATTAGGCGCCCGTCCCATAACACGCTTCGCTCCATCCACGTCCCTTTTTTTCTGTGCCAGCGTCCTTCCCTGTGCTGCGTGAACGGCTAGAGTCATTTTGTCGCACTACCACTATAGGCCAGCTGTAAGCATGAATTGTCCGATATGTCTTGAAAACTTCAAGGACGCGGCATTCAGCCTCGTTTGTGGTATGCAACACGACACATTTCAGGCTGAAGTTGATAGCCAACGCCTTCTGTAATCTGACAGGACATCTCTTGGACGAACCGTGCGTCACCGCTTTGAAGAATCAAAGGAACGACAGATACATCGTCTGCCCGATTTGCAGGAGCAGATGCCCAGCAGGTAGGGCTTATTTGGCCAACGTCAAGACCTCAAACAAGGCTGATCGATGACGGATGGAGATCTATCTGCAGGGGGCATCAGGAAAATATATATTGGGGGAAACGCGCCAAATGCACCTAATCGATATGAATACCGCAACAACGAGCCCTTAGAGGCGGAGCTGGAAGAATACTACGAAGAGCCATCCGAATATTTGGAAGATTGCGACGAGCCTGAGCCTCTGGATGAGGACTCGTTAGAGTTCGACCAAGAGCCACTCGAGCATTTAGAAGATCCCGATGAATTGGATGAACCATTGTATGAGGACTTCGGAGAATACGACGACGAGCCTTTTTCCGGGGAGGTGGAAGTCCTCAATGACGCGCCAGTGGTCGAGGAGCTGGAAGAATTCTACGATCACTCCTACGAAGAAGACCCCGAAATAGCGGCATACCATGAAGAACAACTGTACAGTGACTCTTACGATGTGGAAGATCACGAGGATGACGAGGATGAACTCCTTATTCAAGCCTTAAGTATGCAAGAATACGACGAATAATTTCAAGGAGAGTACGAGGAAGGACATATTATCTTTGCAGAATGACAACTGGACCGGAATAACACCCACCCAGAAGCTCTGTCGACCGTTACCCATCCCAGACACAAAAATACTCCAAACAGCGTGCATGTATGTTCAGAACCTTGATCATGATGAACTTTACTGTGTAGCAGGCTAAGTGGTATATTATTTGACATTCGAACGGTGTATATTCAAATATTTGGCAAGCGTCGAGGTATTTCCTCAGACCAGATGTCTCCGTTCCGGTGGCTTTGACAAGGATGTCCAGCAAACATAGTCCGCTGCGCAAACCTGGTGGTAGTCCGCTTGAGATGTGCGGTGCGGGCAGCATGAGATTCAACAGAGGCGGTAGGTGTGAAGCTTTCCAGACCGTGTAATTAGTATAAGGACTCGTAGCGGCAGAATTTCGAAGGGAGGTAGTATAGTACGGAGTAGACACGGTCAGTGTAATCAAACTAGAACATTCAGCACAGATTTCTGCTGCAAGCACATTCTACAACGAGGAAAGCATGAGCAATGGCGGAGGCGTATCTGGCCAGGCCGTATGATGTACGTAAAAGCGCACACACGGAGGTTGGCGCCATTGCGTACTTCAAAAGGGCGGCCGATAGAGTTGCGAGGGGAGGGTCGGTGGCAAGGCTGTGTCGATAGGTCCGGTAAAGCGAAAGACGAGTTGCTACTTAGCGCGGTAGGCGTGAGCGATGCATGGCGAAGCGACACAGCTCTAAGGGACGCAGACTCGGATCCTTCACGAGATGATACATGAGGCCCAGATAGAATGCGCGTCATGGGCGGGACGTTCAGAGCGAGGTGGGTCAGAGGGGCGAACCTGGGCCGTACTTCGCACTACTTCGTATGCCGGGATAGACAATTGCTTTCAGGCTGTTCTACCTCCTGAGAGGGTCCAGGTTTTGGCTCGCATTCATGAATTTGACGAATTAACCAGGGGTCACCACACGATTACGAGTTCCTAGGGCGCACAAGCGCCAAACAAGAGGGGAGATATGCCGTCAAATGGGGAGGGTGCAAGCTGGGTGCAAGCCAAGCGGCCATCATGATCATGATACATAGTGGCCGTCATTAGTCAGCTGGACCTCTTCAACTTGAACCGTTTGCTCTGAGTCAGGTTCCAGCGTTTTCAACCTCCACCGTGACCATTCCACGTTTGCCTTCCTGTGAACCTACATACCATCTGCAAAATTCGGCCGCGGAGAGCTTCGTTAAGCTCCAGACTTGAGACGACGATTGGAGCGACATCTGGCTAGTTGTGGCTTCATCAGTGGGACTTGCCAAATGGGACGCGTTTGGGACGCGTCGAAAGCCTGATAGCAATATCGAAATGCCTGTATCAAATTTACCTTCCCTCCGCGAGAGACAACAGAGAGTTGATGATTGTGTACCAAATGCCGTCAGAACCAGCACCAGAACCAAACTGAGGTACGTCTCTATCATCTGGGTTTGCCACAACGATCACCACTGACAATCCAGGGTACCTGATGGTGGAAATTCCGAGAAGACCCGTTAGATATCGTCTTCACAGAGAGATAGAGAATACGCTCCCAGGCCCTTACTCGACGCGGTCAAAGAGTAATATGACGCATTGAAAACAGCGGACGAGAACCTGTTTATATGCATACGTTGCGTGGCCTCAAGCATCTCCTGCGCCATTCAAGGTGGTTTTCGGGTGGGTATCTTCTCAATTGTCATCACGATGCTCACGGTGGATCTATAAAATCAGTCAGTGGGCAGACACGAAGTATCTGGAGGTTCCGCCTCCAACCTTGACGATGCCATCTTGATCACCGACACTCGCCTCTTCTCGCACTTCGCAAACACTAACACGGCAAGCTTCTCAAGCGATAACGCACCGGATTTTCAGCCTCGCTCTCTATCTACATGTTTCCCAAGCAGCCCTGATCTTGTTTTCGCGGGACTTGTCTAGTCTGCGTTGTCGAAGGACCCCGCAGAATCTCTTGAGAATCTGCGCGCATGTCCTCGCCAACACGGACCTCTACAGTTTTCTTTTTCTCTCGACCGTCGCGCCAACGGATCTTTTGCTCTCTACTAGTACTTCTATCCGACTGTCTCGGCGAACCCCTTTTCCCCGCTCCGTCGGCAAAGACGAAGTACATTGGGGAATTCTGGCATCCGCGGTCAGCCACGTTGTGGCAGTGCATCCGAACATCAGACCGCGGGCAGAATACTGGCTGTGCTCCAAGCTATTAGCTTTGCAGACTCAAAAGCAAGTGCGGATACCCGCAAGCCATTGGACGATCGAGGGCCTATTTTTTAAAATGGTGACTTTCGTTAGGTGGTGCATGGAGTTATCCGCATGGCGCATCAACCATCAATCTGTTCCTTGCCCGACGGTCACAGACTGCAGTGCTCGCACTAATACGATTGGGCGTATGCCACGATGCGCATATGCTTGAGCTGATGGAGGGCGTCCAGAATGGTCCCTGGGCAGATTATCATATTCAACGGTACTTGGCGAACTTCGACAATCTGCCAATACGCCTGGAGGATCGCGCATACCAAACCCGCTACCCAGAAGAAACCTAGGAATAGGATACTCTTCCAGCTTTTCAAGAAGATTGCCATATTTGACACGGCGGCGATGTTGTTCTAGAGTACTAGTAATGGGCGCTGATTCGATACTCACTGAAGGCATCGGGTATAAGCATAGATACATCAGTGTTTTATTACTGACCATAACCGCGGATGTCCACGGCAGTTTTGCACTCTGCGTAGCTCCTCTGATGTCGTCCAGTGCGATAGCCCGCACGGCCATAGCCACATGTGTGGTCGATAAATCAAAGAAGGATAGTGGTTATGAGTGAGGTCCAATTGATCTTTTCATGAACCTTTCATCCTTGGTCGTCGAACAGTAGCCATCTAAGGTGGAAGGGCGGAGTACATAGATACCATCCTGTTACCGATCCTGCTACTGGGGCAATGACATAATCCAATCGTTGTCCGTATTGTCGACATTCCCGGGAGTGTTGCGAAGAGCCGGGGCGAATGGAGAACTTGGTCCATACCAAGTAGATCATGGAATTCCCATTTCTTGAACCCTTACCTATGTGGTCCTATGGCTTCATGTGGTTGGCGTTAAGGGGCCTATTGAGTACTTGAAGGCATTGAACATGCGATCTCTTCAAATAAAATTACGCGCATTACTCTAGAATATCACTGATTTTTTTTCTTTCTTGGACAAGAGCTTGGCACAAACTTGGGTGATTTATCTAATGTAACTATCAAATTAATGATCCTGTCCGAGTCGCCCGTGACATGTGGATCAGTTATGCCTGAGACCAACACTGCCTGCTCGCAATCTTTGAGGTAAAAATATGTCGGACAAGAACGTTTAGTACGAAGTGGAGCCCAGATTAATGGGGCAGGAGCTGTTACGCTGCGCAGCCTGTTGACTTGATTTATCGCACTGTGATATAGCTAGTCTTCGTTGAAATGCGCCATCGCCCTCCACAAAGTGATTTGATGATGTGTGTTGTAGCGAAGTCTCGACAGAATTTCAATTTGTTCAGAAGGGGCGTACATATTGAGTGCGACACGATGTAGCGAGCGGTTGGGTGCATGAAAAGCGGGCATCCGGTTCCCAATGTGCGGCGATCGATGGCTAGTGGGACTCTACCTTCGAACAACATCCGGCGACTCGGAGTCCTTCTTTTTCCTTCTTTTGATGCAGTATTATTAGCGTGATCTTGGGTGTTCTTATCGAGACATGCCGATTGTTCATCATTAAGTAGTATCACCAAAGCTCTGGTGCGACGGCGCTGACACTATGCTTATATTCAGACTTCCCATGTGGGAAATTTGGCGAAAGCTTCACCGTGACTGGTGTATTTATTTTTAGGATAAATGCGGCATACAAAAGGAGCTCAACGCTCGACACCCACGCACTCTCCATCCGAAGCTACGATGTCTACGGCGACACTGGTCAACAATGGTACCATCGAGGAGCCGTATCTCATTGGTAGGTTACAGAAAAAATCAACTGTTTCATCTCTCATAAGTGTGCAATAGGTGTCATGGCGAGCTGCATGTAGGACCCACTGGTTATTGTGCTCGTACAGGACATAGCTGCTCACATGCCTCTCATAAGGTTGTACGGAATATCTGTCGCCCAAGCTGTTTTTTATTATCGGACCTATCCAGAAGACAATCGAATCCTCAAGATTTTGGTGAGTTTGAAAGACAGTCATGTCGCAGTGGAGATTCCGACTCATAATGCAACAGGTAGGCACTCTTACGTACGCCCAAAAGGATACAATTGTGTCTTTTGGAGTCTAAGTCGCATATTAGGCTTGCGGAAACTGCACATTTAATCCTTGTTGGAGAAACCGCGCATTTTGTGTACGTAGTCTGTAAATTGCCTGAGAACATCCAAGGCCTATTTCATTTTCGAACGTAAGATTCTCTGATGCCGAGACTTGGAATACAAGCTCAATTGTTCTTTAGAACGTGGACGGTATGGGGGACCAATCTGAATATACTCTGGGTTGTCGGACTAACAGGCTTAACTGAAGGCGTCCTTTGGGTTGACTGTGAGTTCTTCAAAGCTACCGTATTGGGACTGCTCAAGCTGAATTTGGTTGAAAGGTCTTGATAACAAGTATGGTTCAAGGGTAGCTATATGTAATCACTTTGAGGGTTTTCCTTTATATCCTGATATAATGGGGAATTCAGGTTTTACTGTTGGAGGATATGGACCTGTATGTGCATTATCGACTATTTCATGTGTATTCAGCCTCAAAATTTGATTAGTTAGCCTCAAAGTCAAATGGAGGATCCCAGTTGTTACGCTAATTGTAAGTTTTACTTCCCAATAAACATCTATTGTTTTTAACATCTGTAACTGGTTGTCTGTAGGTTGCTTCGTCTTTTGGACAGCTGTGTATGTTCAACAAATTTATCTATCAAAGTTCTAGATCTGAATAATGTATCCTTGTCTTGGCAGGCATTGGAATGAGTGAGAAATTCTATTTTCTGTTGCAAGCGTACTGATATTCATCGTTTTTGAACACTGTGCAACGGCGCAGCATTGACTGTATTGTTGTAGGCCCTGGTAATTGATCTGTGCAAACTATCATCTAACGGCGATTACATAGCTATATAAATCGCTTCATCCCAACAATATACCTAGAGCCGGCTCAGGTAATTTAATACCTTCGTTAACCCCAAAGTTACTTAACAAAGGATAAAAAGGGACTCTATAATACGCTGCTAGCGCTTGTGGTATTCTGTGATGCCCTTATAGCTGCCACCCTTGTGAGACTGCTCAAAACTTCACGAACTGGGTTCAAGTCGTAAGTTAGGGTTTCTTCCATCTCTGTGCTACATCTGACCCGACAAATCTGCACCGAAGTTCGCGTTATGCCGTTGATCGTCTTGTGCTCTACAGGTACGCATCCAATTTAAGCAGCAATATTTCCCATTTAGGGTAAAAATTGATGAAACTTTCAAAGCATCAATGTGGGGCTCATAACCAGTGCAATGTCAATATGCATTTTTGTCACAGTGCGCTCAATTTTTATCTGATATGTAAATCAGCCATATAAAAGTTAATATCAATACGTCTCGATAATATAGTATCATACTTCCACAAGCAGCAACATCTTCTCAGGTTTAGTGACCTATACTTCGACTCTGCTCAGTGACCGACTGAAGCTCCTGCAGGCTTCACCGCAGTTATCAGCAAAAGTGAGTTTTACGCCCATCTTTCCTTGTTCATCATACTTACGTGTATTTTTCTCAGTCTACGTGAACTCTCTCCTGGTATTTATAGACATCATTCGGTTTCAATCAAGCACTTACTCTACTCAACACCACAAATGATATAGGTCACGTACGTATCTCATATCAATGGTTTGAATTATATTTACGGCCATATTCTCTTCATATGGTAAGATTGAACGCCAGAAACAGTATCAGGAATATCATGTACGCAAAGAACACCAATACCTATCCACTCTCCGCGCTCACAATACCGATCAGTAAGTGCATTTCTTCCTTCGGCTTCAGACTCGGAGAGCTTGTAGTAAATATTCTTTCAGCCGCAGGTCAAGTACAAGTCACAGAGAACCCTGTCATATGCAATGACTCTCAAGGAGCTGGGACGTCCGCTAAGGCCACACTGGGCAGCTTTTCTGACGAGCACTAGGTCTTAGGCACATTCTCTAGAACTCACTACGATCTTACTGTACTGAAATGATATCTGAGCCTATCTAAAAAGTTGTACGTACTTACCCTTGATTGAACGCTGCAATCAAAGTCCAAGCTCAGTTCATTGAAGCACAAAATAAGCGAAGATTGTTTGTCTAGAATTAGTTTAACGGCTCCAATCTCCGTTCATTCTTTCTAAAAATACTTATTTCAAGGAATATGCCGAGTGCGAATGATTGATAAAGACTAGGAATCACAAGAGCAGTCTCAAACTTTATTTACCCCATCAACTCGAAGATTCTGTGCTTCCATGGTCTCTAAGAGTGTCATGAGCATCCCAAAGTAAATGTGGAACCATAGGCAATCCCATGTCCGATTCGACGAGATAGAATTTGATAGAACAAGAGCCTATAAATTAGTGTGATCAGTGACGCGTTTATATTTAACCTCAGCACCTTTAGATCCTCTGCTGATGAGTAATGCCCTTTGACATCGCTCAGCCGTCCTTTTAAAAGGCTCCACAGGTTCACCACGTCTCCCGGCCAAACAGATAAATATTCCGACAAATTCAGTGTTGCATCGCCACGGCCCACGATCGATGGTCGACCTCATTCCTGCAACTATTGGCAGTCTCCATGTTAACCACCTGGAACGCACCCTCGGAGTGTTCTTCGTGGGATACATGTTCGCAGCTGTAATATACGGATTTATTTTCTTCAGTTCGTCTTTAAGTTCGCTAATGCGTTTGAATTTACCTTCAATATTCTTAGGTGCATACATATATCATTCCCGCTATCCAAAGGATCCCTGGACAAACAGAATTATGGTCTGCAAAAGGACTTTCTACACATGATATCCACACCTGACGCAATCTTGTCAGGTATCCTCAATCTGGGGCATTGAAACTGCTGCTATCTGTTTCTGTGAGTAGAATTATTCTCCAGATCTGCCCCACCAAATACTCACCAATTGTTACTAGTATCCAAAACGTACGCTTCATTTCAATGTCCCTCTATTGTTGCTTTACAACGGGCCACAGACTACATCATCATCTTGTCGACCTCTTTCCGTTCACCATCGGAATCGAGGAGATCACTTGGTAAGATATGCCTCGTCAAAAACCACTGACGCCCAATAATGTGATCTCTCGAATATCAGGCCATTCTGTGTAAGTTGTTCCAGTAGCATGACTGTAGTCCGCTACTCATCTGACACTGCCGCTAGGTTCAAATATTACTTTCAGTATGTCATTTAACCTATTCTAAAAGCTATATCTATCGTGAAAAGCTCAATGCACACTCAGACCGTTGCAATATTCATTTCCCAGCTGTGAGTGATTTGACATCGTGCTTCAAGTTTATTATTTAATTCCCAATTTACTGTCCAATCGTGACGGTTACCAGATACTACGCAACCAAGGTACTTTCAGGTCGGTGCCAGTGAACATTTGGTCGCCCTTCCCATTTCACCTACACTCCTGCAGAGAAAGGTTGGACTGCCAAAGCTACTGCCTACATCATCGTAGGCCGAGTTTTCCTTGTGTTCCTGCACCGTTGCTAACAGTTCTTTGTTTATCTATAAATTAACAGATGACATTTGCAACAACGGCACTTGGTTCGTTAAGATTGAACTGTGGCGTGACAACCAGTGCTAAATAATTAATAATCCTTGATGCGTAGCCCTTGGAATTGGTATGTCGCTTTTGTTGGCTCTTGCTCGAATTTTTCAATAGCGTCTGAAAATATTTTGTTCAGTCGTATCTACAGAGATGTAAGAAAACCACTACATTAATACTGCTCCTCATTGAGGGCTGTGTTCGTCTGCCTTCAGGTTTCAAGACAAAATCTTGTCCGACATGGCCGTCCGGCATCGAAAGGTACTTATAGCTATTCAAAGACGACGACTCTTACAGTCAGCGGAGCAGATCGTTGCGGCGTTTCACTTTGGGACCAACCTTCTCAGTGGCCTTGGCTCTTTTTACGCAACGGCCAGCACCCAAAGGTAAGGACCCCGGAGTGACTCGTGCATCATGGGAAAACTCAAAGCACTGACGTTTGCCCAGATACGGCGCCTCCGACAGATGGGACAATGCTGTCTCGTTGGCAATCAGGTGCGGTGGCCTCGCTTTGGTGGTTCAGGCCGCGCTTTTTGCGGTGGTAAGTCGAGCTTACTTACTAGATACATACATGACCCTCAAAACTCCCCCAAAGTTTCTAGCTTCACCACAGAATTTGTACTGGATCCCGTTCTATCTAGTGGCTGCAAGACGTGAGATTTGTTCTTGATCCACGAGTTAGTCACGCACTGTCTCATACCCATTTCTATATTTCAGTCTTCACTATAGCACCAATCATTATGTGAGCATCTTGTTATGTATGCTTCAACCCATATTCATCGCTTACTCACCCGACAAAAAGTCTAAATTCACGCCCTTCCGCCGATCAGCTTCAATGGGTAGACAAATCAGACTTCGCCTCCATCGGTCCATCATCCCATAGCCATGATATTACCTTGGATTCTCAACCAAACAGGTGCTCACCTCAGAAGGTAAGATAGCGAGAAACAACTCTGGGATGGGGAGTTCTCACCCGGTTTCTTCAGTCATTGTTATCTATCAAGGTATCCCAAACAACGCGACAGGACAGCGATTCGGACAGGGTCTTCCGAAATGTCAAGGAGGACACCGCACTGTAGTGGTTTGTAAGACGCCCAGGTTTTTCCACATGTTTGTCTTTGCGCTGGTTATGCATATATATATTACGTTGGATAGTCTCGAATATGCACTTTCAGGGATATTGTCAGTGAATAGGGCTCCTAATTTCTCCTAAGTATGATTGGCGAATGCAGCGAGAATGCAATTTCGGGGCAGATATTAACCAGCGACATATAATTTTTGGATAAAATACAAGATATGCACTTCTTTGTTTTGTATGGCCCCATTCCAATCCCAACCTGAATCAGACGATAAGTATTGAATTTCTTGAGTGAAACGCAACGCAAGTATAGTAGGTGCGTACGGAATACAGTCGAGTATTATGAGGTGGGTTGCAAATGTCAGTATGTACTATGGCCACCGCTCGCCTATGATGATTCCCGTGGGGACTGGCTGAGAAGGCCAAGACTCGCACCGTAGGTCAACGCGTTGTTGCCATTGGACGGCGGGGACTCAGCAGCACTGAGCAAGGGTGTGCGCTCCGTGTCTTTGACGTCCTTTCTTCGCTCGCGTTCGACAATTCTAAAGAAAGCAGGCTGAGTTGAGGTAACATGTCATCTGGACAAAATCTCCCTCACCCTCGCATCACCGCCGTAGTTGTCGCCCTCTTCGCACGGCGTTTGCTTTGGTTGTCTTCGTATTGATCGGTCTCATCCACAATCTCCTCCGAGATAATTTCTTCGATGATATCTATCGACAAGGGAAATGAGATCCTACGACCATTGATATCAGATGAAGCTAGAATGCACTCGCCTTCAAGGGTGATTACTCCAATAGCACCCCCTGCCGTACCCGGTGAGCGACTGATCAGCAAGAGATGTGCGCGGCCTGTTTGACTGATGGGCAGTATTAGCTGTATCCACGTCCCTCACGCCACTCCCCGAACGACAAATTAAAACTGCGACGCACAAATAGTCCAACGCCTGGAAGCAGTTAATTGCTGGCAATGCCTCGGGAAGGATACCAAGGGGGAAAGCTGATACAGGTAGCGCTTGATTGGGGTCGTAAGTGAGAAGCTGATTCGGAAAGTAATTCAGTACAACTTCATTACGCGCGAGAGGTTGATATGTACCTTCTTGATGAGAAGTAGTCCCACGAACGCGAGAGGGTTTCCAGGTTCGTGGACCGGAAAACGCGAGTACCCACTTAACAAGCTAGAATATTTATAAGTTCCCCGCTTTCAGAATCTGGAGAACATGAGAACACGAACATAGCATCGACTGCTTTGTGGTCCAAGATAGTATCGGCACTTAAAATGACCGTGTCTTTTAGAGGGGTCATGATGGTTTCCACATTTTTTGTGTTTAGCTCTAACACGCCATTGAGTATAGCGATCTCATCATCACGCAGGGGCTCCTCGCCCGTGCGGTGGAATTGGAGGAATGACTTGAGCTCGGCTTTCTTGTAGGTATGCTGTTCGCTCGCGCCAAGAACGTAGTCGAGCAACTTGGCGATAGGCCAAGCAATAGGAGCTGTACATGACTCAGAAAAGGTTTCTGTTGAGGGAAATATCAAGACGCACCAAATAGATACATCATTCCCAGAACGAGAGGGGCACATGTAGCACCGACCGAAAGTCCGTAACGGACACTGATGGCTTGAGGGATGATTCTGTCAAATATTGTCAAAAAAAAACACCAAGAGAGCAATATACGCAGTGCACTGACTCTCTATGTCAATTGTCAGCTATGTTCAAAATCTCCAACCATTAGCGAATTCTGTACCCAAAGATAACTAAGCACGAGGTAAGCTTCAACAAGATTGAGAACAGTTCTAATCACGAACCGATAGCAACAGTTGAGATAACAATTGCAGCGACGCCTCCGCCGAGCTAAAGTGGCCGCCTTAGACACTTCCAGCAATTCAAAGAGGTGTCTTTTACACACCGCGCTGTCCAAGAAAATAGGCAAACTTTCATTGATGATCTACCGAAGAGCCTTGTCATGTTTGGTTGAACGAGACAGTTTTGCTTCGCGTACGACGTTGCCCAACAACAAGACCTGCTTTCGTGTCAGAGAAACATTGCGCGAATGAAGCTTCGACTACACATACCACAAGAACCCAATGGCGCCCTCTCCGCATCAGCTTGAGGACTGTGTTCCATTCTTAGCGTGGTCGCAGTGCGCTGGACATGTTCGCGCACCTTTTTGTGCGTTAGCCTTTTCCCTCGCGTTCTCCGATGATGTTGCCAGCACACGCAAATGCAGCTCGTCGAGACCCATTAACCCGAGCGTCAGACTACGCATCTGAGTTCACATATCCCACATCATTCAAATGTAGATTACATACCCCGCAAACACACCTCCCGCAAGCACGAGCACGACGCTCACAACGAGCTTCGTCCAGAACTCGGACGACCCAGGGTGCGCGGGCTCCACCTCCCCCGGGACGGTCTTCAGACGCAGATACGGGGAGGCGAATACTGTGCGCAGAAGAAACAAGAAAGTCGGTAGCTTAGGAGGCATCAGAATTCGTACGTTGGTGAGCTTTTTAGGTGGTAGTCAGCCAAGGTCGAGTTCCGTCCAAATCCGCCGCGGAGGAATTGTCGATTATTTGTCAGCATGTCGTCAACGCGTCATAGCCTAACCTGTTTCATGGGCGCCTAAGTTTGGCCTCTGTAACCATTGATATTGGAAATTCGCTTGAATATCATGTAAACCGCCATGCAATGAAGACAAGTTCAGTCATCTAACATATGATTCCAGAAATGGAATGACCCTGCGCACTGTATAAATTACAAACAAATTACAAATGAAATATCGACTCTGCTACTACAAGTACTTCAAAGTACCGGTACTTACATAGATAACGCGATTTGTT
The DNA here is from genome assembly GCA_000827495.1 of Hypholoma sublateritium FD-334 SS-4. Classification (NCBI taxonomy): domain Eukaryota; kingdom Fungi; phylum Basidiomycota; class Agaricomycetes; order Agaricales; family Strophariaceae; genus Hypholoma; species Hypholoma sublateritium. The sequence continues at coordinate 256,112 of KN817563.1, forward strand.
TAGAGGGAGGATTGGGATTCCCTCCTGGGAAAAGAGGAGTCGCTGTAGCCAGTCCGGTCACTGTACCCATTCTGTAGCTCCAAAGACACTGAGCGGCTGTTGGTGCTAAGTAATTGTGAGCTTTCGTTGAAGAGTCCAATAACTGAGTCTTTCCGCCGCTCGACAATTCTGATTCCAGCATTAGTGAGATTTGGACGGGTACAGATACATGAAAATGCACCGCACCCTCGCATGATAGTAGATGTGGTCGAGCGCCTTGCTTTGAGCTTCGAGTGATTATCGCGGAATTGATCTGTCTCATCTATGATCTCTTCCGAGATGATCTCCTCAATAATATCTTGAGTAAGCAAACGGAAATGTCATCAGCAGGGGAAACAAAGTTGGAGAGGGAATTATGAAACGCACCTTCGAGAGTTATCACTCCTATTGCCCCTCCGGCCTGGCCAGGGGTACGGCTAATTAGTAAGAGATGCGCACGTCCAGTCTGGCTAAAATAACCCCAAAAATATGAGAGATCATATGAGCAGGACGAAAGGGCGATGTTATGCCCACAAATAGTCCAGAGCTTGGAAACAGTTTATTGAAGGATGCGCCTCTGGTAAAATCGACAAAGGAAAGCTCGAGACGGGTAGAGCTTGACCTGCGTCGTATGTTAGGAGCTTTTCAGAATTGTTAAGTAAAGGAAATACATTTCATCTTAAAATAGTAAAAGCCGCACCTTCTTTATCAAAAGCAGGCCGATGAACGACGTAGGTTTGTCCGGCTCGTGTACTGGGAAGCGAGAATAACCACTTTGAAGCCTACAACGAGTTTTCTGTAAGAGGATTTGAGCACAGAGCAATACCACTAGATCTTACATTGCTCTGATAGCTTCATGATCGAGAATGTCGTCGGCGCTTAATATTACGACGTCCTATTCACGTTTCAATGAGCAAAATGGACTACACGTACTGCAAACTGAAATATACCCTAAGCGGTGTCATGATCGTTTCGACATGCTTTGCGTTGAGCTCCAAGACTCCATTCAAGATAGAGATCTCTTCGTCTCGTAAGGGTTCTTCCGCGGAGCGATGGAACTCCAAGAAGGACTTCAACTCGGCCTTCTTGTACAGGTGATGGCCTTCGGCGCCGAGTACGTAGTCAAGCACCTTGGCAATGGGGTATGCGATGGGAGCTACGAGGCCAAACTCGTTAACAAAGATATATACAGCATATGCAGAAAGGCCAGGCTCACCGAGTAGGAACATCATGATAAGGACCAAAGGAGCGCATGTAGCCCCGACCTGAAGCCCGTAGCGCACGCTTACTGCCTGCGGAATTACTCTGATATCTGGGTTAGATTTGGACGGGCTGTAATTATTTTGGACCTACTCTCTGCAGATGAAAAAAAGGGCATAGAGTAATAATTAATTGGAGTCGTCTTTTAACAAATATAAGCAAAACATACCCAAAGATGACTGTGAATTGTGAGCGTCGAATAATTTCACGTATAATATGTAAGGGACTCACCAATGGCTGTAGTAGAGATGGCGATGGCGGCTATTCCGCCACCGAGCTATCTCGAGGGTTAGAATCCAACTCTAGCTACCGCTACATAAGGATACGCACCGCATTGTCGAGGAAAATAGGTAAACTTTCGTTGACAATCTAAACGATGGTCCCATGAATAGAGACGTTGCGTTTAAGGACGGGATACGGACGACGTTGGACAACAACAGTACCTGAGAATCGATGAGCCAAAAATAGAACAGATTCAACAACTTGAATACGCACCACCAGGACCCAGTGTCGGCCTCTACGCAGCAGATTAAGGACTGTCACCGTTTCATTAGATCGCCTCAGACCAGTCCTCAAGGGGGTAACTCACCCTTCTGCGCGTTCCGCTTGTCCGTCGAGTTCTCCGACGATGTGGCGAGGACACGAAGATGAAGCTCGTCGAGGCCCATTAGTCCCAGCGTCAGTCTAGAAAGAGATTAACATCACGATAACATGGACGAATGGAAGGAGCTCACCCTGCGAATGCGCCACCAGCGAGAACCAGGAATATGCTGACAATGAGATGATACCAGAATTCGCGGGACCCCTTCTCCGTTCCGGTGTTGCCATTCGGCAGAGGCGGTCGGAGGTACGACGTCGCGATTGAGGCCCGCACCAGCAGCATACTCAACGCGAGGCCATTTCGTCTAACAGAAGTCATGGTGTAATGGAGGAATGATGTAGGAGTAAGAAGGCAGCAGCGCGGCGACTCACGAGCAAGTGGGAGACTTTACGGCGGCGACAGGTTGATATTTAAGGTACACGGATCGACCTGGGCGCCCGAGTTGCAGCTGTTACCTGAGCAATCATATCGCCTACGGCCCCCAGGGACCTAGGAGATAGTAGGGTTGTCGGTGCGGCATCGCGAAGCCCACTAGCAAAATCGTCGCAAGCGTGTATTTGGCGATGCGCGATTTTGGCGTGATGCTTTATTGTGGGACATCACAGCATTACCAATGTCACAGCGACGCAGACAGTAGACTTGCAGTAGACTTACATTTTGCTGCAGAGACAGGACTTGAACAGGACAGTCGGGAACAATTCAGGAGTCGTTCAAGAATATGTATTTTTTTAGCCACTAACCTGCGCTGATAGAAGCTTTCATTGCTATTCGGCTCAGAGCGATAGAAAGAATTCTAAGAGCGCACTTGACGTTTAGTCACTAAACGTCAACGGTATTTATACTTACCTTGGTGCCATCTTGGGCAGCCACTCAGGCTCACAAATACTGTACTAAGTACATACTACAAAAAACGATGCATCAATTGAATGAAAATGCAATAAAGTGGTGCCAATTTGGAATTGTCAAAGCAAGGAATATATATCCATACCCCCGAGCACTGTATTGGGTGTCCACGACTCTCTGGTCTCTCTCTTGCCTAATCTTGAGCAGAAATTTTTAAGAATCGGAACCAGGAGAAGGAACGGCCTCGCGATGTATAAGTGCCAAGCCGAACACTTAGACGCCAAGCAGTGGTACAAGAGCACCGTTAGGCTATAGCTTGCTATATTAGATTATTATTTCCTGTCATACGAGTACCCGGCGAGCGGTATCTGACTTGGTATCGTCATAGATGTGCTTCTGTAGGCTTCTTCTTCCACATGTATATTTGTCACGCTCGAAAAGTTCTTGGCGTTGTAGCAGCGCGCATTTGACCAGTGACAATATGAGCCAAATCTTCAGGTGGAAAATACTGGACTGAAGATAGGTTCACATACAATGAGGCCTTTACGCTGTTATCTATGCGAAAAGTCTTTATCTGAGGCGCCAAGTAAATGTGATTCACCGTTACCGTTGCTCACAGCTGGGAAAGAGAGCATGCAGGAGATTTCCCCGTTCAATTTTCAATGTTAGTATTTCAGTGACGTTATTCATAATTAGGCCCTCTTGTACTTGGTCGAAGCGAGGGCTGGTAAGGCTGAATGCTGGACACTGGCGAAGTTGATGGGAATACTATTAGTACCGATATTGGGCGCTTATCAAATTTCGTGAACAAGCAGCGCAGCGATAAATTTATTGCATCACCTAAGTCCATGTGCAACCAGAAATGTCAAACCGTTATTATTTCTATATTAAAATGACAATGGCGCAATCAGTGAGAGTATAAGCTGGCGGAAGCTTCGCACAAGCTCCGGTAGAACGCAAGGTCTGCATACTTTCAAACCTACTCTATTACTTTTGCCAAGCACAATATGATTGCTTCGTATAATTATCATCTTATTTTCAATTGCCTTCATCGATTGCATCAGTGCGGATATGATTCGTGTATGGGCACCATTCTTTAGTTGTTAATACAGATTTTGAGTATCTACATACTCGAGCAGTAGGTACAAAAATCGTACAGTTAGTGACTAGAATCGCATCTCTATAGTAGAAATATCATGAATGGGAGTCTCAGACGCTGCCATAGTGTTGCGTTGGACTCGATTCGTGATACGAATCTGGCGAAGATGATCGAATGTAATCAACCAAGGACGAGGTTTCAGTAAACGAGCTGCGCTGCCGCCTGCGTTCAACAATTCTGGTGGAAAACAATTGTAATGTAACCTCCCAATTAGTATAAATTCTGAACTTTGAAGGCGAAAGCTTCACCCTCCAAGTATCTTGGCTGTTGTTTGACGACGCGCGCGACGTTTGCTACGATTATCCTCGTATTGATCTGTTTCGTCCACAATCTCTTCCGCGAGGATTTCCTTGGGGTATATCATAAGGAAGAGAAAAGGGGATTGAACTTCATAATAACGGCGAATTTACCTCGATGATATCTGAAACGGGGTGAATATTGACTCTGTTTGGTGGGTAGATACAATATGTACACACCTTCCAACGTTATGATTCCAATCGCTCCTCCTTGAATTCCAGGCGTCTTGCTAATTAGTAATAGATGTGCTCGGCCAGTTTGACTGTAGACGGAAGGCACGTAATTAAGGAACTTCAATGAACAGTAAATGAACGGGGGACCCACAAGTAGTCCAGCGCTTGAAAGCAGTTTATTGATGGCGGTGCTTCTGGTAAAATCGATAAAGGGAAAGACGAGACAGGAAGCCCCCGCTTCGGGTCATAGGTGAGAAGCTGGGAAAGAGACAGATAAACCAATAGTACGCAGTGTGGACAGGGGCAGTGACAAACTGTTTTCACTAACAAAAGCCCAATAAATATTCCATGTTTTCCCTTTGCGTGTACCGGGAATCGAGAATAACCGCTTTGCAAACTATAGCCATATGAGGTTGAAGGGGACATTATTGGAGGCGAATAACACAGTAAGGCGGGGGCATAACTTACATTGCGTGAACAGCTGCATAATCCAGGATGTCATCGGCCCCAAGAATAACAGTGTCCTTGCAATACACACATTATAAAATAATCAGAATTAACAAGATATGGCGTACTTTTAGTGGAGTCATAATACTTGCTACTTTCTTTGTGTTGAGCTCCAACACTCCATTGAGTATTGTGATTTCTTCGTCGCGTAAAGGCTCATCTCCCGTCTGGTGAAATTGCAGGAATGTTTTCAGTTCTGCTTTTTTATATGTGCCGTCTTCTCTGGTTCCTAGAACCCAGTCCAGGACTTTGGCGATTGGCCACGCGACTGGCGCTGTTGATCGTTTAGTATACGAGCCGAGGCCATGGATTTTGCGCATACCAAGGATATACATCAATCCGAGGACAAACGGAGCGCATCTAGCACCAATGTAAAGACCGTATCGTACACTGACAGCTTGTGGAATGATTCTTAGTTAGGCGATGTGTTCAGTGCCGGGAGCATCGGACGTGTGAGGAAAACTTACTCGCTGGGTAATACATCGAAGGATGAAGAATCGGATGTGGCTTATTTAGAAAAGGTCACACAGTGGCACGGAGATTCGGATGCCTACCCGAAAATGACTAGAAACAAAGTTTCAGCAAATAAGGGTAGACGAAGTGGGTAGAATACCAATGGTAGTGGTGGAAATAGCAATTGCCATATAGCCGCCCCCAAGCTGGTCATGTTGACGGTGAACACGAAGGTCATCGAAGAGCTAACGTACAGGCTCACCGCGCTATCCAGGAATATTGGTAGACTTTCGTTGATAATCTGTAATAACCCTTGAGCCAGCATTCTCCCGGGGGAGAACTTCATCACGCACCACATTGCTGAGAAGCAAGACCTGTATTCAAGGGATGTGGGATTTATGCGTTTAGCAAAAAACAATGGTCGATCGGGCCGTTAGCATTCATAGAAACATACCACTAAAACCCAGTGTTTTCCATGATGCATCAACTTCAGAACTGCGAAGGAGTAAGATTGTGCTCTGTACAAAGTAACAGTAGTGCAAAAAAGCTCACCTTTCTGCGCGTTTCTCTTCTGTGCGAGGTTTTCAGATGAAGTTGCCAAGACGCGTAGATGCATTTGATCAAGACCCATAAGACCTAAAGTCAAGCTGCAAGTACGTCAGTTACGATAAAGTTTGGAGAGGCATATCGCACCCTGCAAAAATACCACCAGCCAGCACCAACACAATACTGACAATGACATGGTACCAGAAATCAGGAGACCATGGCTCAGCGCCCGGGTGCCCAGTCTTGTGTTTTCCGTTGGATTTTGTCATGTGAGATGAAGCGTACATAACGCGCAAGAGAATGACAAGACTTGGGACACGGAGCTTCATAACGGTAGTGCAAGTAGTGCTAGTGAGGAGTCAAGACTACAAAGTCCAAACAAAATCCGAGTCCGCGACAAACCCACGACTTCCACAAATGTCCAGGCGGAACTTTTTTAAGTCGCCGCCTTTTCTATTTTTACCGTACCTCTGGGCCGGCTCTCCCTCCTCCTCGGATTTTTCCCGGAATTCAGAGCCGTGAGAAAGATCTTACCAAAAGGCGGCCGAAGATTGGCCAAAGATAAGATAGGTAAAGGTAAACAGATCCATATACAGCCGTACACGTGACTGACATGCATCGACTCCGCAGTCCGAGTCATGGATGGGCGCTTATTTCGGTTGTTCTTCTTCTTCGTTCTCTCAACACTCCCTTGCAGCGAACTCGTATCCCCTTGTCTCTAAAACATTTAAATTCAATATGATAGTGGAAACTGAAGACCTGTCGAGCGAATCTTCGCTGTCTTGGAGCCCATCGTCGGCGAGCTCAGTGGACAGCATCCTGCCGACAACGCGGAATATGCCAAAAGATGAATTACATCGATGTGTCAGCCGAATCCGAGCTGACTATTTCAACGGGGGGAATATCGAATTCCCTGAACTTGATACGATTGATGAGTTGAACAAATGGATATCCAAGTTGGAAATCGCATTACAAGCAAGCGGAATAATGGCGCATCAATGGTCAGATGCAGTCATTATCTTCATGGCAGGATCAAGCAAAATCAACATGGCGATGAGATTGCTAAGGGAGTCTCGCAATAAAGAGGGCCTTCTCGAATGGAACTGGGATGACTTCAAGGGTGATCTTCGTGAAACATTGGGTAAGTTCCTTTATCTGACTTCATTTATGATGCCTGTTGAAGGAGGAAAATAAATAATATCCAGCTGCAATCAGTTTGTTCTTTCTAAATTATCATGTCAAAGCTCCCCTAATTATCTTATAGGAAGTGAACCTTCAGCTATAAAAAAGTTCCAGCAAGAGCATCCCACCGCAAGTACAGCAGTGAAAGTGGCTTTGGGAACCGGCATGGTCATTGGAGGAACGACGGTCCTTGCGCCTGCTATCGTCGTCGGAGCATTAAATGCTGTAGGTTTCACTGCGAGCGGTGTTGTTGGCAGTGAGCCGGAATCCTCCCGATTGGAAAATGAAACCATCTAATAAGGTCTTTTACTCGTAGGCTCTATTGCGGCAACTATTCAATCTTCCTTCTACGGAGGAGCAACAACTGGCCTATTCTCCCTTTGCCAATCCCTCGGAACTGTCGCAGTGACTTCATCCGCGACGTCACTAACAGCCGCTGCTGGAACAATTGCTGCTGGGACGTCTCTTCTTCGCTCAGCAGATGGTGGGGACAAAAGTAGCCCCCAGGCTCCCATAATCAACGCGGCTGCCAGTGATAGCAATTCTTCTCAAAGTCCTCCTCCATATTGCGGTTAGAGCTTTTGTTGGCTGATTATAATTTATGTGGCGCGTGGCCCATTTTAATTCGACTTGTATCATCTAAGGCCTCTGTAGCTTGACCATGCCCTTGTGCGCACGCTTCCAAGATCATGGTGCCTATTTTGGTTGAAAATGTACTTTTCGTCACATTTCGACGCCCAACTCAAGGCCAACTCGTGAATCGTGACGGGAACCCACAGTGGGAACGACGGCATGCTCGCGGCGGCCCGTGTTTGATCCACTAATAAAGTACATAACCAGTTCGGATTGAAGAAGTTGTTCCTTATCATGTTTCCCCTCACTCTCACACTGTGGGCGATAATAAGCCTCTCGTTTACCTTTTGTTCAGGATGGGGACTTGACCCCGAAGTACTCTTAGCACAAGAAAGTCCTCAAGCGCAATCGTTTTCACCAGCTGTATCGCTCGCCTCATTGTCCCACTCAGAATTCGCGAAATTAGCCCATCCATTCTTCCCAAATCACAGCGTACGAATCAAGAAGAGTCAATTCTGCGATGAAACAGTGAAGTAAGTTGCAATTACGCCATCCATGAATCTCCGTGTTGCAAGCTAAGTTGCAAATAGTACATACACCGGATATATCGACATTGAAGCGCGCCACATATTTTTCTACTTCTTCGAAAGCAGAAACAATCCTGCCACAGACGATGTGATATTCTGGACCAACGGAGGTAAATCAATATCTTTAATTTCAAGCTAAAATTGAGCATAAAACATATTATTTACTCTGATTTCGGAACCATAAGGACCTGGTTGCTCGTCGTCTCTTGGGTTATTCATGGAGCTTGGTTCGCCTTGGTTCCTCCCATACATTCTACCTAGTCTAAGATAAACAAACCTTACCCGAGGTCCATGTCGGGTCTCGGGATCCAACAGCACTGTATTTCATCCTGAATCATGGAACACAAATGCAAATGTCTTCTTTGTTGATCAGCCAATCGGTGTCGGATTCTCGTATGCAGATTATGGCGAATTTGTGGTGAGCGTCGTGTTTAAACACTCCTATATTTTCTTCGGCGGCCTGTCTATCATCACTAATGAAATTTAGGGAACAACCGAGGATGCTGCAAAAGATATCGCTGTCTTCATTTCTTTATTCTTTGAAAACTTCAGTGAATTCAAGGGAAGGCCGTTCCATATGTCTGGAGAATCATACGGAGTAAGCTCTCGTGTCCACGAATTTCAGTCGCATATTCACGTTCGGTCTGTCTAGGGACGCTACCTACCACTATTTGCCTCGGCTGTATATGATCAGAACGCGAGGCTGATAGCAGCGGGATTGACTCCAATCAACCTCCAGTCGGTCATGATTGGTGGGTAAAATTCAGTGCCTCATTGCCTGTGGCACATTAAACTGAATGTTATGCAGGAAATGGCATGACAGATAGCTTTAAAATGATTCTGTCATACTACGATATGGCCTGCACCCCAGCGTCCGTAAAGCCCGTTGTCAATATTGGCCCATGCGTGGCCATGAAAGCAACGGTTAGTTCTCCAACATCCAATCATTTTCTGCGCATTGACTTACGTCTACTGCATAGGTATCCCGATGTGAAAAGTGGATGAAGACATCTTGTGAAGAGAAGTACGATGCAATCAACTGTGGTGCTGCGGTCAATTTCTGCAGGAGTACTTATTCAATTCCATTCCGTGCAACAGGTATCTATTTCCACTCGAAGGCCAATTTCCTTGTCTCACGATGTGGGCGCTAGGTCTAAACGTGTATGATATCAGTAAGCCATGCGAAGGTGGTCCCTCAGACCTCTGCTATCCTCAGACCCGGTCTGGCCATCCTCCTGCTCGAATAACTTGATAGCGATTCTCATTCCTGACCTAGCGTGATCCGAGACTATCTGGACAACCCTTCTGTTCGAGCGACCATAGGCGTGGACAGTCACCTCACGAAGAACTTCACCTCTTGCTCCGCCGACGTTGGTCGAGCCTTTGGGGCAACCCAGGATGTCCTGCACCCCACAGCTGATTACGTTGCATCACTTCTGGAGCGAGGTGTCCGTGTTCTGATCTACGTAGTAAGTGACTCTAGTTACTGTCAGTCATCTTTTAATCAAGATCGTAATTTTCGATGCACCTTTACAGGGAACATATGACTGGATATGTAATCATGTCGGCAATGAACGATGGACTATGGCTTTAGACTGGAGCGGGAAGAATGAATTTTCTAGCACAGCCCTGCGCGACTGGATTGTGGGTGGAAAATCGGCTGGAAAGACGAGAAGCGCCAAAGGGTTCACGTTTGCTACTATTACAGGAGCCGGACACATGGTGAGCTCGTATATCGTCCTATGCATATTTATAAATTCACCTCGACACGACTAGGTTCCTTATGACAAGCCAAAGGAGTCTTTGGAACTTATTCAGCGATGGATTTCTGGGAAAGATTTGTGATGTGTCAGATCTTGCGCTGCGTATTTTACGTAGTATCTGGTCGATAGTACATGCTCATAAAGTGTTCATGTCCATAAATTAGGGTACTAACGATCGATGAACGTTTGAACAACGATTGGCCAGGGTCAGGATTAGCCCACCGATGAGACACGATTTATCAACTACTACTTAGGTAGTAAACGCATGGTCCTAAAGTGTCAGATCACGTAGGTCCTTGATAAAGGTGGTCGTCACGGTGCAGGCTAGCGGCGACGAAATTCGGATGTGTCTTGGTGTGCCTCCCAAGCGCAGCCAGCTTCCCCTGAATATCTTATCCAGTGCAATGAACTTCTCGCACAAGACAAGACATGGGGCTCGTGGACTATCCCGGCCGATACTCCATAAGAAAACAACCACATATTGGCAGTGTGTCCAGATAGGTAGCTCCCACAGCACATGGGCAATGTCTTCTATGCCCGCAAGACGATGTACGGCAGAGTGAGGTTAATTTAGCCTCTTTAGAACGCGTCTGTCGAAAAGGTGCGATTGGGAGAGTGGGGCGGCTGTGACACCGATTTGACAAGTCGGGGGGCTGCCTTTGTGACACGTTTGGGCCGACTACAAGCGAGGTTACTGGCCGCAGCAGGCTGGCGGCCTAAAGCGGCAGACGGGATCGTCCTCCATTTCTTGCGTGGGGACGAGCGTCGACTCCCGGGCGGCTGGTCGAGCGAGCATCGCAGGAGGAGAAGATACATTTGCATCGCGTGGGCGAGGATGTCATAGCATTTTTGCAGTCTCTGCGGTGCTTTCCACAGCCGCGCCAGATTCCACCACACTGAGAAGCACTTGAGCAGCTTTCGGATGTGTAAAAGATCTCTGGAAAGGCGGAGTTGGCTCGTATTAGAAGATCGCAACAACCAGAAGGAAGAAACACACTCATTGAGTCTCCGTATATGGTCCCTCAATATAAAGTTTACATCGATTGCCCGGCCCTTGATGCCGCCATCCACAGCGTTTAGAAGTTGGTAGGTCTGATCTGCGATATCTGCGCATAGTTTTCTGTAGCTTTTTGCATGCTGCGAACATATCGTCAATGGCTGGTTGCATCAACTGATTGAAAAACTTTATTTACCTGCGCAATCTCAATGATGTCTAGGGCAATGAGCGCAGATTCAGATAGACCTAAATTAGTTTCAATCGAGGTCTCTGCGGAATTTGCCAAACTCAAGAGCACGGTGGACACATGGTGAAGTGCGAGCTGAGTATTGGAACTGCTGCTGGGAGACTCGTAGCCCGGAGCAGGGGAGTCCAAGCCGCTGAACCAGGACATTGTCACGGTGACGAGAGTGACGGGAGACAGAAAGGAAATAGGGTAATTGGGTTTTTGAGGTATAGTCAGTGGCCCAGGAGCGTGGCCAAAGCGTGTAGCTCGCATGCATTATCACCATCTCCGAATTTGTACCAGCTGACAGGATAGAATCTGGATCCACGACTGAGCGAGAAACTAGACGAACTCGTGAGATGCCTTCCTTTTCAGTCCATAGTACCCGGCCCTTACTTTCGTGTTCCCCACTTCCGCGAAGAGCTGCGGTAGTATGTAGCAATCTGCCATTTACAGAAATTCCCATTCGGACCCAGGTTAGTCCTTATCGGTGAGCACTTCGCCTCAGATAAGTACTAGTCCCAGTAGTAAGTGTTAGGAATGTCTCTCCCACAGGTCAAGTGCGCAAATTTGGTGAATTTAGACCATTTGCGGTCGGTGGTCAACCAAGCCAGACATTACTCCCGTTCCTGAGCAGTTACCATAAGTACGAAATGCAATTGAAAAAACATGAATGGGAACTTGCTCACATATCTTCCGAGGAAAGAGCGGCGTTTGGACGCCTCGAGCGATGGTTCATCGATGATCAGAGAGTGCCTCGGACACACCACAGAAAGATAGTTGACGGTAGAAGCTGCTCAGAAGAGTACCCCCGGAAGAAATCTCAGAAACAGCTGCGGTGGGTGTTGGGTGGGGTATGAAGCGATTGCGAGCCTGAGAGCAGTTACAAACTTGAAGAACTTGCGAATGATGACATCAGATATTTGGACTCCGCTACAATAATGCCTGAATCTAAATCTAGGACGAACTTGGGAGGAACGGCCAAACGTCAAAGCCAAGTCGAAGCTATCTATATGTTTTATTATTGACAATGTTTATGTAGATGAACTTACGTCCTATCTGTGAGTGAGTGCAGGCACCATACATCAAGGATAATCGATTACCCCTTTTCAGTTGGTACCGCCGCTACCAACGAGTTATATCAACTTCGGCTTCCCCGAATATGCTGGTCTTCTTAATGGCGAATCCCTCCACTACTTCTTCTGTGCTCTGTCCATAATACTCTGGGAATTCGCGCTTCAAAAAGCGCAGGATATGCGTGTTAATCTGCTCGAACTCTAGCAGGAAGCCATCGTGTCCGTCTGGGGAAGGGATGACCACGAGTTCGGCGTGGGGTACGTGCGCTGCGATTTCCCGCTGCTCCGAAGTCGTGAAGAGCCCATCCGTGGCAATACTGATCACAAGTGCGCGAGGCGGAAGTGTGGCCAGTACCTTAGCGAGAGCCATTTCGTCGTCGCCTGCCACCCGATCCCGGGCGACATCATGCGTATCCAGCTTACGCGTAATATGGATGTAGCAATTAGCGTCAAAGCGCGCGGTGAACTTGTCCCCTTGGTATCGCAGATAGGATTGTGCGGAAAATATAGGAGTTTTCGTTGCTTGGCTTGAAGGGGTGTTGGTAGGAGACTGTGCTGCGCGCGGCTTTGCATTGCGAAGCCCATCGTTGTGTACTGCGACTGCATCATCGGCGTGAGAGGTCAATTTGGGCGAGTCAGGGGGTGTGAGTGGCCGCGATATCTGCGCTTTTCGCCCGAAGCGACTCTCGAAGGAATCCCGGGAGCGGTATGTGAGCAAGGCGCTCATCCTAGCGGCAGCCAGTCCAGATGCAGGCTGTGAGTTGTAATATCCGTCCTGATATGTTGGGTCGCTGTAGATGCTCTGCCTCTGGGCCTCTCCCCAGCTGATACACCATGCAGAATGACGTGCAGATGTGGCTATTGGGACGATGCGCCGGATAAAACCAGGTGGAGTACACAGAGGCCATTCAAGGACGGCCATTCCCCCCATAGATCCGCCTATGACAACAGCCACGGACCTAATGCCTAGGTGATCCAGAACCTGCTTGTGAATCCTATCGATACCATTAGCAATTTCGCTATAATCAACATCCAGGTACTCACAGAACATCATCTCGGATAGTTGTAGGGGGGAACTCTGGGCCGTAAGGCTTCCCGGTCTTGGGATGTATCGTTACGGGTGACGCTGAGCCATATGGGGAACCAAGGGTGTTTGCACAGACGATGAAGAACCTGCTTGGGTCAAACGCCTTTCCGCGCCCCATCAAAGGTCCCCACCTATACGATTCAGCACCATCCTGAAAGTACACATCCGGGCACTTACCAATCCTCGACATCTGCACTCCCGGTGAATGCATGGCAGATAATCATCACATTGTCCCTCGTTTCATTCATCTTTCCCCATGTCTTGTAGGCGACGGGGACATCTTCCAGAACAGTTCCGCATTCAAATGTGAACGAGGAAACGACATGGACGTGTTGATGGATTAGGGAGGAATATGAAGTCATCGGGTATGTGCCGTATTGCAGGTTTGGGGATAAGTATATTGCGCAAAAAGTTTTCTAAAATAATGGAAAGAGATGTCGCCTTCAAGAGTTTATATGGCGATTCCGAGAACAAACGACCCGTGGTCGAGGTGGTGGTTGAACAGAGGAATCGTTTGAGTCACGATTTGATAAATTTAGGAATAGATAAGATAAGATCTAAAAGATCTAGAGTAAAGAGAGCTAATTTTAGAATGTGGCGCCTTCTCAAAATCGGTGCGCCTGCCACCTTGCTACCACCAAACGAGAACTTACAAACATTTAATACATCAAAATACAAGAAGATTCGAGCTGAAATCCGGAGACATGATACTTGGTCTCGAGATGCTTCCTGCAGAGCTTCAAATAGATGTAAATTAGGTGTCTGCCAGTGCCAGTGTAATGAACAAGTTGTGTCGCACAGCAGGCTCCGGCTCGTTTGCGTTTGCGTTTGCGCACTTCTGCTGCGCTTTTGACAGAAATATTCCAATAAAGCGCTTGATATGTCGTCCTGGAACTAAATCCCATAGTTAGGAGGCTGCCTCAATCAAGGCCAAATCCACGGCATTTGATGTTTACTGTCAGTGGCTCAGTGGCATTCGCCACAAGAAAGAAACAAATCGCAAATAACCAGTGTCATAAAGGGCAGATCCAGAGCTATTGATGTTGCATTATATCTCTAAGGATCAATGTAATTCATGCACCTGCTGAGAGTCTAAAGTCGAAATTTCGAATAGAAGCTACAGTCACGAAGAAAAAGAAAGAAAGAAAGAGGGCATAGTATACAGAACTGCTAATATTCACGAATCACCAACTTGACAGAAAATACGACATCGTGTGGTAAAAGAGTCTATTAATCAATGTTATCACCTATACTAGTAGATTTTCCTGTCGACGGCAGTGACCGGCTCATGCAGGAACGAAGTTCCAATGTGCGCTGCGGGAGCCTGTCGAGGGAAGTAGCGCAATCTCAAACAAATTAGATAGATAGGTCCTCAGAATTCACAGTGCCTTACCGTGGAGACTTGAGGATTTGCGGAACTAACAGGAGTCCAAAGCTGATCGGCGACCACATTCTTGATCTGCAGAGGTGTATCAATTCATGATTTGGGGTTTGCCGTTCGGAGTCCAGACTCACCACATATTCTGCACCACCTGCGCATTCGATAGCATAGGTTGTTGCCGCGGTGTTAGTGAGTCCGATTACGGGAAGGAAAAGTCCCTACCCGCCAGCATAAGTGGCCGTAATCAAAGTTCAGAAGATAAGAAATGAACATACAGATTCTACGAGATTGACCGTGGTCACATTTCGGGCAACTCCGACATTCAAGATGTGATAGCCCCCTTGATCCGCCGGGATAATGTGCCACTATATTTGGGGATGTACATTAAGCAAGAATTAAAAAATTGTAAATTTAAGGATGAGCATGCGTACAACACCGGGCGCAGACGTGTTGTTTTCTTGAATGATGACATTGCCGAATGTACTGGCTGATCCTATGCTCAACGGTATTCCGGGGAATATAGTTACGCTCTGGATTGCATAGTTTCCGGCTGGGAGAATGGCGCAAGGGATCTGCAAATAACACATATTTGAGGCGTATGAGCATGGTGAAGATCATAGCGCGGATGTAAATAAGAACCAGGGTCGGTGCGGCTTACCGGAGTAGAAAGAGGAGCGGGGACAGCTCCGATGCTGATAACATTATTGACTGCTATGAAAAGAGACATAGCTACGATTGATCGGAAAACCATGTTGGCCAGACCTAGTCTCGAGTTCAGGAAGACCCCCAGAAGTGAAGAGCGTATGTGTTCTCGGAGCTCTTGACTTTATAGAGGTCATTGACATTGATCTCATGCAATAACATGAAGATTTATACCCACCGTTTACCGCTCTACTTCAAGTTGATTGAGGAACACATACCACAATGTGACCGGTAAGCATCAGGCCCAGGTTATTATGAATCTCTCTCACCTGTAAATGATGAACCATATCTGGCTGTCCCTCGAGCAGCTGGACGTGAAACTTTGAACCAATGACAAGGTAACAATCTTGCAATTGTCTACCGGAATACTGATTGCCATTCAACATGTCAAATATCAGAATATGCAGCTGTAATGTGCGCCCAGATTACAAAAATGTCCAATTAAAATAGTCTGCCCTTCTTTCTCTGAGTAAACTTCAATAGGTTCAAGTTGGACGAGGCGCAATTCGTCAAAATGTCAATGATCAATGATGCATGTGGCATTTTTGGTCTATTAATATGCTCAAGCATACATACCCACTATACAAATCAAGGAGAAGACGTTGAAAGTTATCGAGGTGGCCCCGGCTCTCGGAGGTTGGGAAGCTTTCGCTTAATTGATTTACTGGAGCAGGACATGGGAACACTGTAGATGTCTAAAGAGTCTGCTGCCATAAACGGGAACTGCGCAGAGAACAGAACAGAAGAGACATTTTGTAGAGCTATCAAATATGTTGTATGTATATCTGGTCATTGCTCTTACTAACCCCTACAAGGTTATCATTAATAGTCCAGGCAATCACCTGGATGCTTGCTCGACTGGACGAGATAATTTTATTTCGCCCTCCAGAACCGGATCTGGAAGGACTAAAAAGGCTAATTGCGTACAGAAGAGGGCCGCATTATAAAAGGCCCGTAACTGTTGAACGTTGGCTACGGGAGATAATTGCAGTAGCATCGCACATCTCATGACAGGTATTATCTGTAATATATATATAGTTATATATATGTTTTTGGAGTGTCACCCGTCGAACTTGAGGTGACAACTCCTCTATCTCTATCATGATATATATCACGTTGAGAAGCCATACTTCTTGCTCGCCATCTTCTCTATAAATGAGGGGACAATCCAGTACAGTAAATGCGCATAGCGCATCGCCTCAGGTACGAATACGGCCTTTTCTTCGTTGTCCACTGCTTGTATACAGCGCCTTGCGACGTCTTCACGCTTCAGACCATGCGCATTTGGGTCTTTTTCGCGTACCGGGCCGCTATCGACAGCCGATGCGCGGAAATTGCCTTCAACTGTTGAGGGCATGAGGAAGGTGAACCTGATGCTCGGATGTTCGATCGACAAAGCCTGGTAAAGGACCAAAGATGACGCTTTGGTGGATGCATATAGTGTACGTGTTGGTGCCGGGATGACTGAAGCCAAAGAGTTCACAAGCACTACAGATGGAGATTTGGATGTGTTGGAGAGCATGGGTACCTGTTCAACGATCAGTATCTGGGTGCTCAGACAATGAGTGAACGTGATATTTACAAAGGCTACGGCGGCTATTAGAGGACCCAGGTAGTTTCCTCGGATTGCGGCAAGCGCCACATTCGCGGTATGCTGGATGTCTTTGGTGGTAGGATCTTTGAGTGGGATGCCACGCCCCACCTCAGCACCTGCCACGGCCATGAGCGGTTGGAGAGCGGACACGCCAGCAGCGATCACATGTGTGTCAAGGCCGCCCCAAGCTATGTTTCTGTCAGGAACGCGCAAACAGGGAAGAGAGAGACACTCACCATCTTCAACAGCTTTCCTGACTCTAACCATGTCGTCCGGACTCGCGAAATCCGCCGCGACGCTGAAGATGTCCGATGGGGACGAGACGGGGAAGCCCGCTGCCGTCCGTGCAGCGCGACACTCCGCCTCAACTTCTCGCAGCATAGACTCTCGGCGGCCGACAATGCAGACACGCGCACCTCTCGCAGCGTATTGACGTGCAACGGAGCGGCCTATGCCACTTGAGGCCCCTAAGACGAGCACACGCTCCTCATTCTTCGGGACCTTGAAGGAGCGGCGTGGTTTCTTCCTCAATGCGTAACTCAGTGTCAGCAGTAGTGGAATGATTGCTATTGCCAGCGTTCTGGAGGACCTGAAAGCCAGGAAATCGCGAGGGCTAGGAGGAAAATCGAGAGCCATTTCGTACTATCTTGTAGCTTGCTGAAGGCGGGTTAAAACTTAACCTAGAGCGCGGTTTTTGAGTGTTCAGTTCTGCCAGGAGAATTTTTCTTGACGCACCTAAGTAAGTGGTATCTTGTAGGAGCTGAAATTGAGGAGTCGACGTTTGAAATTAGCAGAAAGCGGGCCGTCCGGCCGACCTGCTAAAAGTATACAATTTGTATACAATAGTCAAACGGTAATATAATCTGTCAATTAGATGGACTGCAGGAGACGGGAAATGCAGATAACGTTGTAGCGTCAATGCCCGATGCCCGATTGTGAGATAATTCGTTTATTACAAAAGTGTATATAGTTTTATCTAGTCACTGACTTACATATTACGGCTAAAAGGACGTAATATTATGGCCAACTTGCGCTGCGCTGATGTATTTGGACAAAGGTAAGTAGCACCATTCAAAACAAGATCGGGAAGATAGAAGAGAAGACGGGGCTAAGACTTAATCCAACGAGGGAGATACAACGGGGAAGAGCGTGTCAGGAATATGCATGCGCCTACCTGTAGGTCATCGTGGCCGGGGCATACAAGCCTAGATAGCACAGTGATTGCGTCAAGTGATAAGAACGATCGGAATCTTCTCGGGACGGTCGTGAAAGTGAGGGTCGAGTAGATTGTTGTTGCTGTATGGAAGCTTGAATATATAATCTGGAACCTAGACCATGATATACTTACATAAAAAATGAGAGAGGATTTGAGTAGCTGGATCCAATAAGCACCGTCACCCTGGAGTAATTGGCTCATTTTCACTGCCCAAGGTGAAATCAAGGAGCTTCTGCGCCGCTATGGGTATGTACGTTGTTGAGGAGTTGGTTCGTCGGGACGCTGCCTTGGACCCTCGGTTTCAAGTGGAGAGAGCGTCCTTCATGAGATGGCCGGGGCAACACGGATTTCAAAGTGTTGTACGACGTGCTCTATAATTTGAACATTAGTTCCAGAGCATTGAATTACTCGTTGGATTGACCGTACCATTCTGCGGATAGTGTGGTAATAAGCAAGAGCCAAAAACGGTTTCTCGCGCTTGAACTATAGTTTGGTAAGAGTTAAGATTGATTACCGCTGGTTGGGAATATAGGGTGGAGGAGGAGATACCGGCTGCCACAATCCAACTTGAACATGGTAAAGGCCTGCGATTGTAGAAGCCACGCTCTGAGCAAGTCTAGAATTCAGATTGCGCCTGTCCGCTGCCGTAGGTGGATCCTTTTAAGCCGTGGACCAACGTCAGTGTGGTTTCGAGGGGTTTTCAAAGAATTTACACTGGGAAAAAAATTTTGTCAAGTAAAAAGAAAGCTCTTCCAGGACGCAAGAAACAAGGGCAAGTGTGATGGTTACATCTGTTGAGGGCAGAGGCAAGTATCCAATTTGAATCGCCGCTAAGGTGCGCACGCCCCTTCCTTCCACCTTCCAAGCTTTCCCCTGTGGCCTGAACCAACCAACTTTCTTATTGTTTTCGCATTCACGTCCGAATATGTACAGTATTCGTCAGGACCCTAGAAGATTGTTCAAGCGCGATAACTACTCACATTCAGACGACGGACGAACTCGTGGGCGGAGTGGCTTTTAACGCTCAATATCAAATCTTCTGAGTCGTCCATAACCAAAAATTTAGAACCTTCGAGACAAGCATATGTGCAGAAGTGTCTCCGCAGTAACGTCGTGTGCCTTTGTCACCGGCTGGATATTGATGAGCTCGGGGGGAGGGAAGTTACGATTCAAGGCGAGCATTGGGCAATTTCTTTTGGATGCACTGAAAACTTGACAACATTACTTGGTTTTGGTGGATTTTTTTTGTCTTCCATATCGTTGTTTCGCGTACGCAGCACCAAGTCGGAGCACTAGCGGAACCAGACGATTACCTACCCCAAGTTCATTTGACGTCTTCATCAGGAGCACCACACTCGACTCAGCGAACAGAGGCCGGTCGCTCTCATTTTTTGCTTCTTTGGTTCTGGACGAGTTGTTACTGGATTAGTGGAACCTGAATCAAACTTTGCCACCGGTACTGCGTTGCCAGAAAACTGCTAGCATCTGCCGCTGTCTCCAGTCCCGGGATTGATTTCACACATATGCCAGGAATTTTTTTGCTGCCGCCATCCTTTGTATATCTGTTCACAGCCCTTTGGTTCCTCAGCACGCCCATATCTAGAGCCTCGGGCACGCAGGAAGGTTCTTGTAGACTTTTGCCGCTCAGGAGTCGACGGGCCAAGACTGACGAAGAAAATTGCCCCTATGATAGCATAAAAAGGGAAGCATCAACTGGTTTTATGGCCTCTTTTTATGCTCTTTCCTGCCTTTCCATTGTGCCTCGACTCGTTCTACGGCTGGGCGACGTTCTTGCGCTGGGCAATATCGTGACTGTGACATGCACTGTGACCTGCGACATTGTGAAACGCGAATCCCCAGCGACAACGGCGGCCAATGCAGACACGGAAGCTAGAAGAGATAGCAGCGAAGCCTCGTGATTGATATCCAGTGAAATAATTCACAGTATCTATCCGTCTTTCTATGGGGTTGTGTCTGGGATATCGACATCTGTAGTCTCGGTTGTGTGGGTGACTCGAGGAAGGTTGGGCTCGACTACACCAGTATCTTGGCTTGCACCTAGGAGAATATCGCAAGTAGACCATAAATGTTTTGAATCTGACTTCAGAAATCATAGAATTTCTGGACAGAAGAGACGGTGTCTGCTGGATAGAGTATCTGGGATCGCGACATAGTTTTCGGTGTCGTCACAGCTCGCGTTCACCGAAAGGTAACACAGTCTCCCATTTGATTTTACATAGTTGCTGACGACGAGCTGAATCTTAGGGAGAGGTTGTCGCAAAAGATGACGATATGGAAGAAATGCTGAATATCTATGGATGGACGGAGGTGGTGGGCAATGCGTAGATGCAGCTAATTGACCTGTTCCCCGCATTAGCGTCCACGACTATTATTCAAGAATGACGCACCTCGCATGCCCGTATCTCTATTCCAGCTTGAGTCCAACTGAGGCATATCACAAGTCGACCAGAGGAACCAGTTTCAACCCCGCATTCGCGCGCTATATGCTCCAGAAAGGAAACTTTTCCCGTCAACACGACCATTTCGGCCAGGCCGACCGAGCGCCGTTTCAAAATGGCATATAAAACGTACCCATGTCCTTTCCTCCCCTGATTTCTCTCCTTTTTGCTGCCATTAATATCCTCTTTGCCTCTACTCCCACATCTCCAACATTCTTCCCACTACAGCACCGCTAGCCGTGCAAGATCTGCTCGGTCTCGCCCTAATTGTTGTCCTCGTCGTTTTCCCTCTATGTCCAATCTTGCGGCCATTCCACCGACGATGTCGACTCTACACACGACTTACACTGCGAAAGCCCGTCTGAATACCTCAAACGCTTCCGACGGCGCGTCTTTGTCACACGTTCACATCATTCTAACCAATATTGGCCTGCCGTCGCGTCCAACTAGCCACACCCCATGGGTCGATCTGGAAAAGCCTCTAGTGATCAAGGTGCGTGCCCTCTTTGGTGTTTTTCCTGGCATCGATGTAACCTTCCCTCGGCGTTCCCATCTTCGATAGCCAGCGGCGTGCACGCAATACGACATGCCTTTCGTTTACAGCAACGACTTCACCTGGGTCAGTGACTACCACAAGTAGAGAGTTCGCGCACGCGCCTAATTTAATCGTAGCCCACTTTTTATCAGCATTGGCCTGCGGTCGCAGCCGGTAGCAGCTTTTCTCCTCATGAATTTGGCATGGTACAGCAGGTGAAGTGGATTTTCTCGGTATGTTGATTCTCCCTTCAGGATTGTGGCGTGCTAAACACCACCACTGTTCGCCGTAAATAGATATTCGCAGGGAAGCTTTGCCATAAAGTGAAAATTGCCGCTGTGAAGCTTTCGAACGTCTGCAGACCTCCATATCGTTAGGTATTATAATCGTTATGTATATATCTGATGTTCTGAGGTAGCCTCACCGCTAGACATTCTTAGGTTCACTGCACCTCGCTTTGTTGTCAGATATGTCTTTCGCCACTCCTCGAGTCGCTTCGTGTGTATATTTTGAGATGTGCTAGTCTCATTTTCTGACTCTTGTTATTTCGAAGTTTCCATAGGGCCATCTTGCCAATCTCCCTCTCCGTTGTCGCCATACTGCATTTTTGCTTCATTCGATACTCGCTCAAAAGGCAAATGTCGTGATCGGCCACATTTCCTACGGTCATAAATTTCTCCCAAATTTCTCCTCGAATGTATAAAATAATTACTTTTCACACTTGAACATTCGATCACACTATTTGCTGAACCTTGAGCTTGATGAATGTCCGTTTGTAGTCCGCCAGTGCTCAGAGCACCTGATCACACATCTTGCAGATATATTGAAGAGCTTGTGTACTCTAACTCTTCCCTGTTATCATCTTGAGGGTCTTGGAATCACACAGAATCATAGATTTCACTGATCGCTTTTGAAGCTTTGTCTTCTAGTTGCTGGATGCTAACAGTTAAATAACGACTTCGCCCAAACTTCACCGGGATAGGCGCAGTGGCACACAAAACGGTAAGAAAAGTGAATCGATTTAAAATGGTGGTCTGAAATTGCATGCGATGAGTAAAAGATTCAAGAAATGATACTTCGAGAGGTGGAAGGTTGCAAGGGCGTTAGAATGTAGCGTAAGCGTAGTGAAGGAAGAGTGCGTGAGATTTTCTGAACGACCTTGCTATGTCAATGGCCCGTGCGTTCGGCAGCTGTGCCACCGGCTGCCACCCGGGCCGGGGATTCAAGTTGGGTGCAATGAAGAGGGGGAGAAAACCCACATATCCCTGCGGCAAGCCAGTCGCTTAATTCGACGAGGGGTATCAATGAGGCTATCGCGCCCTCCCCTTCTACCGCTACGCGAGGGGCGGAGGAAAGGACAGATAAGATTTGAAATGTTAATAGAAACAACTTGTTTAAAATAACTCCAAGCAGTACATGCCGCGGTAATGCGAGCTAATTTACAAGTACATACTTCCAACCCCAACTTGCAGTCGAAGAGTTTTACATTCATATGATCTTTCTTCTGTGATGAGAAAAGAATAGGTCATATATTTAAATAGCCGACACTGGCATAAGTATGAAGTCATTTGGAAGTCATACCACTGCACCAAGATTTATGCAGATTAATACAACCAAAGACGACTTTCGAAAATCATCCCAAGAGATTGTCAATTTGGCGCATACATCTATTTCTGTGATCTATGAAAGAGTCGGCGTCGTGCTTTACACGTACGTACGTTTCTGTAGCGCCCGTGGTCTATTTTTAAACACGACTTCAGTGGCCACCCGCCCGACAGGGATCAAACGATGTAAACTGAGCCAAAATAAAGGCAGAATATTATATCGAAATCGTCGACATTCAGCGGACTCCGGAGCGCGTGATCCCCGTAAATTCTCACTGTGCCGAGGTACTCTCACCGGCGGCTGTAAGATTTGGTATAAACAGTTATGTAAAATACTGCTATCACCTCGACTGGCCAAAGATTGGAGGCAACCTGACTTTCAAATATATCTGGGCTAATAGTATATACACACTGAGAAATAACTTCAATATGCTGTTTACAACATAGTCTTCCATGCAGTGTAGATCGCGTGAAGATACTCGCCGCAACCCACGGACGTTCTCTAATTCTCCCGCTTGTACCGGCAGCCGGTGGTATGATCTTCTGTGTTCACCATTTTCGCACTGAAATATATTCGTTACCTCCCGACTTCATTGGAAGGTCATATGTCCACATCGCCTCCCGGCACTGTAGCCGAAGACACGG
Source organism: Hypholoma sublateritium FD-334 SS-4 (assembly GCA_000827495.1). NCBI lineage: Eukaryota > Fungi > Basidiomycota > Agaricomycetes > Agaricales > Strophariaceae > Hypholoma > Hypholoma sublateritium. Next base: position 279,596 of record KN817563.1, read on the forward strand.
GATTTCTCAGCTTTCTGCCCAATCTGAAGTGGTGGGGTATATAGACTACTTACAAACCACGAGCCCTCAGACAAGGTAGCCGTTTCCTACAGTCTATACTTGATCAACTCTTGATTTGACGAAGCCAAACGTTATGTCAACTTCTACTTCACTTACCCTTTCCGGACCGATGGGAAACTGCTGTACCCGCAGTTTCAAGCACGAAGGCGAACCCGTTGGCAGGGTCGAGAACATAGCTGGATTCCAGACGTACATCTCTGACCCACCCAACGCTACCTCTGGACCCAAGAAGATAATCCTGTATTTTTCGGACGCGTTCGGTCCGTTCTATATCAACGCTAAACTTCTCCAAGATTATTTTGCCAGTCATGGTAGGTAGCGGGCACCAGTGATAGCTCATGGCTCATGATCAGCTAGGATATGTTGTCCTGGGGCTGGACTATTTTCACGGAGATGACGCCTCCTTTCACTCTGGGAAGACCAGGTTCGAGGCTATGCCTTGGGCAATCAAAAAGCACGAAGCCGCGCAGAAGGAAACTCCGAAATGGGTTGAAGCAGTGAGGCAAATATATGGTATGGAGTCATCCGATGCCACTTTATACCTGTATACGTCAATGAAAGTCTCTAACTTTACAGGCGAAGATGCTCTCTATTTTGCAACAGGTCCGAGTCGCCACTTTACAGCTTCGCTGGGTATACCGTAGAATTAATATTGATTGGCTTGATATCGTCTATAGGATATTGCTTTGGCGGTCCGTTCAGTATTGAGATGGCTGCCACAGATCAAGTTGCAGCAGGTAAGTGGTGATACAAATGGATCGATAAACTTACAGAACAAAAACTCTACCAGCTGCATTTGCCCACCCAGGTTTCATAAACGAGGACCATTTCAGAAATTTAAAAAGTAATTATTTTGGTCCACTGTTTCGTCGATATTGGCCAATGTTTTTCCTATGAGAACCATTTTTACTCTGCTGTGCAGGTACGTCCCACTCATACACAAGCCACCATACATTCAGTACCCCGGCCCATTCATTCACACAGAGTCCGACTTCACATTTCCAGCTGCCGCTCGCCAGAAGGCCGAACAAATATTAGCAGAGGTAAAGGCAACCTATCATGTCCAAGTCTTTTCGGGTGTCGAGCATGGATTTGCCACGCGGGGCGATAAAAAAGTAGAGAGTATTCGTAAGTATGCATCTCCAAAGCGCAGGAATCATACTGAGTTGATATATATCATTTTTTCTGGTATTTACAGGCTGGGCCGCGGAGCAATGCGCTCAAAGTGTAGTTAAATGGTTCGATCGCTTCTCCTCACCGGCATAGTACATAATCTTATTGTCCGAGAATTGGTGCCATTGGTAAATGTTGCTTCCGAGTCTGAAATGCAAGTGCCAATAATTTCCACGGCAGAAACCTATATCTCTACAGGCGCCTGTGTGATGCATCAAAAGTCTAAGCACCACTTCCTGCATTACTTATCTCTGCAATTTTTTACCAAACCTTTGGACTTACAAATCTAATCACTATGTGGCCTGGTTTATCTTTCGGCGAAACCGCTTCAGCGTCTCTCACAAGAACCACACATATATTACTACCGGTACCGATGGAGGTGGTAGACAATGGCGGCGTTTGCGCCGGGCCTTGAATCCTAGCCGCATGCAGGCGCTTATACGGAGATTACCTGTTATGACTCAGGCATCACAGTAAGGGCTGTGCCCTCCAGGTTGATATATTAAGACAGGAAAACGTACAAGAGTAATCAGATTGCTTAACTGCTGCCCGACTGCTGCCTCGCCAGTGCCACTGAGTGCGACTGAGAAAGGCTGTGTTCAACCCAACCATCATCGACATCGTTGAACTATTTGTCAACCAAGCAAACGATAGAGCTTTGTTGCCTCTCCTCGCAAAGCTTACGCCCAAGCACGAAAACGCACTGATCCATTCTTCATTCTTGATGTCTTTCAAGAATCTACTCTCCCAGGCGGATCTAGAGCGTCGACTGTTGAAGTGGATAAGCAAGGCCCACGTACCACGATATCCGTTTTTCGATGGCCTACCATCCTCCTCCTCCTACTGGGCCAACAGCTCTCCGACGTCGTTCACCTTGAGTTCCAGCGCGACAGATTCGGGTGTTGCCCCGGCGGCTATGACGTCAAGCTCCAGCAGCATCGGATCAAGCGCGAGTGTACAAGACCTCAACCATTGGCTTGAGTTTGTCGAGGATGCATCGCGGGAATGCGAGATACAGGAGAGTCAGTACCCGGATGCGGCGGTGTGGTTCATGCGCGGCGAGCTGAGGGAGGTGATGCGGGAGCGGCGGGCAGTGTATTTGCACGAGGCGCGCCGCATCGCAGATAGTAAGAAGGCAAAGATAAGAGACTGGGAGGACTTCAAGAAGGATCTAAAACGTGTGGTCGGTGCGTCATGAATCCTATTTGTCCAGGATGACTGATGAGCTCATTGTGGTATCCAAATATATGAAGATGAAGCGAGGAGAAGTACGTACTCGTTCGGGTTCCGTTCACCACCGTATCCTGATTTTCTGCGGCCGTGTAGTTTTCCTGACAGCGGCCTCGCAGATACGGGCCACTCCAACTACATTGGCCATGCCCAATGCGACACATGCCCTTATCTCCCAACCCACATTCGCCCTTTTGAGGCGCACTCATCCTTACATCGCATCTTCACTGTCCCTTGGATTAGTGATCGGCGGAACAGTGGTCCTACTGCCAGCGATAGCTCTGGGGATAGAGGCATGGAATAGAATGAAAGAAGGAGCCAATAGAGCAGGAGGTCAGATTGCATGCCCGACTTGACTCCGAGCGAATATAGTCCTCTTCCTTAGCATATTCTATCAGGATTTTAATGACAACGAGAAAGTTGTTACATACGGAAAGTACGCTACGAACGACTTCCAGTTGGAGGGCGCAGTCGTCTTCCGTTTTGATAAATCTAACTGGAAAGCAGCTAGAAAGACTAGTATCGGGGAGCAGTTCTGCCATCCTGTCATAGACAGGTTCCGTATCTGGCGAGGAGTCCTTTCATATATAGATGCCTTGGAATCGAAGGCCATTTGGTCGAGTTACTGTGCGTTGTAGCTTCGTTATCGCAGGTGCCAGACCTCCATACGTAGAGCATTTACTTCGAACTCTGGACAACGCCATTGGTAGGATCATATAAGAGAGGAGTCGGTAGAGTTTCAAGTCTGAGGCAATAACGCATGAAAAAAAGAATCTGACGGTCGCTTGATTGTGCAAAGTTGGCGAGCGGTGAAAAGGAGGGATTTATTGCAATTAGGGGATCTCAACAGTGACGCAAACAAGGAAAAATAGGCTGTTCCAACACCACTGTGACTCTCCGCGCGTTGTCAACGGCTACGTCCTAAGATCCCTGCTCTAGCCGACGACCAGCCATTACTGTCGCCTTGTCGGCGCTATGGAACCTCTCACCAACGGCTCAGCAAACCACCATGACGCCGACCCTACCCCACCAGCCCCTGCCGCCCCATTCGACCCAGAGATCTTCCGCGCATACTTGACATCTTTACTACCACCAGTCATCGGTGCGAATGTCTCGGATCTTAACGCTATGTTTGAAGATGAGTTTGAGGAGCGCGTATCGCGTTTTTCCGCGGACAATGGGGGGGTGATTTATGTCGTGCAGATAAAGGAGGAAAGCGAAGGTGCGTCGCCATGCACGGGGACACGTTTATCATGCTGAGAGCATCGAAGACGACGCGCACTCGACGTACACGTATCAGCTTACCCCTCACCTCGTCTACCATCCGTCGCACGTCACGACACTGGCGCTCATCAAGCGCGGGCCGACACTTGACCCACTGACGCCTCTGGGCTCGCAGCTGCACTTTCTCAATCTATTCGGCGGAGACGAGACTCCATATGAGAGTCTTCACGCGGTTGTGAGCTGTGGTGTGAAACCCTGGTTCGACGCATTTGTCGGGGCGCGGGGAACGGGCAAGGATGGCGACACGAAAATGGGTGCGGGGCTATCTGCTTATTTTGACCTCATCCTGACTTTTAGAAAGGCATTCCAATGACGAAGAAAAAGTTTGCGGAACTTGAGCTGTCCCTGCTGCATCTCCAGCAGAATGTCGAAATTCCAGAGACACATCTAATAATCCACCCTATCATCCAACGGGCAGTAGAACAGGTACGCGTCGTCTTGGGTAGCCCTATCATAGGCTAAATTTTATGCAGGCCCACGCAGCGAACACCCGTCCTAACATTTCGCACATCCCTACGAAAATGCTGAATGACAGCACTTTCTTGAACACATTGCACGGGCACGTCAATGCGTGGATTAAGTCTATCCAATCCGTGACGAAGCTGACTCGCGACGTTGCATCGGGGACGGCGTCTCAAGAAATCAATTTTTGGCTGAGCTTGGAGCGGGCGCTGGAGGGAATTGAAACGCAACTACGGAGCGAAGAGGTCACAATAGTGATGGATTGCTTGCGCAATGCAAAGCGATTCCATGCCACAGTCAGTTTCATTGCAGACACCGGTCTGAAGGATGCCACGGATCTAGGTCAGTCTCAATATCGTTGCCAGACAACTTACTGATTCGGGTTACAGTACACAAATACAACCAGCTGATGAAGGACTTCCCCCTCAATGAGCTCCTCTCCGCGACGGACCTCGACAAGGTGCAGGAGTCGCTCGTACTCATCTTCGGCCATATCAACCGCAAACTGCGCCTCTCCCCCTATCCTATCCGGCGCGCACTACCACTTGTAGAAGCGATCTCGCGCGACTTCAATGACCAGCTGCTGCGCATTCTCACATCTCACCGCCTACCGTACACGCCGTACGAGACGTTCGAGCGGCTACTTGCGCAGACAACCGCAATCTTCCGCACATGGGACGACCAGATCAAGGAATTCACAAACGTCGCTCGTGAGGTGACGCGCAAGCGCAATGAGCGCTTCATCCCGATCAAAGTTGCGCCCGCGCACGCGAAGTTGCAGGAGCGTACGCGATACCTGCGCGACTGGCGGAAGCAGCACGAGCAACTTGCGGTGATGACGGGCCCAACCAAGGGGCTCGGCGGCGTTGGTGGTGTGACGGAAGTTGGTGGAATGGACATGGAGGAGGAGGTGAAGGAAGCTTATGAGGTCGTTAAACGCATCGATGTGCTGGACGTAAGCGTCGGTGAGTACTATATAGTCATTATGTGATGCTGTACTGACGTTGCGCTCCAGAGGGCACAGAGATCTGGGTCGCGGCAGAAAATGCGTACAACGAGCGCGTGTCGAGGGTGGAGAATCAGATCATAGCTCGTCTACGAGACAGACTTGGCACGGCGAGAAACGCAAACGAGATGTTCCGCGTGTTCTCCAAGTTCAACGCGCTGTTCGTGCGGGCCAAGATTCGCGGCGCCATCCAGGAGTACCAGACGCAGCTAATCGACTCGGTGAAGGAGGACATCAAGCACCTGCACGAGAAATTCAAAACACAGTACCGGTTCTCCGAGGCGTACCACATGTCGCAGATGCGCGATTTGCCGCCTATCGCAGGTGCGATCATCTGGGCGCGGCAGATCGAGCGTCAGCTGCAGACCTATATGAAGCGTGTGGAGGACGTGCTGGGAAAGGGCTGGGAACATTACGCGGAGGGGCAGAAGCTGCAGTCCGAATCGCTCGCGTTCCGGAAGAAGTTGGATACGCGGCCTGTCTTTGATGCTTGGCTGCAGGACATCAACCGGCGCAACATGGGCGTCGACGGACGGCTCTTCGAGATCGTGCGGCTGCGCGGCGGTGGCTTCCAGCTCGCGGTAAATTTCGACCCGCAGATCATCACGCTGTTCAAGGAGGTGCGCAACCTGCTGTGGCTCAACTTCCAGGTGCCACATGCGATCTCGAACATGGCGAAGGACGCAAAACGCGTGTACCCGCACGCAGTGAGTCTGATGGAAACCGTGCGTACGTACGGGCAGACGCTCGACCTTGTCGAGGCGAACAAGGGTATCGAGTGGCTCGTTGCGGAATACCGCAATGAGAGCCAGCGGATGATCAGCAAAGGTGCGTGTAGGCAGGGATGGATGCACATGATAGTCGACTGACTTGCCGTAGGCATGAACATCCGCTGGGATTACTTCGTGAACCAATACGACACGTCGCGGTATGTCCCTAGCTCGGACGGGCGGGACAACCGGCATATCCAGTTCGTACGCGAGTTCGCGAGCGTGGTATCGGTATTGCAGGTACGTGGCGTGCATTCGGTGGACAACCTGACTGTTGAGGCTTATTCGCGGTCTCTATGAACTCAGGATAAAACGAACAACGTCATCGATTTATATCGGGACATTCTACGCGCAGTCGAAGACCTGCAAACGTGTTCATATACCTCAGAGGCATTCTCGGAGTTGCTAGGCAAAATCCAAGCTGCTGTGCGTCGTTACCTCCTGCCCTATTGTTCCAAGTGCTCATAATCATGCCCTTAGATTGATCGTCTGAATCTAGAGGGTTATGCGAATCTCGACTATTGGGTTGCTGAGCTCGACAAGCGGATCGAAGGCATTCTGCTCCAGCGGCTCACGCACATCATTCAAGTTTGGTGTGCCGAGTTCGACCGGGTGGACGACGGTGACGGGCGCAGGGACGTGCTGCCAACGAGGGATCTAGGAAGCAAGCGGAGAGGTGGAAAGGGCGCCAAGGAAGAGAAGGTACTTCTCATCTTATGCGTTAAGTGGTCAGGGGCTAACCGTCGAGCAGTTCTTGGAGGGCCATATGACTGTGAAGCCGATAGTGCACGAAATCCGGATACAGAACCAGGTTATCTTCCTGGACCCACCGATAGAGTACGCGAGGGCGACATGGATCAGGCAGCTGCATGACTGGCTCGGCGTGGTGTGCCGGCTGCGGCGGATCCAGAGCTCGCGGTACGAGATTGGGCTACAGATGCAGGGCGGGTCGGCAGCGGAGACAACATATACTTCACTGGTGTGTCCATTTATTTTCGGCCAGTCTCGAAGATGCTAAGATACATGCAGCTAACACGGTTCCCGGACAACACCCTCGAGCGCCCCTTCGCGCTGATCGAGACCAAAATCCAGCACCTCACGGACTACGTCGGCAAGTGGCTGCAGTTCCARTCACTGTGGGACCTCGAGACGGAATACGTGTTCAACCGGCTCGGCGACTCGCTCGCGAACTGGCAGCAGCTGCTCACGGAGATCAAGAAGGCGCGTGCGACCTTCGACACGTCGGACACGCAGAAGTCGTTCGGCGTGTGCGTCATCGACTACGAGCAGGTGCAGGCGCGGGTGAACGCCAAGTACGACGCGTGGCAGCGCGACATCCTTARTCGCTTCGGYGTGAAGCTCGGCAACGCGATGAAGGAGATGCACTCCGCTATCCTCAAGGCGCGTAACGACCTCGAGCACCATTCAATCGAGGGTCTYGTCGGCGGCGGCGCGCCGCGACGGTTCTAGCGGCGGGGACGCACGCTGCTCTACCTAGCTATTGCTTGATTACTTTTTATGCACCCATATTCGTTCCCGGTCCCGGCCCCATTACCACTATCCTTTCGCTATACCCGTTGTGCCACGATACTCACTCGTTTGCCCCGCTGCCCACGCCCCGTCATGCTCACGACTTTTCTTTCTCTGCTCGGTTTCTCTTCATTACTGCTACCACGCATCCTGCCACCTGTATGTTGGATTATAATTTCATAATGACTTTTACACTCATCTACCAGCTGTGCACATCTGCGCTGTGTTATTCGTTGCATCGGGCGGCGACTGGCCACGGAGTTTGCGAAAAGGAAAATCGTAGTAGTGCACGAGCAAGGTGTAACTATAAGACATATAATACTACTTTCGGCCGCTCATGGACATATGAGATTACAGGATCCGCTCTTCGCCCTCTTCGCCCTCTTCGCCCGCGTGACGCCCCTTTCCTCGAGCGCTCCCAGCCCATCGCCAAGGGTGCCCTCCTTGCAGCGGATATATTTGACCTGCCTGCATCCTCCATCTTGTCTATRGGCTAGACGGAGCACGTCGCCATCATGGCCCCCTTCGCTGCGCGCAATTGGCGAGAAACACGTKKACACTGTGTATAAGCCGCAGAGGCCGATATGGTTGAGATAGCCTGCGGCCTCACTCGTAGTAGACCTGCTTGCAACTTCCGCAGCGCAACATGGGAACAAACGCGATGGCACAGCAGGGAAGATCRAGGCGCACGCCTCGAGATGGCGGCTGGATGCACTGTGGGGGTGTCCTGCCGAACAGCGGGAAGGCGGAACGCCTCCGGCGCCCAGTTGCTTGTGGACGGGCGCATCGGCAGCAGCGGATGGGACACGCGGACAGTTCGGTGTCCGGAGTGCCCTGGAGGACATGGCGCCCATGGTCGMCGACGCAGTCAGGTCGATGCTGCATTCGCAGCCATTGCTGCGTGGTACGCGAAGAGCGGGGCCGTTCATATGGGGTCGACGGTGTTGTRCGCGGATTTTGCGGTTGCGTGCTGGCTCATGACCGCATGGTGTGTCTGGGGCGAGGAGAGCCAGAAATGGAAGGAGTTTGCGTTGAGGCACGATGGTCTGGGTACAAAGACTACCGATAACTTGAAGGAGTATCGGTATGTCGACTGACGCGTCGCCGGGGGYGGTCCGTTCATTTTGCACTTGACGAGATGCAGATAGGAAGCTTTCGGTAGTTGCTGGCGGGCTTGGATGCGAAGGGTTGACGAGATTATGGTTGAGGTCATATTACGATCATCAATGTATRAGGCATACAATATCCATGTCGAGTTTGTCAGTGTTCAGAACCTAGTCTCGTTTACAGAGTACTTTAGGGAGGACAGCCGACGGGGGGTGGTAGTAAGGCGGCGAGCGGCGGCGAGACGTCTGGAGCACGTACGATCTTCCAGGTCGTTCTAGATCGYACGAATCCTACACGATATTTTCGAAGGTAGAGAGGGGWTTTCTCTGTGCTACGGTGTGCGGATTAGTAAGCGKTAATTGCCTGGCCTGTCGGCGGCGGCGTACTTACTAGATGCATATATATTACATTTCTTCATAGAATCGCCGAGAAGGCATTGAACCAAGAACTCTTGTGAAATCGRCCCCAACCGCGCGGCTTGACTTGCCGGGTGTATGCTGAGGCACATAGACGATACCTGCCCAGTGTTGACGYTGACGTACACCGTCCGAGTCGACGGTCGACTGATAKGCGGAGTAGGGCCGCCCGAGGCTGTGTGTACGGAGGCAACTTGAGACGTACGGCAGCGGGGAACTGGACGGGTGCGGCGTGTGTGCAGARRAAGGTGGAGGGTCCGTGCGGGGCGCAGCATCGATGCTTGTGTTGGAGAACGAGACGCGTGAAGCCGGGGTTGAACGTTGAACGCGCGGCGCTGCAGGGGTCATTCGAAATGGAGGGAAGCAGAGGTGCGTGGCGCGGGACGCGGGCAGGTCATTGTCGGGCGGTGGTATTCACAAGACAAATCGCTGGGACATTCCGGACGTTGGGCATTGTGTTTTCAGTCCGAGTCGGGAGGACAGTCCGCCAGGAGTGGGCAGGGGAATGTAGACTGCAGGACGGCGGAGGGACCACTTCGGATGGATCGCGGCGCGTTCTGGTGTGAGCCGTGTTGAGGACCGGAGGGACCGTGCTCTTCCCTGGATGATATGCGTCAGTTTGGGGTTCTTTGTACGATGGCGACACGCACCATGAGCCTGCCTTGCTGCTTGTTGAGCAGCCAGTCGTGCGGTAAGGTACGGCGGCGTTCGGCGCGCAGGGGTTAACCGGCGGGGATTTCGGAGGCGAAGATTGGAGGCGATCTGGTGATAGGAGAGACGTCCAGTAGCATCTCGGTATGTTGGTYARCCTGCATTGGGCTGGCGGAGAAGCCGCCAGAAGCAGGATCTGGATACGCTGAGAGATATTTGCAGCATTGGAAGAGATGCTGCTGCTGCGAAAGTACGTCGACAGGAAAAGCAGTTATGAATCGCAGATTACTTAGCCGGGCGGAAGAAAGACTGAGCTGGTCGGACGTCGTCTGCGCGATGATAACGGCAGCGRGAAGACGGGCGTGTTGTTTGGTTCCCCRCCGCCRCYAAATAAAGATATCGCGCCGGCCCGCGGCGACTTGCTCTCAACGACGTCGTGCACGTCCAWCGCAACGCGAGCTTTGTGCACCCTCGCAGCGAAAATCTTCCACGAAAGTCTCCAGCTACAGTTGTATACGATTTACAGCCCGAACCTCGGCGCCACAGCACACCGCTCCGCCTATCCGCCACCACACGTGGAACTCTGCGTCTCTGGCTGACGCTCGGAGCCAACTCGGAGCGTCCTGCATACTACGCGCTCAGGATGTCAAAATGTACACGAGCAGCGTGATCGCCGGCTCCCACCCTCGACTCGAATAACCACTGCGTGATCTCGATGATGCACGACGCGCTATTGAATCTCCGTTTCACTTCCCTTGTCGTCCGTGTCGGTTCTGCGGTGCTAGGAAGGATCGTCACCATGCGGCCTACTTCCCTCCGACTGGCCGCACCGCGCTATTTTTCTGGCTCGTTTCTGGCTCTTCGTCTCGGCCCTCGATCCTGCTCCCGCCGGCAACCGCCACCGCCGCCTGCAGCTAGACCGCACCCCGCCCAGTACTATGCGCGGAAAAGAATTCGCCGCGATGGACACCTTTCGCTCGTACACCGATGACCACTACGACTCACACACCCGTCGCGGGCAGCACGGAGAATCACCCGCTGCATAACCTCTTGGGCACCTCTTGCGCGAGCTGTGAGCTCGTCGCACCTTCGCTAATCCACGCAGATTCTCCGAGAGCGCGTTCAGGATTCGCACGACGCTAGCAACCGCACATCCATATTTCATCGACTGGGACATGTCGCTCTGTAAACGACAGCCTCCTGCGTGGGCGCCTCGAACAGCGAGAGCTTATCTATAGCCGCCGCATACTGCTCCATCGCGACAAATCTCCCTGGAATCAATGTAAGTCTATCACGCAGTCTATATGCTGTTGTCGCTGACTCCAACTCTTTGGCAGGCTCCTTCAACCGACCCAGCGGCTGCAGTCCTAGAATATGCGCGCTGATCACAGAAAAGGCCTGAGCGGACGCCACATCGCCCCATCGCGCAGGTGACGTGGCTCCTCGATACATC